>JAVSCE010018704.1:0-199992 GCA_032199065.1 Smutsia gigantea | reverse complement strand
ATAGTTGTATTAATTTTCTACTTTCCTTTTTGAAAATGAAAGTTCAAAGAGTAGGAGCCATCTTTCACAGGCTTCCTTTTTCCTTACGGAAAGTTTCTGGAAATTGTCATAAAGTGAGTTACTTCAGGATGGGTTCTTTTCTCTTTTTCCATAGGAATAGTGATATACATGAAAGTTCACATAGCTGACCAAAAACGTGTTTTGTAATGGATATTATGACATAAATGACACCTATAGCCAATATCATACATTCATATATGTAACAATGCACCTTTATATTTATTTTAAAAAGCAAAATTATATTTCATGTCCTATAAAAAGACATGAAAATATTTTTATTGATTATACAAAACGCCCCAAAGTAGTATAAACTGAATATATAGCCTATAAAAATACAATTCTACCATGCCATAAATGACATTTAGCTAAAGCTAATGGGCTAGTTAGAGTAAACATTAAACATTTGATTAACTATGTGTACACCTGCTTTAGAATTTAGAAATCCTTTCAGAGGATACATCAACAGACAGTATCTTTTTTGAAAAAGTTGTACATAGAAATTTGAAATAAGAATTATTCTATTCTTAATAGTAATTTCATGGAGCTGTATTCAAGGTCTTTCCATTTATCTTTTTTCTTTAAACATACACACACATACTGTATCCTAATAAATCATTTTTTAGAAGCACTGACAAATGTTCTGCTATAAGATGGTGATTGGAAAGTAGGAATATCTTGAATTTTCTTGCTGTTCCTCTCTTTTCTTTTCTCCCTCCTTTTTTTTTTCCTACTAAACTGATGCTAAATACAAGAGGGAATTTAAGCTACATTTTAGGCATGGCTTTGAGGGACAGCCACTATTCTCTGTTGCTGTTAGCTTATGTTTCCAGGATTCAGTTTGCTGATCTGTTAATAAAGAGAGTGCCGAATGTCTAAGGTCTCTTTCCATGGGAATTTGGTGGAGTAGAAAGAACAGTGCATAGAGACCTGTCAAGCCAGGGTTATGTCCCCATTCTGCTCCCCTGACAACTGTTTGACTTTGGAGAAGTTACTTTAATTTGATAAGTTTTAATCTCCTCATTTCTAAAATAGGAATAATATTAATCCTAATAGGTTGTTAAAGACTTAAATGAGAGCACTGACAAGGCACTTAGCATAGTGCTTGGCACATAGTAGTTTGCAATAAATAATAGGTCTCATACTCTTTTCCCTAAATCCTATGATTATATGGAGATTAGTTTCAGAGATGAAATATAGGTACTAATTGGACAGTGTTGAATAAAAGAAGTGAAATAAAGGGCTTTGGAAGGTTGGCGTAGGCTCCTTCTTATCTTCACTGGGCTGGATACAGAGTAGATGTTCAATAAATTGTATAGATAATTAGGATAAAAAAGCAATTTAGGGTTACTCTTTTTCTTCATGTTCTCCCTCTTCTATAATCATAGTCACTTCCTCTTTGCCTGTCTTTGCTTTCATAGCCATTTTTAAATTTAAGTTTATTGAATGAGTCAATGGAGAATGTTACAGCTACTACTTTGTGAGTGATGGTAGACTATAACAGAGTCTGGAAAACCACACTACTTGCGACCTAGTTAGTCTTTAGTTCATGGGAGGCAAGTTAAGTGTAATATACTTCATCCACACAGGTAGTAACTGTAATGGGATGATGCATTGACAAAGATGCTTCAGCTGAAGGAGGATTCATGGGGAAAGACTGTTATGATTGATTAGTTATGCCTGTCATGGGTACAGCAATAGGGACTTGATACCTATGTGCCATGTATTTCTATTTCATATATGTGAAACAGTGACACCAGAGAAAAAATGGAGGAATGGAAAAAGTAACAGGTGATTTCCAGGCAGGAGGGAATAATCAAGTTTATAAATGTTTCTCATTTCATAGATTCATATTTTTAGGTCATATCTATATCAAAGAAAATTTTCACTTCCCTCTTGAGAAGTTTTTGTTGGTAGGAAGATGTTAGTAGCCATGCCTTAAAGAAGTCTTAAGAGAGTTTTATTTTTATCGGTAGAGGTGTTGCAGTAGAAACAGAAAGCATTTATAAAATTTTGTTCTTGCCATTGGAGAATTTTCTCATTTTGTCTGTTAAATAATATCTAAGCTTAAACTGGCTCTTGCTTCCTCATTTACCCTTTTCCATTGGTTACATAAAGATAGAGGCAGGACATCTAAAATAGCTTGCATTTGAATGTCTATTAACCATTCCTCCACTTCACCCTGAGTACTATTCAAATAATATATTTCATAGATGGTGCAAAAATATAATCCCGAAGGGATTTCACCAAACCCATATCTTGGTAATTAGAAATAGCTATTTTGAGGGGAAATTAAAAAGTGCACATAGTTCCTACAGGCATATGTTAAAGATCAAGTGATTTCTGATAGAATAGATTGAAAATTAAAGAGATTCTAAAATCATCTGTGGCCAGATCTTCTGTTTTACTGATGGGGCAACTGACGCCCAGGGAAGTTAGTGATCTTTTGGCTTCAGTGAGTTAAGTAAGCACCGTGTTAAAATGGACTCCACGTCTCCTGACACTCAGTCATAGCATTTTCTACCTAAGGTTTCTGCCTCTGAAAAGAGCTGTGTTGGAAATCAGATGATCAGGACATGTGTTGAGGATGCTAGGAGGCTTATCTAAGGGGAAGGAGTAGGTAGGCTGAGGTGGAAAAATAAGGAAGGTTTAATCAGTGAAAGACATAAAATTAGATTAATTAGAATTAACATCAAATCAGCAGAGCTTCTCAAATTAGGAAGAAAGACTTTGAAAAAGACTAAAGGACAATTGAAAGTGGGCTGAAGGGGTCTTGGAGTCTGAATTCAACAAATACTGTTTATTGGATTATTATATGAAAATGATTACAAGTAAGAAGGAAAAACAGGATCAACTTTGGAATCCAAGTAATATTAGTCAATCATCAATCAATGGGAAGAAACGTTGCCACAACCTTTGTTAGTTGGAAAAGAAAAGAGGCAACAGATAAAAATGACAAGAAATAATCATCGTGGGCTCTCTGGCTCACCTGAGAAGTTCTGGGAGTTCAGGGGGAAAAGCAAGGCAGGACATGCTCTTTTTAAGAGAGCAGAGTCATTGCTAACACTCAGAATGCAATCAGGACACCCTGTGAACGGGCATGGCCTTCCTGCCCTCTGCTCTGGCATAAGGAGGGATATTCATGTCCCTACACCCTGTTTCCTTGTTTCCAGCAGGTTCACAGACATGCATGGCCCTTCCTTTTCTGGACAAGGGGAATGTAGCTGACCCATCTAGTATGTTCTTTAAAACCGGTGTAGGCTTGAGAGGAGCAGGAAATACAACCTTTTCCCTATTTGATAATTTGATAATTTTACAAAAATTTACCGAACACTTCTGAAGTAGCAAGCATACCATCATAAAGAAATAGGGGCCTGGGTAGGACTTGCAAAATCATGCTGATGATTGCAGCGATAATAATAATAAACAGCAGTTTCCATGTATTGAGTCCCTATTGTGTCAAGTACTTAATCAGATACTTCGCAAATGTTAATCTTCATAGCAAATCTATGAGACAGGCATTATTATTGCCAGTATTGTAGGAATAGGCATGAAATATGCAAGCAGTACCTAGAGCAGTGGTTCAAAGGCCAGATTCACCACGTATGTGACTCAGAGAAAGTAAGGAAACGTTTGGAGTCTTGGTTTCTTCTGTGAAAAATAAGAGTATTAATGCCCACGTGGTAGGGCTCCTGGTGAAGTGCCTTTCACAGTACTTGGCCTCCGAAAAGCTGCAGAGCTGATGTCATATCCTTACCACTGCCTCCATCCTTTCTCTTCATCTTGGGAGCCAGAGAAGTCACTAGGAGCTTTTGCCAAGTTTTCTCACCATGGAGAACCCTCATGCCACCCCCTCCCATCCCTACTTCTAAAAATAGCTGTTGAGAGTTGGCTGTCCCTGAGAGCAATGTCTGAAGTCTATCTTGCCGGCTGAGAGAATCCCCTGGAAGTCCCTCCTCCTTCTTGAACTTAGCAAGAGACCTCATTGCTCAGGAGACTTTCAGAAGTTCAGGGTCAGACAACTTTGACTTCTGGGGGTGGGTGGAGATTACAGAACTTCCAGTCAACACCTGAAGTAGATAATATAACCCGGTGGATTTGAAGGCTAAGTCATGTAAGGAGGCTTTAGACTGAAAACAAGTTTTTAAGTCCCGAATAAAAGGCTGGGAAGATTGGCGTTCAGATCTCCTTCTTAACCCATCATCAACTGATAGCAAATCCCATTGCAGGTGAGTGAAGACTTCTCTTGTGCTAAGGAAAAATATATCTCCTTGTGATTAGAGGAGGGAACTGAAGAGTATAGATATGTGTGTACATTTATAAATATGGATATGTTCTTTCTTGCAACAAATGTGTAAAAATGTGTATTAAAATTATACCAGTGACCTGATAGTAACAAGACATTGCTGAAGCCTATGCTTATTGTATATACTGATGGCTTACTGGTTACAAAAATGTCAGCTTAGTTTCTCACAGATCGATAACTCATTACATGTCCCAGAATATACACAATCCAATATGAATCCACTTGTCACATCCAAGCACTCAAATCCCACACCAGAATGGACCTGGAGTCATGTGACTTCACTTTTCCTTCCTATAATATACTAGTTTTGGGGATTAAAATAGATTTTATATTTTGTTGTTAGATAGGAAAGTAATGAAATTATGTTTAGGTTTCATTTGGCAATTGTGACAGTTGAAGGGAAGGCATCATATGATGATAAGAATTAAGAATTTCATTTAACAAGACCTATAAATGAATGTGCATGCAACTCCTCTTTCCTAGTTAGAAGTTATCAGAGCGTCTATAAATTAAACAAGCAAATCTCTTCCGGATGATTTTAGCTGAGGCCACTCCTGGCACCTTGCAGGGGAATGAAGTTGCCCAAACGGTCCCTACGTGGTTTCCCCCCATAACCTGACAGGGACTGAAATACTGCTTTGTTGAAAGGGACATTCAAGGAGAATACAGCTCCACTGAATCTTACTAGCAAGATTCTAAAAAGGCAAATAGGAACAGGAATGCTTTACTTTTTTTTCTCTTTCCTTCATTTGAAATAGTTGAATGTGGGTTTGGCGCTGGTATTACAAATCAGCTTGAATCCATAGAAGTTTGATTTACATTTGGACGCACATGAGGAACTTCATAAAGTGTGCCCACCAAACTGGCATTGGCCACCTAGTGGCTAGGTAATCTGATTGTTTGTGAATTTAAGATTTTAAGCCCAGGAGGCATATATCAGGCCCAGTGCTGCCATTCAATGAATAAATAATCTCCAGCAAC
Organism: Smutsia gigantea; assembly: GCA_032199065.1. Classification (NCBI taxonomy): domain Eukaryota; kingdom Metazoa; phylum Chordata; class Mammalia; order Pholidota; family Manidae; genus Smutsia; species Smutsia gigantea. The sequence goes on along the minus strand of JAVSCE010018704.1, from coordinate 194,648 downwards.
ATTAACTTTAATTTTTGCCTAAGGCAATGCCCTGCTCAAAAGTCTATCATGTTTGGGGCTCTGGATTCTGTCCCTGTAACAGGGATACATCAGTACCATTTCAGTAATTGTAACACGTACTCTAATTGGACACAGATGTATTTTAATTGCCAACCTTCTCTGCCATGACTTTTCATCTTTGTCACTTTCCTATAAAAATAATTCTGACTTGAGAAAAGCTGTCGTATTCTTCCTGTGCCCTGCTGCAAAAAATAACTTGCAGTTGACTGGCCACAACAGACACATGCGTTGATCTTTTCACAGCTGGCTGTTTGTATTCATGTGAGCCTAAGAAAAATAGTGCCATTTGTATCAGGTGAATGAATGCACAGCTCAGCTACAGATCTGTAAACCTTAGCATGGAGATTGATGGCCACGAGAAGGAGGCTTAGGTTTCTTCCAAGCTGCCCCTGACTTAGTTGGAGAGGGACATGTGGTGAGATGTGGAAGAGACTTTTTCCTTGGAAGTCCACTTATTTCGCAATTCAGAAAGGGCAAAAGGCTCTCTTCTAATTTATGGTTGGGTGGGCTAGAGGTAGAAAGGAGCAGTCTCAAGTTCTTAAACTGGGATCTTTTGACCTTGAGACATCCATAGACCAGACAGATAGACTATGAACTCTCTGATATTAAATAAAAAACTGGAGGCACATATACTTTTTTTGTGGCAAGGATCCATACCTTTTCAGATTCTCATTTAGCTGCCACCTTGTAAAACATCAATGTACTACACTAGCGTTTTTCATAGGTGACCATGCATTACCATCAACTGGAGAGCTTGGGGATTCTTGAACCCCACCCCAAGAGCTTCTGATTCAGTAGGTCTGGTGTGGAGCCTGAGTATTTGCATTTCTCACAATTTCCCAGTTGACTCTTATGCAGCTGATGGTGGTGGCAGGACACACCTTGAGGACCACTGAATTTAACTAATGCAAGGTTTCCAAATCTATCTGCACATTGGAATCACCTGGAAAACTTCTTAAACATGCCAGATCCTAGGCTCTGCTCTCAAAAACTCTAATTCAATTGATCTGGGTGTCCAGAGTCACTCTTTTTTTTTTTTTTCTGAAACTCTCCAGCTGATTCTAATAATGCACAGACAGTGCTGAGAGTCACTGCCTTATAGGGACAGGGGGTTTGGTGGTGATAATGGGTAGGGAATGTATTGGGATAGAAGACCCCTTTTACTTTTAGCTATGTGATTTTTTTCTTCTATCTCAGGTGATAAACATTCACATTAGCTTGCTAGGGCTGTTGTAACAAAGTGCCACAGGCTGGGTGGCTTATACAAGGGCCATTTATTGTCTCGCAATTCTGGAGTCCAGAAACCCAAAGTCAAGGTGTCAGCAGGGTCAGTTCCTTCTGAGGGCTGTGGGGGAAAGATCCCTTCCAGGTCTCCCCTTGATTAGTAGGTCTTCTCTCTATGTCTATTTTTATTGTTTTCCTTCTGGTTTATCTCCATGTCCAAATGTCCCCTTTTTACAACGAGCTAGTCATATTGAATTAAGGCCTCCCTAATGACCTCATTTGAATTTGATTACCTCTGACAAGATCCTGTCTCCACATAGGTCACATTCCGAAGTCCTGGGGATTAGGAATTCAACATATGAATTTTTGGGGAACACAATTCAACTTATACTACTACTAATACTGTTCTTCCTAAAACTGCAAATATCTAGGGGTGAGGGAAAGGTACTCTCTACTCTTTTTCGCAGATTTCCATTCAAACAAAAGCCTTTTATAATTGCACGAAATTGATCTTTTGTAATCATTGTCTTCTCAGCCTATGATGGCAGATTCCAAACTTCATAAAATGCTTTTGAGGCAGAGCAGTAAGATACCAGAATGAGGTGCCAGGGCCGTTGCTACACAGAAAATACATGGTCATTGGTATGCACTGAGATAGGCCCATCCAGGTGTCACCATTTTTTGTCTTCCATTTTTTTTTTTACTGGCTTTTCTTTCACTAGAGCATAAGTTCCATCCATACAACCAATATTTTTTTTGGCCCCTGACAGGCACTCAATATAGATGTTTTTGAATGCATGAAACAGGCTAATAAGGATTTCATAAATATGGTCACATCTGCAAAGAGACCCCAAGAAAATTTGAACACATTTTCCAGTTCAGCCAGCCAAAAATTTCCAGCAGCCAAGGACTCTGCTTTGCTCTGAGCATTGGAGAGTGAGGTATAATGTGTTTTTAATGTAACGTGACAATATTTAAGGTGCTAGACAACCTTGTTTTCACAGCTTAACTCTCTGTGCTGAAAGGATGCTATGTTTGCAGCATGCTTAGGGATTTTTTTAAGCAGAGAAAATTGTGTAATCAGCAAGTGGACCTTAGCAAGATCATTACCTGTGTGGCAAGGACGATGTGGGAAAGTGAAGGCAGTAAGCGGGTGAACATTCAATATTCTGGCATGTTCACAGTGGAGGAAGGAAAACTTTGTGGAGTAAATAACACTTTCAGCTATGAGTAGAATTAAGGTAAGGGCTGGGCTAGGGGGACATACACATTTCTAACAAAACCAATGCCTTGGAAAAATGCCTAACACTGAGCAGAATTCTAAGTGGTCACGAAGAGGAAAAAAATATGTGAATTAGCTTTCTGAAGAGTTTTGGCTATTAAGTACAGGTAGCTGTTAAATTCTTCACTGTGTTCTAGTCACTTGGGCCATCTTCCATTTTCTCAAACATCTCAGGCTCTTTCCCATCTTAGGGACTTTACCTTTACTGTTCCTCCTGCTAGAAATGCTTTTCCTCTGGCTCTTTGCACAGAACAATCCTTGCCATCCTTTGGGTTTCGCTGTAAATGTCACTCTTGAATGATGTTTTCTCTTACCATTCCATCTGCGTATGTTCCCTCTTCCATTTTTCTTTTATAAGAACTTCACATTTTATGTCTTCCATTTTTTTTTTTTTTACTGGCTTTTCTTTCCCTAGAGCATAAGTTCCATCCATACAACCAATATTTGGCCTCTGACAGGCACTCAATATAGATGTTTTTGAATGAATGAAACAGGCTAATAAGGATTTCATAAATATGGACAGCTGGCCATTATTACACTGAAGATATCCACCCTGTTTCCCCTCAGACATGGTTAATACTTTTCATTAAGTACCTATTATGGGCCCTGCCCTACATAGGAAACCTATATTTGTAATCTCTAATATTTAAATCAATCAGAAAAAGCAAGGTAGATACTATTAACTCTATTTTGCAGAAGAGAAGGTTAAAAACTAGTCCAAAAATGATCTCACTCATCTGTGGAGTATAAGAACAAAGAAAAAAACTGAAGGAACAAAACAGCAGCAAACTCACAGAACCCAAGAACGGACTAATAGTTACCAAAGGGAAAGGAACTGAGGGGGATGGGTGGGAAGGGAGGGACAAGGTGGAAAAAGGGGCATTACGATTAGCAGATGTAATGTTGGGGGGGGGCACGGGGAGGGCAGTACAACTCAGAGAAGACAAGTAGTGATTCTATAGCATCTCACTATGCTGATGGACAGTGACTGTAATGGGGTTGGTGGGGGGGAACCCGATGAAGGGGGTAGTTTAATAATCATAATATTGCACATGTAATTGTAGATTAATGATACCAAAATAAATCATAAATTAAAAAAAAATAACACTTAAAAACTCTACAAAAAAAAACTAGTCCAAGACCACAGACCTTTGGCTCAAACTGAGGATGATCTGACTCATGTCATTCTCATTTTATCAGGAGAGTAACAGTTGGTCCTTGGATCACTGTATTTCTCTGTGACTATGGATTAAAGCAGCCAATGACAGTAGCACAGTTGGAAGAAATGTTTATGCTGCCCACCACCTTCAGTAAACCTAGATATAGATGAGACAGACCATGTTTCAGCTTCCCTGCCTTCCCTTTGTTTCAAGCTCCCTAAGGTGCAGTGATTACTATGATAGGTTACATGGGCTTTGGATATTGTCTTGGGACTCTAGCTTTTCAAAATAATGATTTCAAAGGGAAAAACAGTAACTTTTGCAGTGGAGAAACCTGGGAGACACCACTCTAAACAAGTGATCAAAGCTAACATCATCAGCAGTAGGACATATTGACATCAAACACCTTCTTATATGATGCTCTGAGGTGGGCTCACTGTTGTTTCTTTGGTATTTTTGAAAAAATGTTAAACTTCATTTAAATCATTAGACAACAAAGATAACTCCAAACTGTGGCACATTCTAACATAATGATTTGGTACTCTTCAAAAGTGTCATACGGTCATGGGGAGCAGTCCCAAATTACAGGGGACTAAGGAGACATGACAGCTCAAGGCAAGGTGCATCCTGGATTGACTCCTAAACCAGAAGGACGCTAGTGTTTAAATTCAAGTAAAGTCTACAGATTAGTTAGTGTTATTGTATCACTGTCAGTTTCCTGGTTTGGGTTATTTTTCTATGGTTATATAAAACATTAACATAAGGGGGGAAGTTGGGAGAGGGTACAATAGAACTCTACATATATTTTTGTAGCTTTTTAAAGTAAAATCATCACAAAATGAAATGTTAAAAAACCGTAGTTTCTTCCGAAACATTCATTTCTAAACACTAGAACTAAAACAAAATCCTAGCAAAGCAAGTTTAGAACAGAGTTTGCTTGCAGTTTGGGAAATCTTAAATTTGGTGCCGCTGGAACCCACTGTGTTCTGCCAAGGGCTGTTTCGTGGACTCTGAAGGCATGGTAAAGGTGCTACACGGTAATGCTTTGTAATTATTGTGTCTCCCAGGGGAATAACCAAGAAAAACACTCGTGGAGCCTAGAGACTGTCTCTGCACATATGAACAGGAATGGACAATCTTTGATTTCACCCGTCTCCCCCTCATGCCTGGGAAAATGAGGAATTCCTTGTGGAAAATGTGGATTAAGTCTGAAATCAAGAAAGGAAGTGGATACTGTCTATATAACAACTAAAATACCTCTTAAGATTTGTGGTTCCTCTTTTCTCCAACCATCATGAAAGGCTAATCCAAATGCTACCCCTTCCCTATCTTTATCGCAGACTGCACCTGAAACAGACCAGGCAAAGGTTCACAGTAATTTAATGATGAGCCAGCCTCTGGGAACACTGACTTCTCAAAGACACAAGGAAGAATCACCTGGATTTTGAGGCTCTGAGCTTTCTGATAGATACAAGTTATAACTTCATAAATGGGCAAAATGCCATGCAGGCAGCCAGGCAGCACAGGGTGTAAATGACAAGGGAAGCCAGTGCTTCTGTCTATGTATAAAGAGTAACATTCCACCTAATAAAGGAATGGAGGCATATGGCCATGAAGGAGCTTTTTAACAGCAGAACCAGCCTGCCCAGGCAGTATATTTCAGGGAAATAACTCTGCTCTAACTCCCTGCTTTCCCTGCCCCATAGCGGATCTCTGGCTGCCTAGGAACCCCCTGCAGAGCTGTAAATAGGGAGGAGATGAGGAGGAGCAAACGCATTAGGGAGGAGATGAGGAGGAGCAAACGCATGCATGCATGAAAGCTGTGTGCCCCAGCAAGCTCACTGTATCCGACGATTGTGGAAGCTGGTGATTTGAGGAGAGGCAAACCAAGGAGAAGGCGCAGGAATGGAGTCTGGACCTTGCTCTGAAATATGCCATCCAGCTCATTTCCCAAATCAACTGGTAGTGCAGCTGCAGGTGGTAGCAAGGCCAGAGAAAATTAGGCTCCACAGAGGCCAAATCTCTCCCTCCCTTAGAGCTTCTAGGTCGACTGGGGCGCTACGGAAGCCTCTGAAGAGAGGAGAGGCCCTTAGTCATCTTATCCAATGCCCACGGCAAGCCCTTGCACTGTGGTATCAGGGAGAAGATACTGTGGCCTGCTTATTTTTTCATGTTCGTTTCTACCACCTCGTTGAACTAGAAGCTAGAAGCTGACTTTACAAGGCTGGAATCTCTTATTTTAAGCTATAACCAACTGGCTAAGCATGACAAAATTCTGTAGGAATTGCCATGTGATTGGTATAATTTTATACATTCTCGTTCATGAAAGAACCAAAACAATGTTTACTATGGAATTCAGTAACATGCTATCTGCAACTGCCTTCCTGGAACACCTTTCAGGTTTTAGCCATTTTTGACTAGGTTATCAGAACCTGGGGATATTCACATATCCATATAAAAATGAAATATGAAGGGTGACAAAAATGAGAAGATACACGTTTTAAAAATCTGAATATTAGTAGAATTGTTGAGCATCATAAGGGTGAAAAAAATATCACTGATAGGTTTTGCAATGCAAAGTCTCACCTTCCAGACCCTCCTTTTCCTGGATGGGTCTTTGAGTGGTATTAAATCCATTAAGCTTGTCATGATTGAAAACGGCTTATCCGTGACTCAGAACTGGTTTACAGTTTTTGTCAACTTGCACAATAAGCCAAGAAATTTCCTTTGCTTCCCCCCCAAAATCTCGTTTTTTTGAAGTCCTTTCAACCAACCAAAATATGCATATGCTACATTTGCATAATTGAAGTGTATTGGTTACATGTGGATAGAAAGTCTAGCCAAGAATATTAGCTTCTTCACAGAATTGAAGGGCCTTAGCAAACATTTTGTCCATGCCTCCTCTTTCAGCGAGGAAACTGAAGCATGGTCTGGTGAGATGGCCAAGTCACACTATTAAATGGTTGACTCAAAACTAGAAAACAAGTCTTTTTCCAGTTGTCCATCAAAATTTTGTTGTCTCATATGAGTCCTTCTCTCATCCCCAGTTAGTGTGAACCACAGAATGTCAAGGTTGGAAAGTACATTAAAGATCTGTTAACCCACTCATCCATCTGATCCTGTCATTCTCTCTACAAAATCCTTACCAGGTCTTCACCAGGCCTATGCTTAAGTAACCCCTGTGACAAGGAATGTATTATCTCTGTGCCTTTAATAAATAGTTGCGGAATAAATGAATACATAGTAATTTTAATCCAGCATCTATATGATTGCCTTTTTAATATTTGAAGAAGAAACATCTTTCATTTAGGCGGAACATTCATGCTTGCCTCAGTAATTCTCAACTTCTGTCGTGGTTTTCTGTCTCTTCATCACCTGGACCTTGTCTTCTGAATCTGTTTCTAGTGTGGTACCCAACAGTCAATACGACGCTCAGTATGGTCTCATGCACTCCAAGGAGAATAGGACTCTGTGCTACCTTATTTTTGAGCCAAATACTGCGTTAACATATACTGTCATTGCTTTACCTTTTCGGCCATCACATCACATTGTTGACCCTGTGGATTTAAGTGTAATTCAAACCCTGCTTCTTATGTTCTCTCTAATTCCTTGGCCTCATTTACTCCTATGGCTTTAATTATTATCTATATAGACTCTCAAACTGTACCTCATTTAATGAGTTTAGACCTCATCCACGAGCTCCAGATTCTAATGTCCAACTGTGCATCTCTCATCTGTACTTGGATAGCCCACAAGGACATCAAATTCCACATGACCCAAATTGTAGTCATCATTTTCTCTCCTTAAACTGCTGCCCCTTACAATATTTTCATCTCACTGAATGGCATGATCATATAATGAGATACTCAGGCTGGAAATGTCAGAATCATCAATGAGTTCCTGGTCACCTCATAGCTCATATCCAGTAACTCAGCACATCTGGTTGCTTCTACCTCATAAATCTCTTTCTACTTTTCTCCACTCTTACTATTACCATCGGGCTCTCCTGCCTGGATTTCTCCTACACATGCCTGTTTTCCATATGCTTCCAGGTTTTGATACTTCTAAGACTTACATCTGATCATGCTACTTTCTTGCTTAAAACTGCTAATGGGCTCCCATTGCTTTTACAGTGAAATGTAATCACTTAATGTGGATTATGAGAACGTTCATGTTCTAGCTTTTGCTGCATTTTCCAATTCTTCGAATAAACCATGCCACATACTGTTCCTTTCTGAAATACTCTACAACTCTGCCTCATCCAGCAAATTCCCAATCTTTCTTTAGAGTCCAGCCTAAATGTCATTTCTTGGGACTTGGAAGACATCCTCCAGGAAAGTCAGGGACTCCAACACTATTTCTACTGTCTGAATACTCGCACATTTTAATTCTGCTGCTAAATGACCTTGACCTCTGGAGAGGCCCTGCTGGACTGGAAGTGCTTTAAAGAGCAGGAAAACATATCAGTCCTGCCCATCACTGAATATCCATAGGGCCACACAGTGGCAAGCATAGAGTAGATGCTCAGAATTATTTGTAGAGGGATGAAAGCTTAGCAATGTCCATTTTAGCTCTGTAAAAAGTTCATGTTTCTGGATCTGCTCCATTGCTTAAGTCTTTCACATACTTTTCGGGTATTCTGTTTGTCATAATTAATACTAGTTTTAAGTCACCTACAGTTTTGATAGGGCTATCTTTCGTGGGTTCATTCAAGAAATGTGACACACATTTTCAGTTGAAGTGGTGATGAGGTCATATTCTGAGAGGTAGCTGTGACTGGAGAGTCAGTGGGCCAGGAGGGTGGTTGACTGGAGGCATGGAGAGAACAACAGTGGAGCAACCCTGCAGTCTCATCACGTTTGGCAGCAGTGAATTTGTGTGATACCATTTCGCTGTTTTGTTCAGCCATAATATTAGCAACCTGGGTAAATGCACTGTTTTTGAGAATGCCCTAAACCTCTTTAAGACAGCTTTCCTGGCAGAATCCCACACCATGTAATCATGTGTATCTTTCCCCTAAACATTTTTTGAAGTTTGTCTAACCATGGTTAATGCCTAACCCTTCACATGTGCGGAAACTGTAACTGAAGCACTTTAAAAAAGTTTCAGAAGGTTGGAGTTTAGTTAAATGACCCTTTGAAAACATCTGAATGCTGAAGCTTTTTCCTTTTGTCCCCAATTCATGACTTACTTTTAATTTTATTTGTGAACCATTGCAAATGATATTCAATATGATTGATTCTCCTGGGGGCAAGGTGGATTACGAGTGAAGCCTTCTTAGTAAAGCATGTTGCCACTGTGCAGGAATGCATCATTTACTTCTTCTATCTGGACAGTAGCTGAGAGTAACTATCCATGTTTTCATTTAAATAAGTAAATAATGTCCAATATTTTCATTTCTATCCTCTCTGCAAATCCAGACCCACCTGCTCTCCAGAGGGCTCCATGCCAGTAATCAATACACTCCTCCAAATTTCTGTCCTATTTCTCAGATATGCTTCTTTTAATCAGGCTGTGTTTTTCCTCCATTATGAGTTCTTCCTGCAGCACTGAGTGGAGTCTCAAGGGGTTGCAAAGTTAAACCAGGAACATAGACCACCTCCCTGGAGTCAGTTTTACTTGCAGGTCACATTAGACTCCTGAGATGCTCAGCCCAGGTCCTCTGGGCCCACCTGCCTCCAAGATCCTGGGGCACATGTTCTACCACAGCTTTTCAGTCTGAGACTCCTGCTAGGTGTGTCAGGGACCCTCCCGCTACTTCTGGACTCAAGAACTATGTCAGCTGTGGTAGGTGTAACTTACTGTGTGGCCTCTTGAAGAGGCTGTGTGGTCCAATCCAGAAAGCAGGGGAGTTAACTCCATATGAGGCAAATTTTGATAAATATGGACGGGGACCAGCAGACAAAATCCTCTCTCCCCACCCCTCAAGCCCTCCAATGGACTGTTCAGCAGCATAGTGGTCCCGATATGACCTTTAATGGTATTTGGCATTAAACCTGGCATATCAAATCCATCTAATGAATATTTTAAAAGCCAATTTTAAGTGAATGAATGAATGAATTAATAAATGGGTGAATGGAATAAATTTCATTTTTCTATCACAATTATTAGATTGAATAACTGAAACTGATTTTACTTGTGATAAATTTAATACAAATCATAAAAAATGGAATTCCCATATTAAAAGGTCTTATAATTTGCTAAATATTTAACTTTCAGTTATAATTGGATAACTGCTACACTCACGCATTTATTCAACAAATAATTATTGAGCCCTTGGTATACGCCAGGCATATTACAGACTCTAGGAAACACAGCAGTGTAACAAATAGACAAAAACTCCTCTGTCCTCTAGGAAACACAGCAGTGTACCAAATAGTCAAAAACTCCTCTTTCCATGGAGCTTACATTCTGTCACATCTCTGTGCTTCAAAACTGCTTGTGCAATGGGTATAGTCCCTATCTCAATCTTTTTTTAACAAGAAAAACATTTTATAATATGGATATACATACCTCCATGGTTTTTATGAAAACACCAAACAGGTAGTCAATGTTCAATAAATGCTGATAAACTGTTATTATGGCTGTTGCCTTTTTTATTATTAGGCCGGGGAATATTCCATAAAACTGCATAACCCCCATGAAGATAATGCAAGCATGACCACCCTCTTAGTGCCTGCAGTGTTTGATGTGGCCTTTGGGAGACATCAGCATCTTTTAAGGAGACAGGAATGCAGCCTATAGTGCTTTCTGCTAAAACTCCTTAAGTGTGAAGACCACTGAGCCTGCCATTCTGAAGATGACTCCGTATCAATCGATACAAAACATAGTCATCCCTCTAAAGAATCCTGTCTCTTTATTGTGTGTCTTCAGTACCTCTTGGATTTTGCTATCACCAGGCATTAAACCTTAGGAGTGTCACTAAATGCGTGTGGCTACAAAGAGGTGACATCAGTTACACCTTCCCAGAACGGAACTCAATGAAGACACAAGGCATTTCCTTTGTGCAGCCAGTATTTCACTCACTCAGCCATGGCCTCAATGCCTGGACTCCCAGAGAAGGATGAATCATTCATGTCCTAGTCCAGCCACACTTAGGTATGTAATACTTATAACTAGAATAACCATTTTGGGTGTACACAGTTGTACGGTGTCTGTTTATAAAAACCGAGCAAATATCAATACAAACCAAATAAAATGTTGAGGGTTGATTTTTTTTCTGAAAAGAATGCACATAAGATAAACAACTAAAACATCACACTCAGATGAATAGTAGGTACTAAACACAGCAAGTGCTCTGCCTTCCAAATGCACAGCTTATAGTACACAATGTAAATTAAGGATTTTGAGATTTTTCACAAACTACCGGCTTTTCTATTTTTAGAACTTGGACATCACCATTTTAGGTGGAGATCTTGACATAAAAATATGCACACAGGCTAATCATTTCCTTTCACAGGCTGCTGTTTGGATGCAGCTATGGGAATTGGACCTGAGCAAGTTGCCTGTATTCAGGAAATCAATCAACAGCATTTATGTGCTTAGCATTAGTGTTGAGCATGCTTTTTTGCTGGGAAAACCTGTCCCCCTTCTCTCAAATGATATTTCTGTGGTGTCCAGGGTTTCCATCTTAATTTCTCTCAGTGGATGTTTGTGAGGAGAGTTTTATGCGCTGCTCAGACAAAATGAACTCATGTCAAAAAATGATCAGTAAGAAGGATATTATTACTTGGCAGAGTTGTATGATTCTTTGAGTATAGTACCAATTGTTTTGCAGTTGTTTAATTGGTCATTTGCTTGCGTAGGATGATATAGCTAAGCCATTCTCTAAGGAACCATCCAAGACTTGGTATACAGGGTAAGTAAACCAAGCCTCAGAAATGGTGGTGTAAAGAGGGAAGCCAGTCACTGAGGTCATCAATGTTTTACATATTTTCTTTTGTGATTTGAAGATGAGATTCAGAATGATGTGAGTACTGCCGACATAACTGACACAAAAGTGACATTGCTCAGGTCGGACTGTGGGACCTTTGTCTCCTGACACATCAACTGATTGAGAAGAGACCTGACCTAACTTTACCCTTTAGGGTTTTATATTTATTCCATAAATCACACCTTACTCAATGACATTTAGTAAGATAATGTTATGGAGCTGAAACTTGGTTTCTATAAAAATTGAGTATTATTTGTAACAACTCGGCCATTAGACCTAAAAGCTTTTCCTTAGAGATTAATTTTTATAATAAATACTTTTTTTTTTTACTTATTACACTTGAGAAATTTTGTCATCATCAACCATTCCTCATGACGATTTCTCCCTCAGGTGGGAAAATACTAACACAGTTTATGGTAACTATAATAAACCCACCTTTCATTTTATAATGTTTTGCAACGAATAATCATTTCATTTCAACCTCACATCATTGCTGTGTATAAGATATTACTATCTAAAGATTAGAGAATTTAAATATTATGTCCAATGTCATATAGTGATTGAATGACAAAGGTTGGTCTGAAACAGGCATTCATGCACCCATTTATTCACTCATTCAATTTTTTTATTGTAATAAATAACACATAACATAATAAGATCTGCCCTCTTAACAGACCTTTAAGTACAGTATTGCTAACTATAAGCACAACATTGTATAGCAAATCTTTAGAACCTTTTCATTTTGCATGACTGTAACCCCACACCCATCAATCAGCAACTCCTGGTTTCCCTTCCCCACCCCACAACCTCTGCGACCACGATTCTACTTTCTGCTTCCGTGAATTTGATTGCTTTAGACATCTTATCTAATTGGAATTATGCAGTATTTGCCGTTCTGTAACTGGCTTATTTCATTCAGCATAATGTCCTCAACGACCATTCGTGTGCAGCACGTGTCAGATTTCCCTTCCTTTTTCAGGTGGAGTAATATTTTGTTGTATGCATGTACCACATTTTCTTTATCCATGTATCTGTTATTGGGCATTTAGGCTGTTTTCACCTTTTGGCTATGGTGAGTAATGCTGCAATAAACAAAAAAAGGCATATAGCTCTCTAAGAAACTGGTTTCTATTCTTTTGAGTAAATACACAGAAGTGGGGTTACTGGATCATCTGATTTTTCTATTTTTAACTTTTTCAGGAATTTCCATATTGTTTTCCATAAATGCTACACCATTTTATATTCTGACCAACAGTGTATAAAGTTTCCAGTTCTTCTACATCCTTGCTAACATTTATTTTCTTAATAATGGCCATCCTAGAAGCTGTGAGGTTGTATCTCATTGTGGTTTTGACTTGCATTTCCTTATTTCCATGATTAGTGATGTTGAGTGTATTTTCATGTATCTGTTGGCCATTTTTATGTCTTCTTTGGAGAAGCATCTGTTCAAGTTCTTTGTCCATTTTTTAAACAGGTTATTTATTTATTTTGCTGCTGAGGCCAGGAATTCCTTGTGTGTTTTAGATATTAACCCTTTATCAGATGTATGGTTTGCATATATATTTTCTCTTTCTATTATACCATCTAGGAACTGTCTATATTGAGTCATTAGGGTAGTGAGCAGGCTCTACCTTACCAATAAATATCTGGCTTTTGATGTGTCCAGGTAACTCCATTTATGTCATTGGCCTCACTTCTTTAAGGGTAAGGACAGAAAGTCTTTTTAATGCATGCAAGTCATTTAGAAAGGGCAGTACACAATTTCATATAAAAGTGTATTTATTGATTGCATTTCCATCCTGTTCCTTAGTTAACAGCAGAATTCGTAAGTGATGTGACATAAAATACAAGAACTCGAGTAAGTGAAGAGTGTCAATTCAGTTGAAGAACATAAGATATGCCTAGGAAACAGGTTTTGGGATATGGGGGTGCATTTCAGAGAGCACCTCTGTATCATAAGAAATAGTATGAAGACTCTGAGCACACGCTGTTGCTGCCATGGGCAGGTGATGATAACTGGCGATAAAGGCAAATTATTGAAGCCTTGTCGTGGAGAGAGGAAGCCAGGTCCCATAATCTTACCTGGACAGCACAGAAGAGGGTCTAGTTACACTCCGGTACAATGTCTTTAGGGTCTCAGGCAGGTGAGGGGGGCCATTCCACAATGAGGACCATCAGGTGATTTTTGGACCCTTGATCTTTGGCGTGGATTCAGCTGGATTTAGTGATGCTTTAAGACCCACTTCTGCCTTTTAATTGCGTGCAGTTTTGAGATAATGTAGGTAAATAACTAGGGAAAAATCACTTAAACTGCCTGGATCCCCAGTGTTCTCCTCTGTGACAACCAGGATTGGCATGAGGAACAAACAAGCCAAGAATTAGGGAAATGATTTAGTATTTGTAGAATGTCACAGAAACATCGTTTTTGATTATTGTGATTATTTTTCCTTCACATGTCTCAGCATTTGCAGGCTTTTTCATGAACAAATTTGTTTTATTAATTTAAAAAATATGCAGTGTAACGCTCTTTGAGGAGAAGACAGGGAAGCTGTGAAGCTAAAACCAAAATGACAGCGTGCTACCTCTCTGGTGAGGCTGAGAATCAGCAGTAGGGGACCTAAGGTGGCCCGACAGCCTGAGTGGAGCTTCTGGGAAACCAGGCTCTTTCGTCTTTTGTCCCAGTGAAAATGTAAGAGATACACTTGGAAGAGTGGAAGGTCTAAGGCCAAAGAAGTATTTCCTATCTTTCACAGCCAGAAAGTATGGATGGATAACAACACCATGTTTTCAGATCTCAGAATCATCTTCATGACTACTTAATCCAATCCCTTCATTTGATACATAAGACAACTGCCCTCTCCCTCACAGTGACACAGCCCCAAAATGCAGAGTTTAGGGCCAGATTTGGTCTTCGGATTCTCAACTCACTGTTTTTCATTTCACATCAGTTGAATCTTTATCATAAAAAGACGGATCTGTAGCACAGAAGTTAGTCAATTCACTTTCATTTGCAGCAGCAGAGAATGGAAGTTAATTCTATGTGCATAAATATAGACTATTACCTTGGACAGATTTTTAATCAAATTATTTATTTTTCAAGAGTTTAAAAGTGTGGATACGGAGTCGCCTTCTCAGATGACTAGAGTTCATGAGCGCTTTAGTTGATATTATACCTTATGAATAGTTGACATTTGGAATCATATATCATGGCTTTTAATTCTGGCTCTGATACCAAGTAGCTTCATCACCTTGGGACCTTAATTTAACCTCAGCTGACTTATCTGGAAGGGAATCTAATAATAGCAGCTACCACACAATAACACTATTGTGAGGAATAAATGAACTATCGAAAATAAACCTAATACAGAGCCCAACACATAGAGAAGACTGAATAAATATCAACCATTAGAACAGTAATATGGCTAAAGGGAAAGAGAAAGTGCTGGAATAGAAATAAGCTCTTCACCACTCCCATCCGTGACACGGCTGCGTTCTAGCTGTGTTCTTCATATGCAGGGCTCCATGTCCCTCAGTTGTAAAATGTGGACAGTGTGGTATTCAAGCAGTATCATAGGGTTGCCGTAAGGATCAAATGAAATAATTTAGATAGCATTTTCTGATGTATAACCTATCCTTTCTTATGACTGAGAAAGATAGGAAGGAAGGAAGGAACGGAAAAAGGAAGGAAGGAAGGGAGGGAGGGAGGAAGGAAGGAGAGAAGGAAGGAAGGATTTTTCACTGTCAGGGGCCTCTTCTTCCTAAGAAAGGACTTCTGCTAGTCTGTGGCTGAAAAGCTGAGAACTTTACCTTCTTGCCACAGCTCAGCCACTGACTTATTGTTCGATGCTGGGGAAATCATTTGATCTCTAGATTATGATCTCAGTGGGTGTATATAATTTGTACTCTTCTGCCCTATATCACTGAATTGGATAAAATGACCTTGAGGTCCCCTTCAGTTCTAATTTTCTATGATAAAATTATGTTCTCTGTGCCAGTGGTGCCTCTCCAATAAAAAGAAAATAGTAAAACCTTAGGCTAGTGAATGTGTCAAATGCTTTGAGATTTGCAGGAGAAAATTAATGCTCACAGTGTGGTTCTCACTGAGAAAGGATACTCCCCATTTTCACACATCCTTTTACTATTGAGGCTTTTATTTTAGTGAAATTATAAAGCTTCTTTGCTTCAGCTACAGCTTTCAAACATGGTGTGCTTTTGTGAAAAATCTTTGAGCATCTAATTCCTTACATTCTCTGTATGAGAATTGCTGGCAATTTAAACTTTTCCTTCGATTCTATTTCTTAGTTGTAAGGACCAAAAGCTAGATAGATACAGATGCTCACAGTGAGCCAAATACTGGATGTTTTTAGCATGAATTAACCGGAAAAAGCTTCTTGCTCAGTTCTCTCATTTAGGAATTGAAGATCAGGGGCTGAGAGAGGGAAGGCATCTAAACCAAGGTTGCACAAGGATGGACCCCAATTTCCTGGTTCTTAATAACTATGACAAATTGCAGATTCTAAAGATGGTTGTAACATTACTTCCCGCTCCCACATGCTTGTCTGTAAGGTGATTTTTTTGCCACTCTCCCATTAAGCTATGGAGGCTAATTCCTTTCCCCTTGCAACTGCTTAACCAGTAGAATGTGGTAAAAGCGACATTAGAAAAGCGTGAGGCTAGGGTGTGAGGGGACTCGGTAGCTTCTGCTTGGACCTCTTGGGATGCTCTCTCTTGGGAAGCAGCCCTAGTGTTGTGAGAAATGCAGCCACATGGAAAGGCCACGTGTGGGCAATATGGTCAATAGTCTCAGCTGTGCTTCCAGTCGTTAACCAAAAGCTACTTTTAGGCAGGAGTGTGAGTTTTCCTGGACATTCAGCTCAGCAGAACCTTCAGAAGAAGGAAGACCCAGCCACCATCTGTGACCCCATGAGACGCCTCAAGAGAGATCTCCCATTGGAGTCTAGCCTACCCAGAGAGCCATCATACTGAACAAAGTTTCAAGACATAAATTTGGGGTCTTCGTTATGCAGCCATAGAAAATCAGAAGAGTAACCCACGCTTCACTGGCTCTTGGATTCGCACTATTTCTTTTTTGATTCCACACTACTTCTCAAGCTGTCTGGGATCAGTAGAATCAGGTAATTAGTACCTGCTCTCAACTGTGGTGCAGAAGTGAAAGTGAGAGCCTATCTGAGTTTGACGGGAAGAACAACTCAATGTCAGAATTCCTCAAGTTACACAAACCACAATTTCCCATCTGTTGTTTGCATAGATAATTTGCGTTGGTCCCTCCGATTGCCAGGATGGACTAGCTATCTCTAAAAGATCAGACTTCATGGAGTTTAATAAAAAAGGAGTCAAATATGGACATGTGGAAGAACTTTTAACATACAGTGGCAGGAATAACTATTTGTCACCCAATATCCACTTTCCCCATCATCTTTGGTAACAGAATCCTAATTTATCCATCATGTCAGTGGGTTCAATTAGCAGACTACATGTTTCAGCTTCCTTTGCTGCTAGAAGCAGTCATGTGATGATATTTTGGCCAACGAGGTACAGGCAGAAATGTTGTATGTGATTTTCAGAAAGGTTGCTTGAAAGAACTGACTTAGCCAAGAGTAGTATCTTTTTATTCCTCTTTAGTTTCCTTCCTTCCTCTGGACATGATGGGTGGGGTCCCAGCAGCAAGCTTGAGCAATGAGATGATACTGAAGATATTTGCACCAGGCCTAGTCTAACCAGGAAAACAAAGCCACACTTTGTATTTAACACCGATAGGATCCAAAACTGGAAATGGGTTGCATAGGTATTGGAAGAACTGAGAAGTCAAACAGAATGGTAAGACCTAGATATTAGCAACAGTAGGTAGCCACTACCAACCCCACAGTGGAAGGCAAAGGAAAGAAGCAGTGTTGCAGGAGCACAGAACACAGTCACCCAGTATTAACGGAAACACGAAGGACCTGTCCTGCAGAGCTAGAACCCCAGCGGCTGCTCTAAACGGGCAGCCCAAGGCAGAAGAGTTCTTCCTTCCTCTTGTCTTCTAAACTCTGGCCAATGCCTCCTATTGGCTGATGTAGCTGGAAGCCAGTGATCTCAGGAACCAGGCAAACACAGGTTGCAGAGACCAGCTTCCCTGCAGTACTGGGCAGATCATGGAAAATGTTAGGAATGGCTCTGAGGGCAAATGAGCCCAGAACCAAGACAGAAGCCAGTGCTGGGACAGTGAAACAGAAAGACAGAAGGAGGCTGAACGCTGATGATCACAGAACTGCCATACAGGGTAAAAACTGATTGTCTATAAGTTGTTGTTATTTTAGATTTTCTCTTACAAATAGAAAAACACAATGCTAATTGATATTAATGCCTGTTAGGGAGGGAAGTGTGTTAGTCTGCCAAGGCTACCGTAACAAAATACCACAGACTGGGTAAAAACAGCAGAAATATATTTTCCCACAATTCTGGGAGCTGGAAGTCCAAGATCAAGGTGTCAGCCCATGTGGTCTCTCCTGAGGCCTTCTCCTTAGCTTACAGATGGCTGCCCTCCTGCCTGCCCTCACAGTCTCTCCTGTGTGTGTGCACGTCCCTGGTGTCTGCATGTCTAAATGTCCTCCTTTTATAAGGACACCAGTCAGACCGGATTTGGGCCCACTCTGCCGCCTCTAAATTTAACTTAATTACCTCTTTGAATACCTTATCTCCAAATACAGTCACAATCTGAGGTACGTGGGGTTAGGACTTCAACATATAACTCCTGAGGGGAAATTTGGGGGCATAGGAAGAACCAGAAAATTGGAGAATTAAAGAATTAAGTCAATCTAAATTATACAGGCTAGCTAGTAAATAACAGTGTTCATAATACCAAAAAGCAAATGGCCTAGGGAAACACGTTCACATGGCTTTGGGACACTGTGGCTAGCTCCCCGATGGAACCTCTCTTAATCCTGCCCTGTATTTGCCTTGTTGATACGATATGATGTAAGTCAGCCTGCTTTATTGGCCCACGTGGAGGCACACCATTCGTTTCGCTTAGATCACGGAGCGAGGAGGGTCTTCCAAGAGATCTAGAATTTGGCAGGTGCTAATTATTCAGTAACCCTCAACTAACGGGAATTCCCACTTCTGCTGGCGAAGGGATGCAGATGCAATCTGAATCCTCAAAAAAGGGGCAGCTGTAAAGCAGTGTGGCTCTCATAGTGTGCTCCTATAATTAGCTCCACCTTAATCCTCATGCACACAATGCCTTCTGAGACTACGGAAGGCCCAGCCTTGTCCAGCTGCCATCCCTCCCCAAAAGCTTGCTTTGGACAGGATTGTGCCGCTTCTGAACATGTAATTTAATGTTTGGGTTTAAAAGGCAAAACTAGTAAGTGATCGTGAGTGGTGAACAGAATCCTTACCCTTCCAGCCACCCTGGCTACAAGTAGGGGAGGAGAAAGCAGAGTCCGTCAGAATGTGACCTCGTAGGTGGGAATTTCAAGTTATCCTCTTCATTGAAGAGTAGTTCATTGATGATATTTTCAGCATGAATCAAGCTTTCTCAAACCTATGCTTTATTCAAGTTGAGTTGCAAGAGTTTAATGTGGCCTCAGTGACTTCTGATGATAACGAGGCTGGTGGCTGAGGAATCAGAGGCTCTTTCCACAATTTGTTTCTTTCCTTCTAACTCTTCCTTACCATTCTCCCTTCTACTAAGAGAAAAAGCCAGCCTTGAGCATACTTCAGAGATTTGAAAATTACCCTGAAACCGATTTTTGAAATAGACACTGAGTTCTTACTTGAAAATGATTCTGCTACCAATAGTACATTTTACCTATTTCTCTTTATATGGGGTCAGACCAAGGGCCCTCTGAGGCATTTTACCAGGATGGGATCCCAGGAGCCAGCACTGGTTTTGTGTTGAGGGGGGGCTGTCCTGCAGGCTTCATGAAGCGATGGGAGATACACAGAGAGCATGTGGGGATGAAATTAGATGCAACTGCCCTAAGGACAGGATGCAAAGACTGAACCAGATGGGAGACCATGAGATAAGAAGCAGAAGTGTCCAGAAACAAGGCAGTGTACAGAGGGCACAGCCCAAAGACATAGCCTCAGGAATGGCAGTGTGTCACTATTTCTCCCACAGACACCTTTATACAATATGCCTGCAAGCTTTCCTATGTGCACAGAAGGTTGTTTCTGCAGACATTAGGCTACTTGGGAAATTAACTCCTTGGTTTCTTTTCACTGTCTTTCTTCCCCCAGTTAACCTGGTGCTAAATCCACACCCTACCCCCGAATGCAGGCTCTCTCCTTCTTCCTTTTCCCACCTCATTGCAAGTTCCTGAGCAGAGCTGGCTCTGCCCCATATTCTGGGCTGGTTTTCAGCTAATTATGAAGCTTACAGTGTTACCACTGCATCAAAACAACAAGCTTTCCCTGCAAACCTTATCCCTGGATTGAACGTTTCTGGACCAGCCCAGCCGTTGCGTGACAGGCGTGCAGGCAGCTCTCCCAGTCGTTGGTTCTGGTAGACAGCCATTTGAAAGCAGGGGTTAAGGTGGAGAGTGAAAAGGGGCTGTGGGAGGAGTATTCTCAGCTCATGTTGATTTCTGTCAGATTTCAGTCGAGGTTTGTGAAGAGATAATTGTGTTATATTTTCGCATCCTTCACAGCCTGGTGGTTCCTATATAATTATGTATGCCTGAGCTTAATATTATTTCAGAAAGAAGAAAAGTATGCAACAGATTTTTAGCTTCAGGCATTGTAGGATTGGGTACAGATTCTACTCCTGCAAATAATTTAGTTCTTTTTTTCTCTTTGCAAAGAGTAATTTTAGGGACGTGGCTCAAGTGGTGAGCTGGCCACTGGGGGATTTTCTGGGGCTCAGGGAAGATTGCCAAGCTAAGGGCATATGTCGTTCAGGATCCCATGAAATGCCCATTAGTGCTTCTCTGTGTTTTCTACAGCACCTAGGGAGATGACAGATCTCTCTGCCTCTGGCATCAGATGCTAAAGGGGTTGGCTTGCAATTAAAATCCCATTTGAAAAAGTTCCTTGTCTTTCCAATAACCCAGCTGATTCGTTAAAATTGTAGGAACATTTCTGAATGTGATTTAATGTTTGCCCCTTACATTATTAATGTGATTAAGTATTATTAGGTGATATTTATGATGTTGCACTGAGTTATTCTGATAATTATTAATACATTGCCTAGAGTGGAAAAATTTAAAGAAGCAACTCAGGTCGTGTGAAATTTTCATACCAAAGTTATATAATCATCATTATTTAACCAGAAAGAGAAGCTGGTGTGATTAGGAAAATAAAATCTAGTCCAAACGTTTTTATCGGTGTCATTAATGCAGGTACTCAGGATTGCCAATAAACATTTTAATACAACTTGGTGATAGAACAAATTACATTGGTAATATAATTATTTCAAGTTAATTAAAATATCATCGGCATTTATTTTTCTTAAAAACTCAGGACTTAACCCTATTTTCTTCACTATTTGTAGTACTTTCAGGGTTTCAGTCTCCATGAACTTTTACAAATAACTGGTTTTGCCTTCTTTCATGCCCTTCTGTGCTCTATAGTCAAGGGAGTAGTGGACAATCCCCGCAGCCCTTCACTTTCTAAGGGTCAGTTTTGGGTATGTGAAATGAGAATGATCAGGCAAGTCATTTCTTCCTGTTGCCTGGCTGGTGTGACCCGTTAAGGCATGTAGAACACTCCGCAGCGCAGTGTGGCAGCAGGGAGTTCAGACTCTGGAGCCCGCCTCTCTGGTTTTGAATCCTGGCTTTGTGTGTGACCTTTGGCAAGTCACTTAACCTCTCTACTTTGGTTCCCTCCCATGTAAAAGGTAGATGAATATATCATGTAGGATATTATAAGGATTATATGAGATAATAATATCACATAAGGATTTTAAAAGTCTTCCGTGAATTCATATAGGTAATGTTTGTTTTAGAACAGTGTCGGCACAAAGTACTCCCAATGTAAATATTTGCTATTGTTATTAGCAGACTACCTGGAATGCAGTAGATGCTCAATAAATAGTAGTAGTTAGTTTTATAAACATATTCGCACAAGCTTGTTTTCAGAGCAGAATGTCCCAACTTCTTATTCTACTGTAAACATTGGTATCACATTCCTTTCTGTCACTCAAGTTCTTTCTCTCTTGCTTGTCTTTATATTGACCCAGTTATCAAGCCTTCTAGCTTTTGTCACATCGCTTCAATTCCATTTTATTGCTACCACCACCATGTTTTCAAACTTAAAATATTGTAATAGACTCTGAACTGCTATTCCTGCCTCCAGTTTCTCCCATTCCAATCTATCCTTCCTGGTAGTAAAACACATGTTTTTTTTTCTGCCTACTTACTACTTAGATCCCCACTGTCCAGATTCCTTACTTTGTCAACCTAAGCTTCCCATCTCTGGGCCCCAAATATGTTATGTCCTTACATTACCCAGTACTCCAGCCAAGCTGATTTATTCCTCGTGCTCCCCAAAACCTGTGGTCATGATCGCCTTTCTTTTGTCTGAAATCCCCTACATTTTCAAATCCTACCTGCTTTCCTGCTTAAGTTTCTCTTTCTAGCACCCCAACATTTCTCATTATGCCACATCCTATAGGCTGCATCTAAAACTTCTATACCCTTGCCACAGGAATAAATGCTGTACTTCACTGTTTTATCATTTGACCTGCATCCACATTTTGTATATACCTTTGAGGGCATAGGCCACTTCCGATAGTTCTCTTGTAAACCTACATTGCCCTGTATAGTGACAAGTAAAATGGTAGGTACTTCAAAAATTCTCAGAACTATCATATCCAGTCAAAACTAGTTTCATTTTTCAACTTGATTCAGCATCATTTTCTGGTTCTTATGCACTGTGTATAATGAGATTTGTTTTGATTTATCAGTACTGCAGGGAAGTGTTTAAATTAGAAAGGAAAACCCACCACCAATTTCTTTGGAAATGGAATAAAAACACAAAGATCTTTTTTCTACATTCTGTTATCAAAATATAATCTAAATCCAAAGCTATTATCTCAACAGTACCATTGTTTTCTCAAAAATGCAAACTTGGTTTACAAAATGTACTTGCTGAAAGTAATTAAATGGAAACCAAATCCTTATAAAATACTACTGGTGCAATATTTCTCACTACAAAAAATAGGATTGGCTAATGCTTGGAAACTAACACAGCAGGAAGAAAAATCAGATACTCACAAGGAAATCATTGGACTTGGGAATTTAAAAGGAACTCTTTTAAAAAGAACAAGCTAAGAGAGAGGAGAGTGGGCTTATAAGTTGTAGTATGTGTCTATGTGCAGAAAAGAGGCACTGGATATTCCTTTTGTTCTTCAAACTTCAAATCCCTAACTTCTTTTCCCTTTGATATTTTTTGCACTCACCATTGAACAGAAAACTTACTAAGCATCATTTGAAGGAAGTCTATCACGGTAGGAAGACATCATTAATTCCATGCTTCCCCATGTTTCACTGGCTCTCTGCTGTGCGTTGGCCAAGACTCTCCAGGAGTCTTCCCCGTGGTTTTACAGTCAGGTATACCAGTAACCACGTAAGGACAGACACACAGAAACCAGACCCTTCTCACTCAAGAGACTTTATAACGTATAGTTGTTTCTCAGATAATGGATCTCACTCTTAGTGGCAGGGCTAGTACATGTGTGTAAGACAGAAGAAGACACTACAGCTCACAGAGTAGTGAGTGTGACAGGTGTCCACATGCAATGTAATAAGTATTTTGTAACAATGTTCATGGGAAGTTAAGGTTGCAATGAGAAGGGATTGACTAATTCTGTTTTTTTATTCAAGAGGAGGGGGTTATGTTCCAGGAATGCTTCACAGCAAGAGCACTATTTGAACAAGACCTTGAAAAATGCGCAAAATTTCTGCATCTGGAGGAGTGCTGAGGACATGTCATGCAAGAGCAATATGCCCCAAAGTGCGGAATGAGTGAGACCTCAACATGCTTTGGGGAACTGAGCAAAGATGGGGATGCATGCAAAGTGACTGTCCAGTGTATGAACAGAGAGTTGTTTCACAAAAGTTATCGAAACTTCAGTCTCCTATGATAACAATACATTCCCCGTATTCTGGAACAAGAGAGGCTGGTAACGGCTGCAAATGTCAGAGCTAGGGTTCAAGTCCAGATCAGACCTCATGACAGTTTGTTCTACACCACACGGAGCAGACGTGATGAAGCACACATGCAAATGTTGCTCAGCAAAGGATAGATGGGGAGGAGAAGGAAGCTAATGAAGGAATTGGCACATCCAGGTGAAGAGACAGGCTGGGTCATCTTTTGATAGTGAAAGGGGCAAGGCTGGGGTAAGAGAGGGATAAGAGTTCTGAAAGGATGTCTCTGGATTGTCGGAGGAGGCATGACAGATGGCCAAGGGGATGAGGGGCTTTGGAGTTCTGGGAAAGGAAACCAAGAGAGGATGGTCCTCGTTCAGCCATTCATTTATTTGGCTGACAGCTAATGACCATGTGCCATGTGCCAGGCACCGAGGATGTAGAGAAAAATGAGAAAAGGGGCCCCCTCCTCAGGGGCTGAAAGCTGAGCGGGAAGATGCAGCTTTATAAACAACTCCATGGAAGCGGGAATTACAGATGCTCAGGTCAAGGTGTGTGTATGAGAAATGGGGAGGAGGAGGCCAAAGGAAGAGGCAAGGAGCCCATCTGTGTGGAGTGAAAGGGTGCCAGGAAGGGCTTCAAAAATGCCCTTGTTCTGAGGATCCCTGCTCAGATCGTCAGGGATGAAGTGGCCCCAAGGCTCTCTGAACTTACTTTCATACAGTTCAGCAAAAGGAAAGAGAGATCGAAAGGTGTGGATTAAAAAAAAAAGATGTGGATAAAGCCAAAGGCAGAAAATGATAACAACTGGTGACTCTACACAGATGTTCACTGTAGTATTTCCCAACTTTTCTGTAAGTTTGAATTAAAAATAAAAAAGTGGTAGAGAACAAAACGAGGTGCTTTACAAGGAGAACTGAACTGTAATGTATTTCTTGCTAGCAGACGAGGGCTAAGGGTGTATGGAGGACTGAAAGAAGTGGGAGAACCCAATCAGAGGAAGCTAGGATAGCATGGATGTAAGACTTGGCCAGGGTGGGAGCTACAAGCAACAGCAGTCATTCAGAAACGCCAGACCTTGCTGCAAGGGCGGGGAGGTCAGGAGAGACAAAGCTGCAGTGGCAGAGTGGCCAGTCATGGCCAAGAAAAGGGAGCTAGTCATTAGGTCACGGAGCAATGATACCGAGGTGTTGGAAGAGAATGGCCCTTCCCAGTCTGCAGAGGGTCTCTTTGCAGG
This sequence comes from Smutsia gigantea, assembly GCA_032199065.1. Lineage (NCBI taxonomy): Eukaryota > Metazoa > Chordata > Mammalia > Pholidota > Manidae > Smutsia > Smutsia gigantea. Next base: position 169,660 of record JAVSCE010018704.1, on the reverse strand, counting down.
TTCAGATAAGCTTTTGATTTCTTGAAGTGGAGCTTGCAGAGGTGGAGGGAAGGCAGGGAGGCATTTATCTCATTGACTTTGTAATTTCCGAGATGTATGAAACCAGAGCAGGCAGCTAGAAGCAGAATAGAGCCCGTATATTATCCAGTTCTTTATACATAAGATGTTGGAATAGTGTATATGTTATCGACAGCAGAATGTCTTCATGCTTCCCAGTGGTAGATCAACCAGATGTTTAGATTATGACACAGAAAAAACTGACTCAAGTTATTTCAGAGCCATTAATACTGGGTACTGTTTTAGTTTATTGTTTTAACAGAGTATATTCTAAGCTACAAGGTACACTGAAGGGGAAATAAAGCCAGTTGTTTGGTAGCAGGGGTACTTTTGAGTATTCCTGGGAATAAGGAAATACTTCACAGTCGTACTACTAAGGCATTCACTTTTTCAAATCAAATTTCACAAAAATTTTAATTAATTGTGTTTTAGAAAATCTTAAAGCAAAGAATTAAAACATTGTTATATAAGAATAGAAATAGAAATAAGCACAGAGAAACAACAGAGAAGGAAAAACTTCCCTCATCTTGGAGCCTGCTGAGTGGGCTGCCCGGCCCCCGGACACTTCCCTCAGAGCCTTGGCTCGGGGAGCTGTCTGGTCTCTCACGGGGTCGTCCGATCTGAGGAATTAGGCCCCTTCACGCGGCTCTCTAATGGAGCAGGAGGCCCGACGTGCTAGAGAATGCTTACAGCTCCACACAAAATCAGACTACGCTGTGCTTGACTAGTGTTGTTAAATAGCCCTGGTGTCTGCCCAATCGTTTAGTGTTTCAGAAAATCAAAACTTCAAAATGACAAGTTCATTAATGATGATGATGGTCGTTGTTCAAATTATTCTCACTTGGTAACAAACCACCCCAAAATGAAGAAGTGTAAACAACTGCCCGACTCTGCTCACAGATTCAGGGGGTCAGGAACTTGAACGGAGCACAGTGGCTTGGCCGTGCTCCAGAGCTTTTGGTGCTTTGGAAAGATCCGAGGGCTAGGGATGACGGGGCAGCCGGGTGTGGGAGTCACCTGGAGGCTTCTGCACTCCCATACTGGATGGCTGGGCTGTGGGGACGCCACGGCTGAGCCCACGTAGGACCTTGATCGGAGGGCCTGAGAGCGGCCTCTCTGTGTGCTTGGTGTCTATCCAGCATGGCAGCCCCAGGGTAGCTGGGCAACCTCTGTGGCAGCTTGTTTAGGGCCAGGGAAGAGCCGTGATCCTGATGGTGACAATGCAGAAAGCACTCTTCGTTCAGACGCTTGAAATGCATTCACACTACAAAGCTTCATTTGCTGTGCATGTGGACACACATTCCCTAAATGCAGAGGCCAGGGAGCAAGAATCGAAGGAGCAGGGGCTTGACACAGGCAGGTCATAGTGGGAGTGTATTTAGCTGTATTTTGAAAACGCCAAGAAAAAAAAAAATTCTATAAAAGCAGAAAAATTCGGCCCTGTACTCTGCACACTATGGGTGTTTAATCTGATAGTCCTTGTCTCTCTGTCTTGCTTTCCGTACTCAGTACTGGTTTCTGAAAGATGCCCAAACCCACAGGCCTGGCCTTGCTGGAAACTATGCCCTCTATCCTCTTAGGTGCAGCCTCCCCAAATCTCCTCCTAAATGAAAATAAAGGAGTTGGCGACTAAGCATGGGATTATCTCATAAATGTCCCAATTTTGCCCCAGCTAGACTCGTGCTAAATATAATTCCTAATACCATTACTCAACAGGGATAAAATACAGATTTTTTTCTCAGGGCACTGGCTTTGCCATTACAGATCGAGACATGCCTGGGCCCAATTTCCTGAAGCACGAAGACGGTTCTATTTCTTGTTTTCACTCACAGCTCTTCTTAACAATTTGGTGGCAATGCAAACACTTTCAGAGCAGGAGATTCAAGTAGCAGTTTGTCAACAGAAGCATCTTTGCAAGTTCAGAAAAAGGTGTCACACAAAATTCCCTTCTGGCTAAAAATGTTACTATGAGTGTTTTGGAAATCTGAACTCTGATAATGCTGAGACCATCCGTATATGATCGAGCACCTAATTTTAGGACAGCAGTGTTTTAAAATCTAAGAATCGGGACACAAGCCCTAATAATAGGAAAAACCCTGGAATTCAGAGTTGATTCCAGATACTGTTGGCTGAATTGTTGCCAAACTTAATTCCCTAAGGGTGTTTTCTTCATCTGTAAAAATGTGAGTGCCAAAACGGATCTAAGGCTGACTAGTTCTTCTGGGCTAGGCACTGAGGATGAACGCTTCTTAAAAAGGGACCGAATGTATGCGCCTGAGGCGGGGTCTGCCCAGCCTCTCTAGCTGTGGTCTTAGTCTTTGCCACTTGTTGTTCCATCTTCCTGAAAAGTTCAGAGATGGGAGAGAGACTGGAAGGGAAATGCAGAAAATAGAGGACAAAAACGTGACTGAAGATAGAAAAGGGAAGAAAAGGCAGGACGGATTGAAAGGGGAGATGGAAATAGTTTATGACACTGAAGAGTAGAGGTGAGGAGATAAAGCTACAAAAAGGAGAATAAGAATACTTCTCTTTTGATCCTCCCCTCTTCCTACTTGAGGGCTGAGAATACCAAGACTCATTCATCATCATGATTTAAATAAAAGAAGCTAAATGACCCCACCAAGGCAACATACATTTACTATGGCTAGGGGGGACAGATGACAGAGAAAGACATTCAAATACGAAGAAGCATAGAGGGCTTCTGAGATGCGAGAGGATCTTCCAGGGGACGCTCAGCCTGGAAGTTGCCCTGACTTCCTCCCACCCGCATTAGACCAGGAGGGGAAACGGCCCCTCCCACTGCACTTGCAGCAGGAGGTCTGTGGCGGCCGTGCTGCCGGGGTCATCCACCGAGCCTACCCAGCACTGGCATCTCTCTGTCCAGTTACTGGGCGAGCTTTGAATAACCGCAGAGACAATGCTTGAAAACTTTGCAATTAGATGTTCACTGTTGATACTAGGAAGTGACTAACTGCCACGGATTGTTGGGGTTCAGGTGCAGATGGCAGAAGAGGTGCACAGTGGGCACAAATAAAAAAGGAAACCTGAAGCAGGACCACGGGAGGAAGTACGTTGCTCCTGAGGAAGGGCCTTCACAGGGACGCGAAACGATTTGCCCAGGGTCATGTCCTAGTGAGGACGGACTGTTAGTTACACGATGTAAATGTTAGTTGCACCTACAAGAGTAGCTACTTGCTTTTTAATATTTTGTAGCTGTGATACATGATAAATGGTTCAGTTCCTGTCATAGTACAGAGCTGAGTATAAATAATTATTTGTCCTTTTAAGGTAAGAGACTTCTTGAGTGAAACCACCACCTATGATTTTGCCTGGTGCATACAGTAGGAGCTCACTAAATGTTCTATAAAGAGAACTCGGCTATTATAAAGGTGAGGAATCCTCAAAAATAACCCAAGCAGAGCAAATTTATCTGTAGTTATGATCGTATTTGTAAAGTGTAAGGTAGGTAACATAATGTAAAGCAAGTGTCCACATTTTATGTGTGTGTATATGTGGGCATAAATGTATATTAGTTAAACAACAACAACAAAACACTTAATAATATCTGCAGTAGGTATAGTACCCTGGGTTGAAAACCGTTTTGCTTTGAGGCACTATTACTACATCCAGTGTCATTTTCTTCAGGTTTGGTCTAATACTGATTTCTAGATTTTTTATTCATAGGAAAAATATCTACTCTGTCAAGATGAAGGAGTCTGACAGCACAGTACAAACAGACTCAGGAGTCAGGACACTCCGGCTCTGGTACCACGCATGCTCCTTACAGTCTGGGGCCTGCAGGCAACTACATCACATTTCCGGAGCTGCATTTCTGCATCTCCAAACAGAAGAGCTGGGTTAGATGAGTTGAAGTATCCCATCCTTGGGCCTGAATTTTCTGAAGTACTGTTATATTTTCAAACGACTTTTCTCTTCTCCCATCCATGCCACTAGAATATCCTAGAAATTCCAGCAGTTCAGTTTCAAATTACAGGACACAGGCTGCCTTGAACTTAAAGAAGCACTGAGATCCTTCGATTGACTTTCTTTCCAGAATTTTGGTGAAGAACGGTGATCACTGTATTCCAGGGGCTCCCCTCTCTTGACAGGAAGCTTCACAGGTTTTTATTTCTGGACACCAGAAGGCCCAGCGTCAGTTTACATATAAATCTCTCTTTTCAAAGCTCCCAACTCCATTACTACTGGGGAAACAAAACATTGCAAAATCCTGAATCTGTTCCCTCAGAGATCAGTCCGTGATTAATTCAGGGTCAGGAAATAAGGTAATTCAGTTCCAATGAGACTGAATTGAGTTAGAATAAACAATTTATTGGCCAAAGGAGTGAAAGATATAAAGTATCTTACTAGTTGGAACAAAGTAATTTTCTATTGCAGAACATAACTGGCGTTTTTCACAATGAGCCCTGTCCTGGGATCATTCTTTCTGGAAATTGTCAGTGTCTATGTAATCTTCAAATGCTACAGGTGCTCACAAAATTAAAGGGGTTGATGTTTACTGGCCACTCATATTATACCAGATACCATTAAATGCCTATGTGCATTATTCCTTTTGATCACCAAAATTGCTTTAAAATATGAGTACTTTATTCAGATCTCCTGTGGCTTCTGCAGTTGGTCTCAACTAACCATTTGAGCCTACTTGGTCCCAACATGCAGCATAGGGTTGTATCATCCCAACAGAACTATTAGTTATTCCCAAAATACATACCTTTGATCTGCCATATCTGTACTTCTATCATTTCATAGGAGTCAATGAGTTTTGTGAACAATAGCTACTTAGGTCGAGCTTCTTCTCCCCCCTGAGGTACCCCCTCATTCCAGGGAAAATGTCACCCTACTCAACCCAAAGTTGGCATATAGTGGCACTCAGAATATATGTATTGAGTTGAAGTGATTCTATGTGTTCTCCAGTTAAAATACAAGTTTAAGAGAGATTAACTCCAAGAAGTAATGTAAATATGTACACAAAGAGAATGCCTGATGGGGCAGCTTATGGTTGAAATGTATTTGGACACATTTCGAGCGCTCAAACAGAGAGAGTGGAAGATAAATTCTAAGAAGGATGCACAAAGAGTGATGAGCTAATAACAGAAATTTCTGGCCTTTCTGATTTTACAGCACTGTCGTTGGCAGATAAAACTGAGATGAATGCTATTTCATTAAGACTTAGCTGATTTTACTTTTCAGTGGTGCACTCACAGAGGATAGCAGAAGCACAGACATGGATCTGCCACTGTCATTCTGTGGCTACTTGCCCTGCTGCTCTTGGAGATGGTTCTCAAAGACTGAGAACACAATACAATTACACACACATTACTCTGGTTGTCAGAGCTGGGGGACGGGTAAGTGGGGGCTGTGTGTGTGCCTGTGAACACTCCTGCTCCAACACTGCATTCTTTGGTTTGCACAGCATATTGGAGACAATGTAACCTGTCACCTTCCCAGACACTGCCGACACACACTGATATGCTCTAACACACTAACACACTAACACACAATCCAGTAGCTCTACTTGTGCTTCCAAGGTGAGGCAAATCAGATGCAGACTCGGCATTTGCCTACCAGAGTTGAAGTCTGCAGTGACTGGCTAGGTAGGGGTCCCAGGTCAATTCGTTGCTGGTGTTTGGAATACCAGAAATGAAATGAAGAAGCAACTGAACGCCTTTAACTGTGATTAGTGCAAGACGTCTGGGATGATTGTCCAATTGGGAAAAGAAGTGTGCTTGAGAAACAAAATTTGGTATGAGCATCATTTGAAAACAAGTTTTTTTTAGCTTTATTTTAGGGACACAGGTTCTAATTCTACTCCTGCCTGTACTTTTGACATTTAGAGCAAAATCTCTCCGTAACTAGGCAACATGGTTTTGCTTTGAACAAAAGGACTCCAGCATCACCTTCTCAGGACACAAGCTGGTCATTATTCTTCTTGGATACACAAACATTATTACCTTCAAAGTCTCCATTTTCCCACAGAGCCAGTGCTTCGGTTCCTCTGTTCACTTCCTGGAATGGGCTTTTCACTAATACTGTTTTTCTTTTGGAGTTTCTCCCTTCAGGAGAGAATGCGAGAAGCCAGCTCTTCAGGCAGTTTCCATAGCTTCACCCCTCACCCAGAAAATCTTAAGGACTGTAGATTTAGCAGGGCAGTGCCAAGGTGTCAAAGCCAAAATGGATTCTAAAAATCTTAATTCAGCCTGGTAGGCAGAAATTATGATCATCAGTATTTTCATCATCATTAATTTTTATTTCATTTTTGTTCAAGTAGAAAGAAATGTCAAAGTATATAAGGAGAAGGCATTTAAAATAGGCTATCTCAAAAACAGGGTTAAAAGTTAAGTTCAGCCTTCGCACACATCTCTTATGAAACAGTTTCCCAGGGGAAGTGCATATTGAAAATTTAAGGCTGGGGAGGCGGGGGTGGGGGTGGGGGTGGGGTTGAGGTTGGACTCTCAGGTAAATATTTCTTAAAGAAATGTGCAAGATTGAAAGTGGTGCCTAAAGCTGATTAGGAAAGAAAATCTCCTTTTCTTTTACTTGGCTTCCTAAGAAAATAAGGTGAATAAGAAAAGGAACTTCTATCTGTAACTGAGGGTCCAAAACTGACTGGCTCTCTTTTGCTTTAAAAGACTTTTGGCAAATGTGACTGTGTTTCTTTCTCCAAAACCTAACTTTATTAACAGATGAAAGCCGCAGACTAAGCTTGCTTTTCAGAGTATTTGAATTTGCGTTTGAAAACATGAGTTCTTCTAAACTGTCCAAACAAGTGTAAAGAAAGAGAGTGAAAAATAAACTATTCAAGATCTTGAGGAAATTTGTGAGTCATTCTGGATGCAGCAAAATATCACTTGCAACGTCAAAACTTCTTGTTAAATAAGCTAGATATTTTAATTTAAAAAGCAGTACATATATATGACAAAATTCAACTACTACAAAAAACTGTCCGTCAAAAAGTAAATTTCCTCCAGACCCTGGCCATTGGATCCACATCCTCAGAGCAACACCTGTTATTAGTTACCTGCTGATCAATGCAGAAATAAGCAAATAGAGCCTATGCAAACATATGCATGTCCATTTGTCTACATGTTATTTTTGCCCATATATCATATACATTTTTCTGTAATGTGCAACTCCCAGTTTTCTAAGTTTAGAACATACCACAGGTCTCTACGCACTTACATAGAGATCTGCCCCATTAAAAAAAGAAAAAGAAAAAACTACAAATTATCACATTGTGTCAATTTCCTTCATTCACTTAATTTGGCCTTCTGTTCACACACATTTTGGTTATTTCCAGGCATTGTTTACTACAATTTTTAAGAAATATTTCAAGCCCTTACAAGAAGCATGACCTCAGGCAAGTTATTTAATCTATGTCTCAGTTTCTTTATTTGTTAATTGAGGAAAACAATTGTACTTATCTATGGCAGACACTTTTGACTGCCTACCCAGCAACCATTTCCTCCTTCTTTTCTAAGTCTCAGAATGCTGATTTAGTCTTGGCGGCCGCACAACATGCTCAGGTAAACTGAGTCTCTCTCTTAGTCCTAGAGGATAAACAATGGCTGGTCTTAGCAAGAACGCAACAATATTCCCCTTTGTCAGTGATCTGTTTAAGCATAGGCACATGACCTGGTGATATAGCTAATTGTTTAAGAGTGTGACTGGCTAAGAATCCTGGGTCCAGCACTCACTCCCTGTGTAAACTTGGGCAGGTTAATTAAGCTCTTAGCTCCTCAGAGAGAAGAGTATCTACTGTATAAAGAATGTTGTGAAGATTATATGGTGAATGGGTATAAAGAACTCAGAGCGGTGTCTGGTAATTATTAAATGCTAGATAAATGCTGCTAGTGATATTTCCTGTCCATTGAAACGTAAGAGGAAGTTTGTGCTGAGCTTTCTAGAAAGATTTTTGCTCCTGCTCAAAAGAGAAGGACTAAAGAAGCATCGGCTCACTTCCTGCGACCACGTGACACTGTGTGAGACCGTGATGATCAGAGCTGCTGCAGCCATCTTGCCACCATGAGGTCAAGAGAACTGCCCAGACACCAAACAGCCCAAACTGCTACTCTGCAGATCTGCACCACCAACCTGCAACTAAGATCACTTATCTCCAAACTTCTTGTTTAAATAGATAACACTTTTCTAAACTGCTTAGCCCACATTTCAGTGGATAGTTGGTTACTTGCAGCTAATAGCACTCCTGATAGATACATAGTTTATAGAATGTTTAAATGGATTTGGTAAATTGATTTTATAGTAAAGCGCTTAGAATAATGCTTGTTCTCTAATGAAAGTTCAGTAAGTGATAGTTATTATTACTCATTGTATGTGACTACACATGTAATTACATATTTTACATGAATTCCTATAAAAGCAACTTCTGGGTCACAGAGTAGGTGCATTTCAAACTTCACTATACATATTATCAGGCTACCTTTTAAAGGAATTACATCAAATTAAAATGACAGTATCTGTTTCCACCCACCCTTGCCAACACATATAATTAAACTCTTCTGGTTTTTAGGTAAAAAAATAATTAAAAATACATAAATTAAAATATTAAAAAATGATGTTGAATATCTTTCATATATTATAAGCCACCTGTACTTTTTTGTGTATGACACCTGTGTTCTCATGATCTTCACCCTTTATTGAATTTCAAGAACTTTTTAATTATAAATTTTTAATTTTAAATCATCTGTCATTGGGCAAAAATATGCAACTGCCATTTAAAAAGTATTTTTGTCATGCAAAAAGCGTATTTTTGTAATCAAATTTGTAAGTCAGTGTTTTCTTGCACACAAAAACCTTTCCTACTCCAAGTTTGTAAACAACCACAAAAATTTTGTAAAAAAAAAATTATGATCCCAAGTATTCTTCTAATATTTTCATTTTCTTTTTAAATATTTGACTGATGGATCATTTTTATCTGGTAACAGATGCAGCTTTGTTCTTTTGCAGATGGCTGGTTACTTTCCCAGTATCATTTTATTGAATAATTCCTGTTTCTCTATTGATTTTTATATTACATTTATTAAACACTACATTTTCTATATATAGTTGGAAATGGACTCTCTATCCTATCTTATTGTTCTGTTTGATACAATGTGCTAGTACCAAACTCCTTAATGTAGAAATATACTTAGTGATTGAATTAACCTTTACTTATTATGTCTAATGTTCTGAACTTTTCTATTTCCATGTGTTCATTTTTCCATGATACAATCTGTTTTTCTAATTAAAAATATTCCATTGGTACTTTAATTTGGATTCCATAAAATATATTCATTAATTTGAAAACTGACATCTGAACAACACTGAGACATTCTGCTCAAGGATATGGTATACCCATTTTGTTCTTTAATAGTTTTCTTCATAAAAATCATGCCTATTTCTTGTTCAGCTTATTCTTAACTATTTTGTTGTTGTTATGCAAAATAGTATATTTTCTTCTATTATATATTCTAAACTGTTATGTGTATGAATCTAAGGAAGTTGAATGATGGGCCCTATACCTTCTAAAACAGAATATGCCTAATATAATTAAATTTCACTTTTAAAACAAATTGGTACTATGATGTAGACTACTGTGACTAATGTGATGAACCATAGCTATGTAAGATATCATAACATGTGCTATAAGATGATGGATTAAATTCTGAGAGGATAAAGACTACATAATCCAACACCAGAATTAGACAAAGATAGCTTTGTCCAGTGTCACTTATGAATGCCATTACTAAAATTAAAAATAGATCCTTGAAATTTAAGCTCAGGAGTCTTCTATCTTATTCCTTTCATTCTAAGGTGTACATTTTTTTTTTCACATTTTATGAGAAATGCCTTATAATCCATATGCATAGCTTACAGAGTAATGGATCTTTATCCTGTTGAAAAGTTCCTTACCATATAATTGACGGTATCTAAGAACTGGGAAAATACTACAATACATTATAACCATGTAAGAGCACCCCCAACTCCAGGAAAGCAGGGATGGTTTAATATATTTATTAATATGATTAATTGCATCTGTTGTTCAAAAGATAAAATGTACAAATTTATTGAGAGGTGTTGAAAGGTTTGGATAAGAATTTAACATCTTCTAATTCTAAAAATAACCAATGACTATTAGGTAAGTAATAATATTTCATTAAGTAATAAAAATATCTCAAACCAATTGCTACCATCATTCCTATAATAATACACTACAAAAAAATGTTACATTAAAGTCAGGATGAAGAAATGAAGTCCTCTGTCATTGCACAGAATAAATTTTCCTATGACTTCTAGCTTAAGTTTTGTTGAATCAAAAAAAAGTATAAGTGTTGCAAAGGAAGAGAACATGCATTGTTTTAGATATATTCTCTTTCTGAATTAAATTTGAAAGATCGAATTTAAAAATTAGGAAATGCAAAAATCAAAAACTTCTTTATATACTTGTAACCCGCTAGTTCAAAATTAAAGTGAGAAAAATCCCGTTCATGACAACAGTAATAACGTTTAAAACTGGGAAAATAAGAACGGGAACAAATTGAAGGAAACCCTAAAACTCTGCTAAAGAACATAAAAGCCACTCATACACACAGGGAATCAGGTTGCTTCTTAATATAGAAACCCTAAGTATGCCACTCTGTACAGTTTTAAGGAATTCAGAACCTACACATACTTAACACCTTCCCATTCTTAATTCTGATATTAGGGCTTAAAAGCCCTACTCAGTTGACTTGTTACTATTTGTTGTATGCTCATCAATTTTTGTCTACAAATGTTCACATTGTATGTTTGCTTCTGTCTTTTCACTAGAGGAAGAAAAATCAAACCATACAATTTCTCCAATGCTCTGATCCCCTGCAGAGATTGCATATATCCTATTGTTCAACACAGCATATTTAGGGTAGCTCTAGCATACAATGGATAACCTAGAGAGAATACTTCGTTGTATAGCAGTCTGATATCCTCTAGGACTGAAGGCATCATAACAGGACATTCTTTGCATTTGTGTTGCAGCTGTTCTCTTTTTTTCCCTTTTGTCACTCATTATTTGACACTCTTGGAGTGTCTACCGGTTTTCATGCCTGTTTCTACTTCAAATTGATGTTGCCATGCAGATGACCATCCTTCTCCTCTGCATGTTTTGTAGATTTTTGTAAAAGGCAGGCTTAGTATTTCATTTAAGGGGCTCTTTGCGTCTATGTATCAGCCTTTATCAGCTGCATTTGGTGCTGAGCTACTTCTTTGCTGCTAAAAAGTTTCATGTGCTTTGCTAACTTTTATGAGTTTGAAGGCTTTCTGGAAGCCAGGCTATTCTAGAAGGTTCAATTCTGGACAGCAGGAGCTCACATGGCATTGTCCTCACAGAGCAGTAAACCATGCAATTTTTACTACAATTAGAATAAATGTGTTAATTGTTACCTGGACTTTATTAAAAACAATTTTAAGATGAAAAATCCTAATAAGTCATGAGAAAATCATGGAAACTAACATTTTCTAGCAAGAATTATGTGCCAGGCATCATGCTAGATGTTTTATACTGTCAATTCTTGTTATTTATGATATTTATGTTCTATAAATACCTTATCTCAGCACAAACCCTGAATTAGAGAATAATGGACCATTGCTCCCAGGGGAAATACAGGGTTAGGCTCCTGTGAGCCTATGTCACAAAATTTTTTCAACTAATCAATATATATAATTTTGTTTTATGTATGTTTTTGTTTAAAAGCACCTTATTTAATATATATTGTTGAGTGGTTCATTAGCAATTGAGCACATGGTCAACAGCAGTATAACTTGTGCCTTAGTGAAGCTTATCTAACGGATGTATTTTTTCCATTAGGCACATCACGGCCTTCTCGCACTTAGAAACACTGGATAACACACCAGCTCCATACTTGGAGGCCATTTGCTGAAACAAACTACCAACAAAAATCAAAATAATGCAAAAATTATGGCACTAAATAGACAATGGAAAGGACAACTGTTAATAGTATGAGGGCCAAAACAGAAAGGTAGAGCCTAGCCTTGCTTGACTGTACCTGAGAGTACATGTCAGGCAACTCAAATTTTTCACCATTCTGTGCATGTCCACAAATGACTGGGAAACTGTGAAGAGTATTAATTTTGGAATTACAAATAAATTTTTGCAAGTAGGCTCATTCACAAGTACTGAATCCATGAAAAATGAGGATCAACTGTATTTGAATTCTCATTTAACATTTAAAATAACTCTCAAAGATAAAACCTGGTATCCCCAATTTATAAATGAGAAAGCAGAGATATAGAGAAGCTTTGTAATCAAGAAGCATCAAGAAAACATTAATAATTTGTGGTGCTTTGCTTGTTTAATTCTAAGACCATCATTCTCCCCACAACATTTTATTAAATATGAATAATGACCTTCTAATTCATCTTCTTTGAAGGAACCTGAATATATTTGCCGTATTTAAAATAAGGAACATACTTGCTTAAAAACAACAAAATATTGATCCATGTAATTTTGGGGGGCTTCTTGTAATCTTTGTTAAGATACTTGTAAGTACAGCAACAATACATGCACACATATTATTCCCTCTTAGATTCCTAACTTTCTGTTCAGAAAGATTTAAGAATATAATTATGGAGAGGCAGGAATTATGGTAGTAGTTTTGAGCCTTGGCTTCACATCAGAATCACCTAGGAAGTTAAATAAGAAAATATGAACGTCCAAATCCCAACCTGGGCCAATTAATCAGAATCTCTCTGGGTGAGGCCCAGGCATCTGTAGTGTATTTAGAAGCATTCCAGGTTATTTAAATGTGTAGCCAGGTTGAGATCCATTGAATTGTTTGGAATGTAGAAACCATCCAAGCCTGTGCATCTTCCTCAATAAGGGGTCTTGAGAAGGATAGAAAGAAGAATAAAGATCCATCATTAATTATTGTAGTTCCCTTCGCTGTGGTTTCACTCTCTGCTGGTGCCAACTGTGGCCCTGATCCTCCTTCTGACCTATCATCCGAAGGTCAAGCGTGGCCCAGGGCTATGTCACACTGCCTACGTCATTTACCTCACTTCATTTCATTACATAGGCATTTGATCATCTCACATCATTATAAGAAGAAGGGTGAATACGGTATATTAAGATGTTTTGAGGGACAGAGAGACCACATTCACATAACCATTACATTTTTATATTGTTGTTTTTATTATTTTATTATTTTATTATTATTGTTAATCTCTCACTACAAATATGATAATTCTGTTAATCTCTTATTTATTTATAAGTGAAACTTTATCAGAGGTATGTATGTATAGGAAAAAGCATAGTGTGTGTGTGTGTGTGTGTGTGAGATTCGGTAGTAGCCACCATTTCAGGCATCCGCTGGGGGTCTTGGAACATGTCCCCTCAGAGAAGGTGCTTTACAAAACAGGCTGAAAAGAAGTTTAAGTGGTAATCTAACACCACTGAATTAAACTGAAAAAAGAGTTGAATTTGGAGTTGAAAGTTTATCACCATCCTTTATTTTCCCTCATTTGAAGACAATGCTAATTTTGGGACCGTGGTAGATTTACAATCACATCAACATGGAAGACAAGATTCCACATCAACATAAAAGCTCAAAGGCAGAAACTATCCATATTTTTCTCACCACAGAATTTCTAGAGCCCAGCACAGTGCCTGGAAAAATGTGAGTTTCATTAAATACGCATTGAATATATTAATGATGCATTGCAGTGATTCAGGAATGGATGGAGCAGGGACCTTTAATCCCTGACTAATTCTCCATTTATTCACAGACAAGCATGCCTTCTTTGTGTCTGTTTACTAATGCAGCATACAAAAGAAACGCTTTTATTACCACCAAGAAACTTACAATATTGTTGCATGAACAGGCATATGAGATATTAGTGACCTACATTAAATATTTTAAAAACACCTCATTGAATCACAAAGACAGTAAGTATTGCAACTGGGAGAATATTTAGGTTAACTACACAGAGGCACTGCGTCCCTAAATGGTTCCTGGAGCGCCTTCAGGCTCTGTATAGAAAAGAGGAAATCAGTCAAAGGACCATTCAACACATGAAGGAGACACTACTGGATCACTCTATTTTCTACAGGTCTTGCTATGAAGGAACATTTTCACTGGGCTTGGGAAGAGCATGTAGATACTAGGAAATGAACACCAGCAGTTGATTTTCTCTGCTTCTTGTGATTTTTATTTTCATTGCCTATTTGAAGAGTCTCTATTATTTCCTGCGGAGTCAAGTTTCTTTTTATGTGCAGATTCCATCGCACATTAAGCATGCTTACGTGCAAATAGCTTCAGGTTACAGTTCTATTTGAAATTTTTCTATGTAAAGAGTGATTCAGCCTTGATTTAAGAAAATTTCTCATTATCTTGCATTTTCCTTGTAAACCGATCTTCCCTCAATTATGCATTGCCAGGTGTATGGGCATATTTATCTGCTAAGAAGACAGAATTATTTTTATCATACCCTTTCCCAGCCAAGGAGAATTGGGAGCAGTAAGTATGCATGGAGAGGAAGTCTATTGGTGTTCGTGAGTAGCTGGCACCACACACTCCATGTACGAGGAATACTAGGCTTCTGTATGTTTAATATTTAAATAATTTTGGTTGCTGCCACTGAATGATGATTTGATTTAAAGCCAGCTTTTTTGTAGCTGAACTGAGGACCCCCCACATATACTTCCACTCACTGATGGGAATAGCATTAGGGGTGCGTATATCTAATTCTGAAGCAAAGCAGAGACCAAAAGGATCACTTCCTTAAATAAATGAGACACTAAGAGGCCAATTCTAGCACAAAGCCAGTTCTTGAATCTTTGTTTGGATCTTGCTTTGTTTTGAGCGGTGTGGGACACAAGCTATATATGTAAAGTCTTTAAGTAGGATTGTTGTTATTATTATTATTAGGTAATAAATATTATTATTATTAGGTCAATATTATTATTATGAGTGCCATAGGGCACAGTTTACACTTGAGGTGGCACAGAGAATGCCCACAAGGACCTGGGTATACATGACTCCAAAGTGCTCTGTAGTATCTAGTTACATAATTCTGCACTTGCATTTTTAACACTCCCTGGAAAGTGGAGAATGGTGGAGTTTTAAAGAAGAAGACAGGGTAGGTGGACATGGGAGGGGACTGGGGATTTCAAGAGACTAGCACAGACTTCAAAGTCCTATTCCTGCTAATCTCATAATGTCCTTGAGCTCCTTCACAAACAGCTGAAGTTCTTAGTAAAACTTTTAAGCCTGAATATACTAGGCTCTTGCAGATTTAGAAAAGGACACAAAGGCCAGGTGGCATAGCTCATAAAAACAATCGATTTAAAAAAGTTCTTCTCTCTCATCTTTCTATCTCTTAGAAGCATTCGTTCACTCACGATTAATTGAGCGAAGCTCTTACATGCAAAGCACTGCTTAAAAAGAGTAAGGAATACCGAATATAAGAAATATTTCCTGAATACAGGAGTTACAATTTCCCAGGGAAGGTAGAGCGGCATATGATATGTGGCAAAAAAAATGATTCAGAAAATAAGATTAGGAGTATTAAGAGTAGGATGAGATCAACACTGATTTGGGAAATGAGAGAAGAGTTCCAGTACCTAAGCAGGCAATTTTTGAAGGACATGTAGATTTCTCATCTACCAAGGTGTGTTCATGTAGGAGCAAGATCCAGCAGTGGCAAAGCACAAGGTAGTGAGTGTGTGGCTGGGCTGGGGAGAGGGTCACACCAGACAGCATTGGTTGATGTAGCGGTACATGAAGGGTGTCGCCCAAGGATGTAGACTGATGAAGCCTTTCTCGTTAAAAAGTACATAATTGAAGGGATGCGTCAGGGAAATGCTTGCCTTGCTGGTGTGCAGTATTGTTTACAGGCAGAAGATCAGGCACACAGCAGTTTGGGAATAAGAATGAGAATCCTATACATATATGTAGAACTTTACCTTTTATGAAGTGCTTCCACATTTATCCCATTTGATACTATTTAGAGAAATGGGTTCAGAGAATGTTATGCCTTTCTTGGCAAAATCAGAACTCAAACACTATTCTGTTCCTTTGGGGGCTCAAATTCATAAACTGAAGTTGTGGCAGTGGGAAAAAGGAGGAGGAGATGAATATAAAACAGGTCATAAATAGGGGATTCAAGATAGCGGCATGAGAGGTGAGACAGACAACTCCTCCCAAAGCCACAAACAGTATGAAAATATAGTTAATTAATACAACTAACCCTAAAACAGCAACAGGAAAGAAGGCTGAACCAGACTACATACAGACATCACAAACAGAGAAGCCTTCAGGAAGCAGGGCACCAGCTCCACTCCCCAACGACCCCCCACCTCACTCTAGGGGCTGAGCAGTTCCAAGGATTGGAGTTTCTGGGCACTAGAGGGCACGACATAGAAATATGAAATGTCAAAAGAACCTGGTTTAGACAAAAATTTCACAAATGCAAGAAAAAGGACCAAATAAAACTGAACTCACCAATCTTCCCGAAAGATAGTTCAAAATAAAAACCATAAAGATGTTTATCGAGGTACAGAAAAATATTCAAGAACTCAGGAACGAATTTAAGATGGAGACTCAATCATTAAGAAATTCCATATCTGATATGAAACATACAATGGAGGGATTTAAAAGCAGATTAGATGTAGTAGAAGAGACAGTAAATGGAATAAAAATAAGAGAAAAGGAATGCAAAGAAGCTGAGGCACAGAGAGAAAAACGAATCTCTAAGAATGAAAGAATATTGAGAGGACTGTGTGACCAATCCAAAAGGAACAATATTCGCATTATAGGGGTACCAGAAGAAGAGAGAGAAAAAAGGATAGAAAGTGTCATTGAGAAGCTAATTGCTGAAAACGTCCCCAATCTGGGGAAGGAGATAGTCTCCCAAGCCATGGAGGTGCACAGATCTCCCAACATAAGGGACCCAAGGAAGACAACACCAAGACATATAGTAATTAAAATGGCAAAGATCAAGGATAAAGACAGACTTTTAAAAGCAGCTAGAGAGAGAAAAAAGATCACATACAAAGGAAAACCCATCAGGCTATCATATTTCTCAACAAAAACCTTACATGCCAGAAGGAAGTGGCATGATATATTTAATGCAATGAAGCAGAAGGGCCTTGAACCAAGAATACTCAACACGGCAAGGTTGTCATTTAAATTTGATGGAGTGATTAAACAGTTTTCACATAAACAAAAGCTGAGAGAATTTACCTCCCACAAACCACCTCTACAGTGCATTTTGGAGGGACTCCTATAGATGGAAGTATTCCTAAGGCTAAACACATATCACCCAAGGGATAGAAAAAGAGTACAGAATATTATTCATAACATACAAAGAATGGAGGTGAAAGAAAAAGAAAAAGAGGAAAAAAAAAGAACCTTTAGGTTGTGTTTATAATAGCATAGGAAGTGAGTTAAATTTGACTGTTAGAAGGTAAGGGAATTACTCTTGAACCTTTGGTAACCACAAATCTAAAACCTGCAATGGCAATAAGTACATATGTATCGATGATCACCCTAAATGTAAAGGGTCTGAATTCACAAATCAAAAGACATAGAGTCACTGAATGGATAAAAAAACAATACCCATCCATATGCTGCCTACAAGAGACTCACTTCAAACCCAAAGACATACACAGACTGAAAGTAAAGGGATGGAAAAAGATATTTCATGCAACTAACAGGGAGAAAAAAGCAGGAGTTGCAGTACTTGTATCAGACAAAATAGACTTCAAAACAGAGAAAGTCATAAGGGACAAAGAAAAACATTACATAATGATAAAAGGGTCAGTCCAACAAGAGGATATAACTATTATAAATATCTATGCACCCAACATAGGATCACCTACATATGTGAAACAAATACTAACAGAATTAAAGGGGGAAATAGAATGTAACGCATTCATTTTAGGAGACTTCAACACACCACTCACTCCAAAGGACAGATCAACCAGATAGAAAATAAATAAAGAGACAGAGGCACTCAACAATGTATTAGAACAGATGGACCTAACGGTCATCTGCAGAACACTTCATCCAAAAGGAACAGGATACACATTCTTCTCAAGTGCACATGGAACATTTTCAAGAATAGATCATATATTAGGCCACAAAAAGAGCCTTAGTAAATTAAAAAAGATTAAAATTTTACCAACCAGCTTCTCAGATCACAAAGGTATGAAACTAGAAATAAATTACACAAAGAAAATAAAAAAGCCCCAAAACACATGGAGGCTTAATAGCAAGCTCCTAAATAATCAATGGATCAATGACTAAATAAAACCAGAGATCAAGCAATATATAGAGACAAATGACAACAATAATTCCACGCCACAAAATCTCTGGGATGAAGCAAAGGCCGTACTAGGAGGAAATCTATTGCAATACAGACATACCTCAGGAAAGAAGAACAATCCCAAATGAACAGTGTAAACTCACAATTAATGAAACTAAAAAAAGAAGAACAAATGAGGCACAAAGTCAGTAGAAGGAGGGACATAATAAATATTAAAGCATAAATAAATAAAATTGAGAAGAATAAAGCAATAGAAAGAATCAATGAAAGCATGAGCTGGTTCTTCAAGAAAATAAACAAAATAGATAACCCCTTAGCCAGATTTATCAAGAAAAAAAGAGAGCCTACACATATAAACAGAATCAGAAATGAGAAAGGAAAAATCACTATGGACACCACAGAAATACAAAGAATTATGAGAGAATACTATGAAAAATGATATGGTAACAAACTGGATAACCTAGAAGAAATGGACAACTTTCTAGAAAAATACAACCTTCAAAGGTTGACCAAGGAGGAAACAGAAAATCTGAATAGACCAATTGCCAGAAAAGAAAATGAATTGGTAATCAAAAAACTACCTAAGAACAAAACTCCTGGACCAGATGGTTTCACTGCTGTATTTTATCAAACATTCAGTGAAGACCTAATACTCATCCTCCATAAAGTTTTGCAAAAAGTAGAAGAGGAGGGAATACTCCCAAACTCATTCTATGAGGCCACCATCACTCTAATACTAAAACCAGGCAAAGACACCACAAAGAAAATTACAGACGAATATCCCTGATGAACATAGATGCAAAAATACTCAACAAATTATTAGCAAATCAAATTCAAAAATACATTAAAAAGTTCATCCATTATGATCAAGTGGGATTCATCTCAGCGATGCAAGGATGGTACAACATTTGAAAATCCATCAAAATCATCCACTACATCAACAAAAAGAAGGACAAAAACCACATGATCATCTCCATAGATGCTGAAAAAGCATTTCACAAAATTCAACATCCATTCATGATAAAAACTCTCAATCAAATGGGTATAGAGGGCAAGTACCTCAACATAATAAAGGCCATATATGACAATCCCTCAGCCAACATTATACTTAACAGTGAGAAGCTGAAAGCTTTTCCTTTAAGATCAAGAACAAGACAAGGATGCCCACTCTCCCCACTTTTAATCAACATAGTTCTGCAGGTCCTAGCCACGGAAATAAGACAATACAAAGAAATAAAAGGCATCCAGATTGGCAAGGAAGAAGTCAAACTGTCCCTGTTTGTAGATGACATGATATTGTACATGAAAACCCTAAAGAATCCATTCCAAAACTACTACATTTAATATCTGAATTCAGCAAAGTCGTGGGATACAAATTAATACACAGAAATCTGTTGCATTCCTATACACTAACGATGAACTAGCAGAAAAAGAAGTCAGGAAAACAATTCCATTCCCAATTGCATCCAAAAGAATAAAATACCTAGGAATAAACCTAACCTAGGAAGTAAAGAACTATACCCTGAAAACTACAAGACACTCATGAGAGAAATTAAAGAAGAAACCAATAAATGGAAACACATCCCGTGCTCATGGATAGGAAGAATTAATATTGTCAAAATGGCCACCCTGCCTAAAGCAATCTACAGATTCAGTGGAATCCCTATCAAAGTACCAACAGCATTCTTCAATGAACTAGAGCAAATAGTTCTAAAATTCATATAGAACCACAAAAGACCCCGAATAGCCAAAGCAATCCTGAGAAGGAAGAATAAAGCAGGGGGAATTACACTCCCTGATTTCAAGCTCTACTACAAAGCCACAGTAATCAAGACAATTTGGTACTGGCACAAGGACATAGCCATAGACCAATAGAACAGACTGGGGAGCCCAGATATACACCTAAGCATATATAGTCAATTAATATATGATAAAGGAGCCATGGATATACAATGGGGAAATGACAGCCTCTTCAACAGCCAATGTTGGCAAAACTGGACAGCTACATGTAAGAGAATGAAACTGGATTACTGTCTAACCCCATACACAAAAGTAAACTCAAAATGGATCAAAGACCTGAATGTAAGTCATGAAACCATAAAACTCTTAGAAAAAACATAGGCAAAAATCTCTTGGACATAAACATGAGCAACTTCTTCATGAACATATATCTCCCGGGCAAGGGAAACAAAAGCAAAAATGAACAAGTGGGACTATATCCAACTAAAAACCTTCTGTACAGGACACCATCAGTAGAACAAATCCTACAGTATAGGAGAATATATTCATAGATGACATATCTGATAAAGGGTTGACGTACAAATTATATAAAGAGCTCATGCACCTCAACAAACAAAAAGCAAATAAGCCAATTAAGAAATGGGCAGAGGAGCTGAACAGACACTTCTCCAAAGAAAAAATTCAGATGGCTAACAGGCACATGAAAACATGTTCCACATCACTAGTCATCAGAGAAATGCAAATTAAAGCCACAATGAGATATCACCTCACACCAGTAAGGATGGCCCACATCCAAAAGACAACAACAAATTTTGGCAAGGTTGTGGAGAAATGGGAACCCTCCTACACTGCTGGTGGGAATGTAAACTAATTCAACCATTGTGGAAAGCAGTATGGAGGTTCCTCAAAAAGCTAAAAATAGAAATACCATTTGACCCAGGAATTCCACTCCTAGGAATTTACCCTAAGAATGCAGGAGCCCAGTTTGAAAAAGACATATGCACCCGTGTGTTTATCGCAGTACTATTTACAATAGCGAAGAAATGAAGCAACCTAAGTGTCCATCTGTAGAAGAATGGATAAAGAAGATGGTGTACATATATGCAATGGAATATTATTCAGCCATAAGAAGAAAACAAATCCTACCATTTGCAACAACATGGATGGAGTTAGAGGGTATTATGCTCAGTGAAATAAGCCAGGCGGAGAAAGACAAGTATCAAATGATTTCACTCATCTGTGGAGTATAAGAACAAAGAAAAAACTGAAGGAACAAAACAGCAGCAGACTCAGAACCCAAGAATGGACTAACAGTTACCAAAGGGAAAGGGGCTGGAGAAGATGGGTGGGAAGGGAGGGATAGGGGGAATAAGGAAGGGTCATTATGATTAGCACATATAATGTGGTGGGGGAGGGACACGAGGACGGCAGTATAACAGAGAGAAGACAGTAGTGATTCTATAGCATCTTACTATGCTGATGGACAGTGACTGTAATGGGGTATTTAGTGGGGACTTGACAATGGGGGGTGTCTAGTAACCATAATGTTGTTCATGTAATTGTACATTAATCACAGCATAATAAAAAAAATAAAAAAAGAGGTCATAAATAAAGAATCCCCAGATCTTGCTGACTGATCTGCGGGGCATGGTACGAGGAGCAAGAGAACAATCTAGACTCAGTTCAAATCCTGGCTTCCATAAAGCTTTTATTGATGATATTTCACTTTTAAGAATTCCTAGAGTACACTGTCCGAAACACAAAATCAGAGTATTCCTTACTAATGTATTCTCCAATTGTTTCTTGAATGTTAGTCTTTTATCTCTAAGCACCCAAACAAGCTATTACTTTATTTTTATTGTATTCTCCATACCAGCCAGACCAGAACTAGGCAAATGCAAATAGATTTATTAGGTAGTGCTCTATCATATGCTTCAAACACTACTTCTTTGGGTAATAGTTTAGCAAAACATGTACATCTTGGAAGGGAAGAACATACAGAGCAACAACATTTAATAGTTGGATTAGTAAAATGTTGACATATTGTGATTTTTTCCAGATCTAAAAGTAACTAATGTTTGGACATTAGTCATTCATCTGTCAGTATCTCAGAGTTTCATTTTCTTGAGGTACTAATGGGGAAGATTAGCTTTGTTTGCTATAGACTTATGTCATAACATATCTTGGCTTATAGCCATTTATTTACTCAACAAACATCAGTGGGTCCTGCCTATGATATAGGTACTGTCCCACAAAAGTGAGCCAGCACTTTGAAACTCTAGCCCTTCATGGGGGTAAAAGGGTGGGTTTCTTGTGACCAGATGCCAAGGGAAGGAGTCCTAAACTGAAATAATTGGAAATGGTACTGTCAATAGTATATTCAAAAATGTGTAGGACACAGAAGGTGCAAAATTGCTGCGATGAACATTGGAAAGGGTTCCAAATCCAGTAGTGAACATGGGAAGCATATCAGATACAGTAGAATTGTCAGGTCTGACCTAGAAGATCTACTGAGAATAAACCAGGATTGAAGACAGGGGCAGGGCATGGAAAGATCCTGGGTGATTGCCTTACTCTAGAACATTCCTCAGGTGTCAAGATTCATAATGCAAAGGTGGATTAACTCTGGTTTAAAGCCTGCAACCAGATCAGACATGAGTGGTTTGGGAACCAGACAGACTAATTTCCACTGGTAGAAGCTTTTTAAGGACAGATCTGTGTTTATTTCATGTTTGTGTTTGCGGCCCCATGAGCCGAAGCTTACTCATTTTTGATGCCTTATAGGTTACAGTGAAGGAAAAGGAAAATGGACCTTTACCCTCATGTCATTAAGGCAAAGCTTTGTCTGAATATTATTAATAAGATCAGAAACTAGAAAAAAGCACATAGACAATTACAAAGACATTCACAAGCAATCAGTAAACAAAGAACAGATGGAAACATTAACTGTTCTAATGAATCAAGGACACGGTATAATCAATGTGAACTTCCAGAAACTTTTAAAGTTCCTTCTCATAACATGTCAGAAATTTGAATGTCATTTTCCTGTTTCCCAGCGGGAAGTATGATTTGAGCAGACTTGAAATGCAGTAGAGTAAGAGAAATACCACCCCAGACTTACACTTCGGGTGGGTCTGCTATTAGCGTATAGTTTTTGAATTACTCAATTCCTTTGAGCCTCATTTTCCTAATCTGTATAGAGCAGCAAAATGACTGTTGTCTGTTTTGCCTATGTTCCAATGTTATTGTAAAGATAAAATGAGCTAATAAATGTGAGTTTTGAAATGAAAGCTTCCTGTGATACAAACCTCTATGTAAATGCATGGCACCTCGATCAATTAAGAGGGAAATCGGCAATTAATTACTGAATTGGGGGTCAGCTATTTGTGTGTATCTGTGTGTGTGTATACTGCATATATATATTAGTATTTATACTGAGCATCTCTTATGTGCTAGGCAGCATATTTTCACATTTGAATTAAGCAAATAATCACTCAGCTGTGAGTTCCCACATAGCACTTTCTTGGATGAAATGTTGCTGTGCTTTTTGCATGCATCACAAGCCCCTCCCAGGCAACGCTGACATAATGTATGGGCTGATAGATGGACATGTTGGATAACACCTATGGGCTAGTTCTCTAGGTAAGATAAACCTGGGTCCCCTCCTGAATCCTGTGCTTAACTAGCAATGTAACCTTGCACAAGTCAGTTAACCCAATGCTAGAATCTTCTTCCCAAGAGTGCTGGGAGGATAACATGTGACCATGCCTGTAAGTGCTTCGCACATTACTGGCACATCACAGGTGCCGAGTAAATGTCATCAGTGGTGGTAGTAGAGACAGGATACCCGAGGCCAACAATTTGGCTTCCAGCTCTATTTTAGGACCTAGGGATGTTAAGCAGCTCTGTTCACAAGGAATGCTTTTCACAGAGCCTATATTTTTTCACATAAATGTTCTTCAGCCAAGGCTCTAATTTGGTAAGAAAAGAAGTTTTAGGAGAACACTATTAGCTCCTACTCTTTCATTATGGAAAATGCCTACAGGAGCTGTTCTGTAGCAGCATCTCTGAGAAGTTGCACCATTTGGCTTCTATGAAAGTGAACTGCCATCTGTTGGTCCTGCAGGTATTTGCACAAGAGTTGTAGCCTTTCTTTTGATGACTGGTGGCTGGTGCCCTTTTCCCCCCTATTTTGTGAGGGTCTCTGAGGGAAGCCTCTTCCTGTGCAGGCCTCTCTGGTTGGTGTTGGATAATTGCTCTCCTGTCAGCTGATAATGTTTCAATGGCTCGTGCAGTTCAGCTTTGAATGACTCAGTGTCATCTGTGTCAGGCATTTATTTTTAGTACATTTTGCCCACAGATACATCTCTGAGATGTGTCTCTTCCATCCGTCTGTCTGGTTCAATGCTTCTGTTTAAGTGACACATAAAGCCTTGTATCCAATCCTTTATACCTAAGTCCTTCCAGAGCCTTTCTCTTCCTTATGCCATTGAGAGAGCAACACAGACCTACACGGATGGCCATTTATTCACACTAAGTGTGTTCCTCATGGTCATGACTTCAGTATTATAAATATTAAAATAAACAGGGCCATTGAAAGTATATACACATATTCACATAAATACAGAAATATATACTTAGACATGTGGGTGCATTTTTATAAATATGTTTGATTCATTAATATATTGACATGTTAAAATAAGCATATAAAAAGACATATATTTGTTTACTTATATATAAATAAATTTCTATACATAAGTATGTAGGTGGATGTATATCACACACAGAAGCATATTTTGTATCGTCAAGTAGGTCTACATTCTTCAAATGTTTTCTGTTGGAGTTTATATCCTCAAATTACACAGAATATGAGCCATATACTGAATGGAGTATATGTACAATACTGAATGGAGTATTTCAGCTACGTCCCTCTATCCCTGCTTTGGAATGGAATGCTAAGTCTCTACTCCACCTTTAGGGAGTTTTCCAGTGCTTCTGACCTTGCTATAACCCAAGTTATCATCATCTTACAATCTACACAATAATTTAGGATATTAGGATCTACTGCATAATTTGCCTTCATGATGGCTGTCAGTGGCAGTTTCTTTTGTCCACAACTGGGCATGCTCACTGTGAATTCTGAACTAGGAAAACTCCATTCAGTAGAACTTTAAAGATGAAAAATGTGTGAATTAAGTTTGATCTGCAATTGACTAGGCTGATTTAAGAATGGACGTGTTTGTATTTTCTCCTCTTTTTTTAATCTGTGTATTTTGTCACTAAAGTATCAATATGTCTGTGTTTAGGAATACATATGAAAGTAAAATTTGCATATGCAAAACATACTCAATACTGCCTAAGTGTACTCTCCATAATGTATCAGGCATTTCATCTGTCAGCCCCCCAAATAAAGACCTTCAATGAATACAATTCTAATCATGTAATCCTGTGAGTTCAAAGGGTGCTTCAATAGCCCTTGAAGTACCCCATCAGAACTAGCTCACTGCATGAAAACAAACTACGCAATTCTGGTTTTATGTATGCATTGGTACATGTTGACATACTATTAAATCGTTTTAATAGGGCCTACTTAGAAAGGTGTATATCTTGGTAGTTAAAACCCACTACAATGTAAAGTACACTTTATAGCCCCAATATTGCTCTCATAGGAAAATTGTAATTACGACATTTAGTCTACATAGCCAGACCATGCTGCTTTATCTTGTCTTTGGAAAATCCATACTAAGCTAAAAGAGTACCTGTCAACGAATCAGCAATGATGAGGAAAAAAAATGATCACCTAGTGATGTAGTGGAATATGAAAGGCATAGGTTGCTGCACAATTAACCACAGTTCTGCTTGATTATGTTTGGTCACAGCTGCAGTCTGGGTGAAATCTGAATGCTGACCTTTCTTGGTCTCTGAAAATCCTGTTCTTTCATGAAATGTGCTTACCACAGCTTTCTTGCAAACAGGATAGCGGACAGTGATACATTTTTCAGCTAGTGACATATTTTGCCAAAGGGGACACGTTTGCCTAGTGACTAAGTAAATCCAATCCTACTCACACAAGTGGTCATTTCCTTTCACTCTCATGCCGAGGCTGAACCCCCGGCTGCCTTCGGCATTGGATCTCGTGAATGCATGGTCCCAAGTGGGAATATGGGTCAGTATATACACTCAACCCTTCAGGTTGGAGAGAAATACTCTGATTCAGAATCATGCTGCTTATGGAACATATCCAGCTTAGCGACAGCAATTTGATTTTCTTCTTTCCACTCTAAAAATCTTGAAAATGCCATCAGGATATTTTCTCTTTCCCCCAAATGATTCCACTAATGTTTCCTTCTTCAGAAACATCCTTTACTTATTTAAAAATGGAGCTATTTCCAAATGTTTCGATCAGTTCTCATGGCTTGGCAGGCATTATGACCTCAAATGTCCTCTTCAGACTCCCTGGCACACATCTTACATCCCACTGTGGAGCTGATCTCCACGTCAGTCAGTCTATGTAAAGAGAAGCCTGGAAGAGCAGGCCAGGAGCAGGCTGGACAAGAAGCAATTGCGGAGGGTTTTATTGTTTCCTAGATATTTTGTGAATCACACATGACAGCCTATGCTAATTTGGGTGCCTGCAGAGAGGGAGACATGGTTCCTACAGTGGGAAATCGTTACTGTGATGACAACAGCAGTGAACCAACAGATGAGAAGAGGAAGAAGATGGAAGGAAGATGCTCATTATCCATAGCTCCACAGCTTGAATTGTTTTCTTAAGATGTTTCTAAAGAGGTGCTAAAGCATAACACAATTGGCCAAGCTTCCTTTTCCCTTCTTCTTCGGAGTATCAAAGCTCCCAGCAATGTAACAGATTTGGAATCCCACCAGGTCTCCCAGAGAGTCCTCGCACCCACACGCTCACTCACTGTGGATGGGCTGATCTCAACATCTTCACCACAGTGGATGCTCTTGTGCTGCCTTGGAAACAAATGTGTTACCCTTTCAGAGACACACAGATCAGCATTTTGTGGCCCTGAAAATATCCAGTATGCTAACTGTAGTCCCTCCCCTAATGTTAGTAAGCTTCATTTGGTCCTTTGACATTAAGAAGGCCTCCAAAAGGAAATATCTACAGTACGGGCCAGGCCAGGCCCAACGAGCCACTTCAGTTGTTCCCAAAACCTACCAGTAGAAATTATTTGATATGGAAAAGCCCTCCTGATTGTACGTGACCAGAAAGTTACAGTTAATTCCATCAAAATGTATAGTTGATGATTCCAATTTTATCAGATTTAAATGGTTTTACTCAAATGATAAGACATTATCCATGACACAATGATTTTTAAAGCTGACTGGTGTGTAAACTGTGTGTGCTTAACATCTGTATGTCACTTTCACTCATTTATCAACCATGCATTGAGAACCAACACACAGCATGCCAGAAACTGATGAATTGTTTAAAAGTAAATGATATTTGAAGGAGTAAATATTAAGTAGGAGAAAAAAGAATGGTGTAAACATTTTGATCTTTGAATGCTTTTCATTACT
This sequence comes from Smutsia gigantea, assembly GCA_032199065.1. Classification (NCBI taxonomy): domain Eukaryota; kingdom Metazoa; phylum Chordata; class Mammalia; order Pholidota; family Manidae; genus Smutsia; species Smutsia gigantea. The sequence goes on along the minus strand of JAVSCE010018704.1, from coordinate 141,982 downwards.
TCACAGCAAATAAACCAGAAAGGCATGCACCAGGCATAGATATCTTGTAAAAGCCCCCAAGGTGTATCCAGGGTACTCTCGACCAAGGAGGATTAATTGACTGTCCTCAGAGACATGCTCTATGACCTTGCTTATGACTAGGGTCAGCATCCCTTAGAAGTCTGTTACGAACGCACAATTGCAGGCCTCACTCTAGATCAACTAAATCAGAATCTGCATTTTAATAAGGCCCACACGTGATTAGCAACTCCATAAAAGGTTGAGAAGATCTGCTCCACCAGGTCACACACTACAGCAGCGTAACACATCTGAAGCCTGTAACACAGCCTGGCCCCTTCCTCCTTCAAACCTACATCAAAGCCTTTGCAGGAGGCACCGAGAGGCTGTCCTGTGCAAGCAAGACACAATTGCCTCTATTTGTCAGATCTTCCAAAGCACAGAGAATGCAGGCCTTGGACACTTGATGTAGCAGAGAGAGCCAAGTCCATTCATGGTAATTAGTCCAAACTATGTTCTCCACCAGAGAAGCAGAGGTCACATCTGCAAAGTAATAGATTTAGGCCTCTGCACTCACGGTTTGTGGGGCACTCATCATGAACTGTCTTAGCAATACAAGTGCAGTGGCCACAGAAAAAGACATTTCCCAACATGACTCAGCAGAGACGTGCGCAATTCTAACCTTTTTTTCCTTGTGCACCTGGGGACTCTTCTGGTAGTTGGACTGCAGAATGTTCCCTGTCCCTATGTATGCTCCTCTCTCTCTCTGGCTCCAATTTCAGCTCCAGCTCTCAATATATCTAGCTCCTCTGCTATTTTCTGAAACACTATCCAAGGTAGTTCTCAGTAAAAACACAGGATAAAGTCTTACATCACCTCAACCCCTCCTGCCCTTGTTCTCCTGGAATAGCCTTCCCCCCACCCCCATTATTTCTATTCAGCTCCATCCCCTCTGGAGGTCATGCTCCACTCTGTCTGCTCTTCTGGGTTGTTCCCTGTGCTCTCTCTCTCTCTCAGAATCCCGACTGAACCATCCCTGGCCTTCTGACACCTTGTGCCTCCTCTCAGATTGCTGCATTACTTTTATCTAGATGCACGCATGCCTTGCCTCTCCAACTAGACAGAGAAACCTTCAAGGGGAAAACCTGTGGCTTTGGGTCCCCGAAAAGCCATGTACCCTGCTGTATTCGCACTGCCTGCTCAGCAGCTGTTTATTGAATGTGTGTGTGTGTGCTTATCTGTTTCTATCACAGGACACAGAGGAGTAGAAAAAGCCCTGAGTTCTGTATAAAAAAATTACATTGTTCTCTGAATGAACTTCATTGAGATATTTAAACTTGGCCCTCAGTTTACTCATCTTTAAAAAGAAGGGGTTACAGTAGACATCTCTACATTTCTTCCCAGCTCAGACTTGCTCTACTTCTGTTAGTGTCCACAGCTAAAGCCTCTATTGGCACTGGCTGCTTTAGAATCCCATTTAATAGGCATATGCCACATCTGTGCACAGAACAATGTCTATGAATTTGTCTCTAACATACAGAAAGTTTGGATCTCATTGTCATTGCCAAGTTAGGCAGGATGCCTCCGATAAGAGGGAAAAAGGGGCATTACGATTAGCAGACGTAATGTTGGGGGGGCATGGGGAGGGCTGTATGACTCAGAGAAGACAAGTAGTGATTCTATAGCATCTCACTACGCTGATGGACAGTGACTGTAATGGGGTTGGTGGGGGGGACCTGATGAAGGGGTAGTTTAATAACCATAATATTGCACATGTAATTGTAGATTAATGATACCAAAATAAATCATATTAAAAAAAATGAAAAAGAAAAAAAAAAGAAAGCTGAGAAACAGATCATGACTCACTTAGCAAACATTTACTGAGTACCTACCATGTGCCAGACACTGTGCCGAGCCCAGGTGACAGAGCCCTCAGGGCTTGTGAGGGAGGCAGAGGAAGAGACCAACGATCCCAGCAAAGCGCGCTCTGCCCCACCTAGAGACACACGCAGCGTGCTGTCAGAGAAGGCGTGCTGGGGGCCATCGAAGAGGTCTGTTCTGGTGGGTTTGCGAGAGCGAGCCCCACCAGTGGGCAGGCTCGGGGAGCACAGTGCTTCATGGCAGAGGGAGTGGTGGGTATAGACGTGAGTTTGGGGGACACTAAAAAACAGTTCAGCATGGCTGATGGGCGAGAAGGTGTGAAGACAGATACAGCTCAAGAGGAGGAAGAAGCAACAGTCCTATCATGCCCGGCTAAGGATTGGGAGTCCAGGTGTGACAAGCCATGGGGTTTCCCTCTTCCTCATTTCCCCCCAAATGAGCCACATTTCCCCCAAACTCCTGACCAAGGGCTCTTTGGAAGAGCCCGGCCAGCCCAGACCAAAGCGTCACCAAGATGAAGACTCCTTTAGCCCTCACCAAGTTCCAGGTGCCACCGAGCTATTTTCATAAGCATGTGACAGGGATTAGGTATTAGGAGTTTTGGAAATGGCAGAGAGAGAGAAGAGAAAAAGGGAGACAGATGCAGAAGGAAAGAACCAAAGAAACGGAGAGACAGATGTTCCTAGGCTACACAAAGAGCAAGTAATGGACCCAGGGGTCTCAGCTGGATCCTCTGCCATTGAACTCGTGTCACTCCCTCTTAGCTTTGCGTCTTGAAAAGTTTCCATGTGTTTCTAAAATGTGCTGAAAGCCACAATATTTCCATAAGTGGTTCTTGTTTCCTGCTGTCCTTGTTTCTCATTATGGCTACTCATTATTTCACCCTGATCCCCAAACTGCATAAACACGTGGGAATGGGGGAGAGGAGGGACAGAGACAGCAGTGTCCCGCAGGGCCAGAAGAAGCTGTGCAGACCTGGAGCAACTCCTCCCCCCTCCCACTCTGCTCCATTTAACTTGGCTTTGAGAAGGCAGACCATCGGGGACCAGATTTTTTGTCACTAGTGACTTCCTTTCCCAAGAAATGTGAACCCTGTGGATATGAAGTATAATTGGTGAAGTACTTTGAGGTTTCTTGAACATAAAGGATTGTGTAGGTGTGTAATATTATTATTACCACTTTCTGTTCAAGAAGTGATCTTAGAAAAGAAAAAAGCATGCAATTTTCAGCTTTCCTCTCAGACTAGCCTCTGGCCATATTTAACATTAATATCATCTCCTTTGGGTGCACATAATTAGAACTTTTTTGGTGACTAATTAACTCTTGACTTGCAAATTTATTACTAAGTACCGAAGCATCAGGAAGCGAACCCTGACAACCCTCAGTTCATAAAGGAGAGAAGGAAATATCTCCAATATATTGACTAGAGCTTTTAAGCCTTAGTTGATATCATAGCTATATAAAATTATGGATGTATACATTTTCAAAAGATAGGGATGTATAAAATTCATTTTAATTAACAAGCAGCTTCTTTTATGGTGATCCCTTAAGTGTACTGGAAGCTGTTTCAGTGGCACGGATCTCCTATTTGTGAGAGAATCCCCAATTTCACTAGAACATGAGACAGCTCTTTCAGCTTCCTCCAGGCTCAGATAATTTCACAAGTTCACCCTAAGGTGAAGTTAAGCAGGATTTCAAAGGTTGAGCAGCCCGCTTTTGAAGATCACAGACATATATTTGTATCTTGAAAGGCCTGATTCTTTATGTATTCTCTTTCGGAGACACCTTGGTTCATCCCATCTGCAGGGCTTCCCCTGCAGATGGTGAGATGACTCGTACATGGGAATTTCGCTTCAGTTCCAGCCTGTGTGTTCCTCACATGGAACTATCTCTAGTGTCCAATATTTCTTAAAAGAAGAAAATCACATGTGCTTTTTAAAAAATAGGATTTATTTTTTAGAACAGTTTTAGATACGCAGAAAAATTTAGAAGATAGTTACAGAGACTTCCCATATATCCCCATACTCAGTTTTCCCTATTAGTAACAGCTTAAATTAGTATAATACATATACTATATTAATAAACTGATATTGATACATTGACAGGTGGCCTTAGTTTGTGCCTAATGTCCCTTTTCTGTCCCAGGATCCCACCCAGGACACCACATCGCATTTAGTTGCCATGTCTCTTTAGGCTCCTTCTGGCTGTGACAGTTACTCAGACTGATTTGATGATCTTGACAGTTTTGAGAAGTGGCCATTTTGAAGAATGTCCCACTATTGGGATTTATATGATGCTTTTCTCATAAGATTGGAGCTATGGATTATTGATAGGAAGATCATACCACTAGAGTGCCATTTTCATCACATCATATCAAAGGTACAAACTATCAACATGATTTATGACTGTTGTTGATTACCTGGCTGAGGTAGGTTTTGTCATTTCTCCACAGTAAAGTTACTCCCCCCCAAGCCCCGCTTTCCTTCTGTCTTCTTTGGAAGTTAGTCAGTCCTCGCAGCCCATGCCCAAGGAGGGAGAAGTTATGCTCCCCTTCTTGATGGTGGTGTAACTCCATCAATTTCTTGGAATTCTTCTGCATGAGACATTTTACTATTATTCCCCACTTATTAATGTATTCAATCATTTTCTTAAAACAGTATGTATTTATGGATATTTATTTTATACTTTGGGTTATAATTCAATATTACTCTATTCATTTTGTTTCCCAAATTGTTCCAGCTTTAGGAGCTTTTTCAGTTGGTTCCTGTGCCCCTTTCACATGCCTCTATCAATATGTTGGCTTAAATATATATATATATTTACTGTTTTAAGCATGTCCTTACTTTCTTGGCACTATAAGATGCTTCAGGCTCATCTTGTGCACGTGCTCTTCATTGATGGAAAACAACCGTTCACTACTTAAAAGGGAGTCTTTTTGAGTAGATTTGCCCTCATCTTTGAATGAGTTTGAGAGGGGATGTAGTTTAAAACCTCACATCAATGACACCTTGTGGGAGCAGAATCTTGTCTTCCCAACTGAGAAAGTGGCCCAAGCTCCGGGTGCCACTGTGCATGGATATGAGGGAGGGGATGCCACAGGGATGCAGGAGGCTAGACAGAATAACATCAGGAGGTTGCAGCCAAGGGTGAGCCTTCTTCCTGAGACCAAGTCCTACTTTCTCAGACTCTAAGGACTGATCCTTTGCATCTCAAAGGAACCAGTCAACCAACCTGATCCATCTGCTAACAGAACATTTAAGTTAAGGCAGCCAGGTTTTAAAGACATTTGGGGGAATCTTTGATTTAGACAGGAGTGAGAAATAGGGAGGAGGAATAGAGAAGCATCTCCTTGGTGTCATATGCCAACCCAAATTAACAGCTAATGAAAGCAGATTGTATTTAGCAGATTTTAATATAAATTAGGTTAATGGTGACACATTTGAAATAGTACACTGAAAAATCAGCCTGTAATAACAAGCTAACAGATGCTGGCATTTTTATTATTAATTATACATTTAATTATCATCTGATTATTGTCAAACATCATTGGACAGAAAAAGATTGTATAAATGATGCATAAATATTGGTTACATTGTTAAGGGGGCGCTAGTGTCTGTTTTATTAATGCACTGACTTAAGTAGTCTGCTATCATTCTAAAAACCTCAGGTTTAATCACAACTATTGGGCCACACATAAGGTACACTAATAAGTTTTAACTGTGCTTGCCACCGGAGGGTCACAAAGAATTTTGCATCCTGACGTGCCTTAGCCAGTCTTCTGTCTCTCCAGCGTGAGGCCCAAAGCCAGGGGGCTCAGGTTCCCAGGGACTGTTACTGATCACACAGGATGGTCTCATCATACATCATACTGTCATTCCTCAAAAGGATCCCCGAGATGAACTGTTATGAACTTACTATTTATTCTAGAGCCTGGGGAACTGAGAAATTAGGTTTTTGTCTACATAAGAAAAATGAATTTAAGAAATGAGCAGCATAGACAGCCAGTCACCAGACCAGTAACATTTTAAATAACTTTTTTTTCCTTATGTTCTTGGTCAAATCTGCTTATACAGTATATACCTTACAGATTATCTGTCCCAGAGCACAACCTTTCTACTCTGATATTCTTCTGGTTGTGGTTTGCTGAATACTTCAGACAGGTTAGGGACTGTAAGGAAACCCTTTGCTGTATTTTGCCTGGTTCTTACATTAGGCAAGTGGCTTCTTAATTGTGCTGGAGCATGGGTCCCTGAGTGAAACTGCCAGTAGTGGTGTGGATGTGCTCTCCACAAAAACTGGTAGTAGTTAGGTTGAGACACTGGCAGAAAGGACGGCTTGTATTTGGCCAGTGGGAAAACTTTATTTGCATGATTGAAAGGTCCTAAAGGTCCTGAAAATATCTGCTCTACTCCCAAAAGCTTATCATAGCATCACACCTGTTCACTACCTGGTCTGTGATTCCCAACATGAACGTCTTTCCTTTGGGAAAAATGGTAAGATACTCATGACAGAAGGTGGATGTGGAATGTTCCCATTTTCTGAGCATAGAGGAAGGCCCATGGACTCTCTGCCATTGATACTCTAGGAACAAAGTGTGTCTTATATCAGTCGAGTGACTTACCTGGGGCACTAACCTGGCCCATAATCAGAGTACTGGATGAGCCAGCTACTGTGACTCCCAAGTCATAAAAGGTGATGGAGTGTGAGTAGCAATACAAAAAGATTCAAAATATCACATTATTCAGAACCACTCTCAGGGAGAGTGCTGTTTGTGGTGGGAAGGAGTCTGGAGTGTAGCTGTTCAGAGTGAAGTGGAGGTCTTCTGGAACATGCTCCAGAAATAACAGGTGGGAGCTACACTGGCTATGTAGAGGACTTGTTCAGATCAAAGTAAATCTTCTATTTTGATGAGAGGTATAAAAATTGTGTCCAGAAGGGAGTCACTGAGAACCAAAAAGGAGTTCTGAGCCCATTACTCCTCGGTCCCCTTCTCTGCCTTTCTCTCAACAGCATCACACTCACTTCTACTTAAATGTTCAACCATTATTTCAAGAACACTGATTTAATTGGGCATCAAACTATTAACTGCTTAGTGTGTCCATATATCTCAGCCCAGCCTCCAACACGCATGAGCATGTATGTGCCCGGTGAAGAATAATTAGGGGTCCTCCAACAAGGAGATACCAGTCAGAAACACTGGTATGGGATTTGTATTTATATGCATCAAGTAGGGCTCAGGGATCCTTCCGTACGGAAGGTCCCAGTACAACAGTCCTGCTACAGTAGGACGGAAGCTAGTATGATGGCTTCTCTTTGACCCTCGTACTACCTGTCTGGAGGGACCAGTAAAACTGCACTGGGGTCAGGGGGAGTCTCTTGCCTTGGTCATGAGATGTTGATGTTAAGAAGCATGGACTCATATAAGGAAGTAACAGAAAAGGACTGGCCAGAGGTATCACCCAGCATTTGGTAACTGCACAGGTTGGGAGGTCTGAGAATGTATCCTAGACAAGGAGGCCAGGTTTAACTTGATGAGAAATTTGGGGTTGGCAAAATTCAGGGGATGGCTATAATCCATGTTGAAAAAGAGAGAGAGCGAGCCCTGCAAACAGTCTGCACTTCTCTGCCCACGTTTAGCTTTTGCAAGAGCTCTACCAGTGACCAAGAAGGGCATTTTTATCTGTGTTGGGTGTTATGCTGGTTCATCCATGATCAACATTAATTTTCAAGAATATAATTGTAGTTTGAAAACTGCTCTTAATTCAGAGAAGAGGAAATTGTCTGCAGTGCATTTAAATTTTATTTTTTTGTAATCCAATGAATTTTAGTAAATTTATTAACTTATACAACCATTACCACAATCCAGTTTTAGAACACTTCCATTATCCCTGGAAGTTTCTTGTGCCTGTTTTCAATCAATTTCACTCCCCATCTGTGTCAGTTTTGCAAGCAAAAGTAATATACATGTGTTGAATATTCAAGACTGCCTCTGTGAAAACAATTGTGTGTTTGAGATTCCTAAACAGAATGATCCTCCTCAGTATGAGTAAAAATATTTTTTTTAGCATTTAAGTTTTTTTAGATTTTATTTTATGGTCAAGGGCAGCCTTATTGCAACTGCCTACTGACTACCAGGAGAGAATTTCTGACTCTCACCTTGTATTTAATTAAAATGTGCATAACATCTGTCATGGATACTTGCTGATACGGCTGTCTGCCTGCCAAAAACCGGGCCATCAATTTTGGCTGCACATTTTGACGCCTTGGCGTGGGGTGTTTTCTGACACCAACGACAAATTCCTTGATTCCCTGGACACCAACTGTGTGCTCAACAATTCAACTGAATTCTGACATCAACCACCCAGAGTTGGTGCAGACCTCAGAGCTTAAGGATTCCATCTCACAGGACTGCCCCCTATTTTAGATGCTAGTCACAAGTCCTTGGACTCCTGGGCTTTTGACTGACTGGCTGTAAATCAAGGGTTCCCATGACTCCCTCCTCAGGTTCAGTAATTTGCTTAAAACAGCTCACGGAGCTCAGAAACGTACTTTACTTCCTTTTACTAGTTCACTACAGAGGATATTTTAAAGGATACAAATCAACAACCAGATGAAGAGGTACAAAGGGAGAGTCCAAAAGGGTCCCAAGTGAGGAGCTTCTGTGCCATGGTATTGCAGGTACAATGCCCTTCAGGGATGGATGTAGATGTGTTTACCAACCCGGAAGCTCTCTGAACCCCATCACTTATAGATCTTTATGGAGGTCTTATTATGTGGACATGGTTAATTAAATCACTTGTCACTGGTGACTGACTCAGTCTCCTCTCTTCTCTTTGGAGGCGGGGTAGGCTGAAAGTTACACACTTCTAATCAAGACTTGATCTTTCTGGGGACCAGCCTCCATCCTGAAGCTATGTAGTGGGTGCCAAGAGCTGCTTCATGGGAACAAATATGTTCCTGTCTCCCCATCACTCAGTGAACTTCAAGAATTTTAAGAGCTCTGTGCCAGGAATTTGGGGACAAAGATCAGATATCTTTCCATGATATCATACCTCAGGACCATTTTAAAAAAATCCCAAGTACCTGGGCTGTACCTCTAGATAGTCTAGTTGATTTTGGTAGGGACTGGGTATGGATAATTTCAAAAGTACTCTAAGCTAGTTTAAAGTATAGGTGAAGTTGATAATGACTGCAAAATATCTGTCGATCACCGTCTATATGCTTTGCAGGGGCTAACTGGACTTCATGGCAATTACATAGGAAAATGAAACTTATTCCAATATCTCAAGGGGTTTAAAATCTAGGGTTAGGATCAGATAAATGGGTACTATATTATGAGGCAAAAGAATGATAAGAAGATATATTACCATTCTATGGAGATATAATGAAGAAGCAATTGCTTTTGGCTAGAGGGATTGGAGAAGGCTTTACAGAGCTGGGGGCATGTGTGATGGGCTTTGAAGCCTCAGGTGAACTGTTACAGGCAGAGAACTGGCATAGGCATTGCAGTCCCAGTGTGACTTATCCTCAAATTTCATAGGTAGCTCTGATGTCTTGCAATGTTATTCTAGAAGGAAAAATAACTGTTCCACTGATAAATCCATTTATACATTTCTCTGTTTAATAAAGATTGTTTATTCCTTACTTACTCTACAAAGAATCTGAGGGCGATAAATAATTCAAAGAGCTTATGCAAAAATCGGTGCAGACTAAAATAAATATATCCCATGTCTTGGTACACACACCACCTATGGCATATGAGGTATGTACTTGGTATCTACGAAGCTTGACCCATTTAATGTGAACTGACAACCCCAGGTCTGGGAAAGAAAGTGTGTTAAGATAGATTCATGGAATACAACCTATCCTGATATCACTCAATTTTCAAGACTGTTTATTTCATAAATGGAGGGTGTTTGGACCTCAAGCCTTCTAAATCTGCCATGAAATGGTATAATTATTTCCTAAAGGAAAGTTAAAAGTTTGTAACATCTGGCTTCCATTAGGGAGTTGTAGAGAAAACACAGTCCACATGGGGCTTGTAATGGAGGAGCATAGTCCAGTGCTCAAAGAACATGACACACTGAGATGACCAGGTGGGGCAGCTCAAGATATCTCCACACTATTAACAGACTTCTGGTGTTCATTGCTCCATTTAAAGACTCAGTGGTCCTATTTATTCATATGTTTGTAGCTGTGATTCTAATAATTAGAAGATGTTATCCTCATTGATAAGAGCTTCTCTAAAGTGAGGATGTTAAATGAAAATTGCATATGAAAACATATCCCTCTAATGGAATCTTTCAAGTAAAGGGATTTCACTTAAAATATTTTCACTTACTGTATGTCTGATGTCTTTGAAGTTCCATCTTCTGGTGGGAATCAAAGTCTAACATTGACAAATATCATTAGGGACTTTTGTTTTAAATAAGTCACATATAGTATATTAAAACCAATAGGGAAGTCTGCTTAAGACAGGATGGGGTAGCACCATTACTGCCAGATCCTCTCTCTTATAGCTAAAAATCCCTGTATATCATAGAACAATAAGCATAGGAAAGCTCTGAAAGATGGAAGCAGGCAGACTGCAGAAGGACATTGGTACTTAAGAAATGACAAAGTGGTGTGTTCTCTGGATTTTTTTATTGTCGCCCATTTATTCTTCGCAGGGGGCTTCAAAAGCCAACAGGCAATGCAGAAAAAAGACCTGTTCCCCAAGACAAAAAACAAAACAAAACAAACAAAAAACAGGAAAAGGATAGCCTGGAAAAACCTGCACCATCACACCTATGAGGTTTCAGTGGGGCAAGTAGGGCATTGATCTTCCATCCCACACAGTGTTCTGATTATCCTGCCTGGTGGTGTTGATGGGCAGTAAGCAGATCTTCTATTTCCAACCTGGCAGACACAGGCAGTGATCCAGTTTCCTCCACTAACAGGGTCAGCAGGGTCCAGCAATGAAGTGGACGTTCCCCCCTGACTCACAACAAAAAGACTGAACAAGGCTGGCTGGTACTCCTGTTCCCGCTGCCCTTCCACCTGTGGTGTGTCCATGGGGTGCAGTAGGTAACTCAGTCTCTTCTCCCACCCAGAGTCAGTGAGGGTTGGAGGAAGGCCTATTGGCACTCCGTGTCCTCCCCTCCCTTCCCATGGTGGCAGTGGGGCCCAGTGGGGAGCTGAACTGCTGCTCCCACCCTGCAGTGACAAAGTGATGTAAGTCAACCCCCCTCGTCCCCTTCCCTGGTGGCAGTGGGCCCAGGGGGGTGGTGGTCTTCCACCCAACTCAAGACAAAAGGGCAGCACAAACTGCTGCTCCACTTTTGCCAGAAATGTTTTAGTAGCACCAAGTGAGGAGCTGAATGCCCACCCCACCCATCTACAACAGGGCATTATGAGTAAGTTGCCCCACTTTTTCTAGTATTGTACTGCTGGGGTCCAGCAGGAAGCATAACACACACAACTACCTGGCCTTCACTATATACTCCAGTGGGGACTGTCTGCCAAAAATTAAGATTAAATAGTATCCAGAGTCTCAAAATATCCAAAATGTCCAGATACAATAAAAAATTGCTAATCCTACCAAGAACCAGGAAAACCAGAGCATGAATGGGAAAAGACAATGTAAAGATACCAGAACCAAAATGAGTCAGATGTTGGAATCATCTGGCAAAGATGTTAGAGCAGCTATCATAAAAATGTTCCAACGGTAATTATGAGTTGTCTTGAGACAAACAGAAAAAAAGGAAACAGAAGTTATAAAAAAGAACCAGGTGGAATATACAGAGCTTAAAAATGTAAAATCAAAATAAAAACTTGCCTATTGGGTTCAGTAAAGGAGTGAAGATGACAGAGGATAGAATCAATAAACCTGAAGACAGATTAAAAGACCTTTTCTGCTCTGAAGAACAGAGAGAAAATAGACTGAAAAATTAACCAAGTCGGAGAGATTCAAGATGGCAGTGTGAGAGGTGAGACAGAGAACTCCTTCCAAAACCACATATAGTATGAAAATATAGTTAATATAACTAACCCTAAAACAGCAACAGGAAAGAAGGCTGCACCAGACTGCATACAGACCTCATGAAAAGAGCAGACCTCACAAAACAGGGTAACATACAAAAGCCTTGATCCGGCAGGACCCGAGCCCTTCCTCCACCCCAGCTCACTAGCGGGAGGAAGAGAAATAGAGTGGGGAGAGGGTGGAAGCCGGGGACTGCTGAACACCTAGGCCTGGAGATCTGCTTTGTGAGCAGAAACCTACATTGTGTGGTGCTCTGGAGGATGGGGAGGTGGGACAGGCACAGTGCTTGAGAGACAGATTCCGGCCATTTGTGGAGGACGGGTTCTACACCTGGCCGCTCTGGGACAAGGGAAAGGCAGGCGGTCTGAGAGGCTTCCTAGCAGCAAGAGGGCTGCTGAAGGCGCACGGGGACAAGGTTGTCTGGCCGTGCTCTGCCCAGCATATTGGGAACTTTGGGGAGCTTCAGCGCTCCATCCCCCTGGCTGCCTACTCAGCTCTGAGGCCCGCCACTGTGATATGCAGCCTGCCGAGCCATCCTCCTGGCCTGACAGCACTGGGTCGCAAACTGGCAGTCACTGCTCTGGCATCACACCAGCCAGAGAGAAGCCTCACCTACAACAGCTAGAGATGCGAACCACAGAGGCTTACACCTGTTTGCTCAGCCAAGAGCTGTGATACTGGAGACAGGCAGGGCAGACGGGAGTCAGGAAACAGATCTCTCCTCCTCCTTAGCACCAGCTCGGCTCCCCTACGACCCACAACCTCACTCTAGAGGCTGAGCAGCTCCAGAGACTGAAGCTTCTGGGCAATAGAGGGCACCACACAGAAATATGAAACGTCAAAAGAACATGGTACAGACCAAAATCTCACAAACCTCAGAAAAAGGGCCAAATGAAACTGAATGCATCAATCTTGCTGAAAGAGAGTTCAAAGTAAAAATCATAAACATGCTTATGGAGGTACAGAAAAATATTCAAGAACTCAGGAATGAATTTAAGATGGAGATTCAATCATTAAGAAATTCCATATCTGAAATGAAACATACAATGGAGGAATTTAAAAGCAGATTAGATGTAGAAGAGATGGTAAATGGAATAGAAATTAGAGAAGAAGAATACAAAGAAGCTGAGGCACATAGAGAAAAAAGAATCTCTAAGAATGAAAGAATATTGAGAGAACTGTGTGACCAATTCAAACAGAACAATATTCGCATAACAGGGGTCCCAGAAGAAGAAAAGAGGGAAAAAGTTATAGAAAGTGTCATTGAGGAGGTAAGTGCTGAAAACTTCACCAGTCTGGGGAAGGAGATAGTCTCTTAGGCCATGGAGGTGCGCATATCTCCCAACAAAAGGGACCCAAGGAAGACAGCGTCAAGACATATAATAATTAAAATTGCAAAGATCAAGGATAAAGACAGACCTTTAAAAGCAGCTAGAGAGAGAGAAAGACCACATACAAAGGAAAATACATCAGGCTATCATTATATTTCTCAACAAAAACTTTACAGGCCAGAAGGGAGTGGCATGATATATTTAATGCAATGAAGCAGAAGGGCCTCGAACCAAGAATACTCTACCCGGCAAGGTTGTCATTTAAATTTGAAGGAGGGATTAAACAATTTTCACATAAGCAAAAGCTGAGAAAATTTACCTCCCACAAACCACCTCTACAGTGCATTTCAGAGGGACTCCTATAGATGTAAGTATTCCTAAGACTAAATAGATGTGACCCAAGGGACAGACAAAGAGTACAGAATATGATTCAGAACATACAAAGAATAGAGGAGGAAGAAAAAGGAGGAAAAAAAAAAAAGAATCTTTAGGTTGTGTTTGTAATAGCATATGAAGTGAGTTAAATTAGACTGTTAGGTAGTAAGGGAATTACCTTGAACCGTTGGTAACCACAAATCTAAAGCCTGCAATGGCAATAAGTACATACCTATCCATTTTCACCCTAAATGTCAATGGTCTGAATACACCAATCAAAAGACGTAGAGTCACTGAATGGATAAAAAAACAAGACCATTCTATATGCTACCTACAAGAGACTCACTTCAAACCCAAAGACATACACAGACTGAAAGTAAAAGGATGGAAAAAGATATTTAATGCAACTAATAGGGAGAAAATAGCAGTAGTTGCAGTACTTGTATCGGACAAAATAGATATCAAAACAAAGAAAGTCACAAGAGACAAAGAAGGACATTACATAATGATAAAAGGGTCAGTCCAATAAGAGGATATACCTGTTATAAACATCTATGCACCCAACACAGGATCACCTACATATGAGAAATAAATACTAACAGAATTAAAGGGGGAAATAAAATGCAATGTATTCATTTTGGGAGACTTCAAGACACCACTCACTCCAAAGGACAGATCAACCAGACAGAAAATAGAGACAGAGAGACTGAACAATATATTAGAACAGATGGACCTAATGGACATCTACAGAACACTCTATCCAAAAGCAACAGGATACACATTCTACTCAAGTGCACATGGAACATTTTCAAGAACAGATCATATACTAGACCACAAAAAGAGCCTCAGTAAATTCAAACAGATTGAAATTGTATGAACCAGCTTTTCAGATTCCAAAGGTATGAAACTAGAAATAAATTACACAAAGAAAATGAAAAAGACCACAAACACATGGAGGTTTAATAACATGCTCCTAAATAACCAATGGATTAATCACCAAATAAAAACAGAGATCAAGCAATATATGGACACAAATGACAACTATAATTCAACAAAGCAAAATCTGTGGAAGGCAGCAAAGGCCATGCTAAGAGGGAAATATATTGCAATACAGACCTACCTCAGGAAAGAAGAACAATCCCAAATGGACAGTCTAAACTCACAATTAATGAAACTAGAAAAGGAAGAACAAATGAGGCCCAAAGTCAGTAGAAGGAGGGACATAATAAAGATTAAAGCAGAAATAAATAAAATTGAGAAGAATAAAACAATAGAAAGAACCAATGAAAGCAGGAGCTGATACTTTGAGAAAATAAACAAAACAGATAAACCCCTAACCACACTTATCAAGAAAAAAAGAGAGTCTACACCCATAAACAGAATCAGAAATGAGAAAGGAAAAATCACAACAGACACCACAGAAATACAAAGAATTGTGAGAGAATACCACAAAAAATTATACAGTAACAAACTGGATAACCTAGAAGAAATGGACAGCTTTCTAGAAAACCACAACATTCCATGGCTGACCCAGAAAGAAACAGAAAATCTGAATAGACCAATGACCAGCAAGGAAATTGAATTCATAATAAAAAAACTACCTAAGAACAAAACTCCTGGACCAGATGGTTTCACTGTTGAATTTTATCAAACTCAGTGAAGACTTAATACCAATCCTCCTTAAAGTTTTGCAAAAAGTAAAAGTGGAGGGAATACTCCCAAACTCATTCTATGAGGCCAGCATCACTCTAATACCAAAACCAGGCAAAGACACCATAAAAAAGAAAATTACAGACCAATATCCCTGATGAACATAGATGCGAAAATACTAAACAAAACATTAGCAAACCGAATTCAAAAATACATAAAAAAGTTAATCCATAATGATCAAGTGAGATTCATCCCAGGGATGCAATGATGGTACAACATTCGAAAATCCATTAACATCATCCACTACATCAATAAAAAGGACAAAACCCACATGATCATCTCCATAGATGCTAAAAAAGCATTCGACAAAATTCAACATCCACTCATGATAAAAACTCTCAACAAAATGGGTATAGAGGACAAGTACCTCAACATAATAAAGGCCATATACGACAAACCCACAGTCAACATTACACTTAACAGCAACAAGGTGAAAGCTTTTCCTTTAAGATTGGGAACAAGACAAGGATGCCCACTCTCCCCACTTTTATTCAACATAGTTCTTGAGGTCCAAGCCAAAGCAATCAGACAAAACAAAGAAATAAAAGGCATCCATATTGGTAAGGAAGAAGTCAAACTCTCCCTGTTTGCAGATGACATGATATTGTACATAAAAAATCCTAAAGAATCTACTTGAAAACTTCTAGATATAGTATCTGAATTTAGTAAAGTTGAGGGATACAAAATTACTACACAGAAATCTGTTGCATTTCTATACACTAATGATGAACTAGCAGAAAGAGAAATCAGGAAAACTATTCCATTCACAATTGCATCAAAAAGAATAAAATACCTAGGAATAAACCTAACGAAGGAAGTGAAAGACCTATACTCTGAAAACTACAAGACACTCATGAGAGAAATTAACGAAGATACCAATAAATGGAAACACATCCCATGCTCATGGATAGGAAGAATTGTCAAAATGGCCACCCTGTGTAAAGCAATCTACAGATTCAATGCAATCCCTATCAAAATACCAACAGCATTCTTCAATGAACTAGAGTAAATAGTTCTAAAATTCATATGGAACCACAAAAGACCCCGAATAGCCAAAGCAATCCCGAGAAGGAAGAATAAAGCAGGGGGAATTATGCTCTCTGACTTCAAGCTCTACTACAAAGCCACAGCAATCAAGACAATTTGGTACTGGCACAGGAACAGACCCATAGACCAATAGAACAGACTAGAGAACCCAGATGTAAACAAAACCATATATTGTCAATTAATATATGATAAAGGAGCCATGGATATACAATGGGGAAATGACAGCCTCTTCAACAGCTGGTGTTGGCAAAACTGGACAGTTACATGCAAGAGAATGAAATTGGATTACTGTCTAACCCCATACACAAAAGTAAACTCAAATTCAGGTCTTATGATCAAAGACCTGAATGTAAGTCCTGAAACCATAAAACTCTTAGAAGACAACACAGGCAAAAATCTCTTGGACACAAACATGAGCAACTTCTTCATGAACATATCTCCCCGGCAAGGGAAAAAAAAACAAAAATGAACAAGTTGGACTATATTAAGCTGAAAAGCTTCTGTACAGCAAAGGACAACATCAGTAGAACAAAAAGGCATCCTACAGTATGGGAGAATATATTCGTAAATGATATATCCGATAAGGGGCTGACATCCAAATTATATAAAGAGCTCACACACCTCAACAAACAAAAAGCAAATAAGCCAATTAAAAAATGAGCAGAGGATCTGAACACACACTTCTCCAAAGAAGAAATTCAGATGGCCAACAGGCACATGAAAACATGCTCCACATTGCTAATCATCAGAGAAATGCAAATTAAAACCACAATGAGATATCACCTCACACCAGTTAGGATGGCTGCCATCCAAAAGACAAACAACAACAAGTGTTGGTGAGGATGTGGAGGAAGGGGAACCTTCCTACACTGCTGGTGAGAATGTAAATTAGTTTAACCATTGTGGAAAGCAGTATGGAGGTTCTCAAAAGGCTCAAAAGGAAATACCATTTGACTCAGGAATTGCACTCCTAGGAATTTACCCTAAGAATGCAGCAGCCCAGTTTGAAAAAGACATATGCACCTCTATGTTTATCGCAGCACTATTTACAATAGCCAAGAAATGGAAACAACCTAAGTGTCCATCAGTAGATGAATGGATAAAGAAGATGTGGTACAGATACACAATGGAATATTATTCAGCCATAAGAAAGAAGAAAACAAATGCTACCATTTGCAACAACATGGATGGAACTATAGGGTATTATGTTCAGTGATATAAGCCAGGTGGAGAAAGACAAGTATCAAATGATTTTACTCATCTGTGGGGTATAAGAACAATGAAAAAACTGAAGAAACAAAACAGCAGCAGACTCACAGAACCCAAGAATGGACTAATAGTTACTAAAGGGAAAGTGACTGGGGGAGATGGGTTGGAAGGGAGGGATAAGGGGCTAAAAGGGTCATTACAGTTAGCACATATAATGTAGTGTGGGGGGGATATGGGGAGGCAGTATAACACAGAGAACACAGTAGTGATTCTATAGCATCTTACTACACTGATGGCCCTTGACTAATGGGGTATGTGGTGGGGACTTGATAATTGGGGGAGTCTAGTAACCATAATGTTGCTCATGTAATTGTACATTAATAATAGCAAAATAAATAAATAAATAAAAGTAGCAATCTGAAAAAAAATAAAAATTAACCAAGTCTCAGGACACCCATGGAATAATAACAGAAGAGCTAGTATTTGTATCTTTAGGACTCAGAAGGAAAAGAGAGAGCATGTTGCTAAAAGAGTACTGAATCAAGTAATAGCTGAAAATTCCATAGATTTGCCAATGACATAAACCTATAAATTTTAAAAAGGTGAGTGAAACCTGAATAGGTCTAATGAAATCTATGGCAGGACACATTATAATTCAACTTCTCAAAACTAAAGACAAAAAAAAATTGTGAAAACTTCCATAAAGGAATTACATAAAACTTACAGAGAACACCAGTTTGAATGACAACATATTTCTTACCTGAAACCATGGAAGCCAGAAGAATTGGAACATCATATTCAAGAACTGAAAAAAAGAACTATCAATTATGATTTCTATATCCAGTGAAGCTATCCTTTAACAATGAAGTGGGAAAAGTAAGGACATTCTCAGATGAAAGAATATTAGGAAAATCTGTTGCTAGGAAACCTACCCTTAAAGAAGGTAATAGGAGCCCAGATATAAACCCAAGCATATATGGTCAATTAGTATATGATAAAGGAGCCATGGATATACAATGGGGAAATGACAGCCTCTTCAATAGCTGGTGTTGGCAAAACCGGACAGCTACATGTAAGAGAATGAAACTGGATTACTGTCTAACGCCATACACAAAAGTAAACTCAAAATGGATCAAAGACCTGAATGTAAGTCATGAAACCATACAACTTTTAGAAAAAAACATAGGCAAAAATCTCTTGGACATAAACATGAGCAACTTCTTCATGAACATATCTCCCCGGGCAAGCGAAACAAAAGCAAAAATGAACAAGTGGGACTACATCAAGGTGAAAAGCTTCTGTACAGCAAAGGACACCATCAGTAGAACAAAAAGACATCCTACAGTATGGGAGAATATATTCATAAATGACATGTCTGATAAAGGATTGACATCCAAAATATATAAAGAGCTCAAGCATCTCAACAAACAAAAAGCAAATAAGCCAATTAAAAAATGGGCAGAGGAGCTGAAAAGTCACTTCTCCAAAGAAGAAATTCAGATGGCCAAGAGGCACATGAAAAGATGCTCCACATCACTAATCATCAGAGAAATGCAAATTAAAACCACAGTGAGATATCACCTCACATCAGTTAGGATGGCCAACATCCAAAAGACAAACAACAACAAATGTCGGCGAGGATGTGGAGAAAGGGAAACCCTCCTACACTGCTGGTGGGAATGTAAACTAGTTCAACCATGGTGGAAAGCAGTATGGAGGTTCCTCAAAAAACTCAAAATAGAAATACCATTTGACCCAGGAACTCCACTCCTAGGAATTTACCCTAAGAATGCAGCAGCCCAGTTTGAAAAAGACATATGCACCCCTATGTTTATTGCAGCACTATTTACAATAGCCAAGAAATCGAAGCAACCTAAGTGTCCATCAGTAGATGAGTGGATAAAGAAGAGGTGGTACATATACACAATGGAATATTATTCAACCATAAGAAGTAAACAAATCCTTCCATTTGCAACAACATGGATGGAGCTAGAGAGTATTATGCTCAGTGAAATAAGCCAGGTGGAGAAAGACAAGTATCAAATGATTTCACTCATCTGTGGAGTATAAGAGCAATGAAAAAACTGAAGGAACAAAACAGCAGCAGACTCACAGAACCCAAGAACGGACTAACAGTTACCAAAGGGAGAGGGACTGGGGAAGATGGGTGGGAAGGGAGGGATAAGGGGGGAAAGGGGGAATTACGATTAGCACACATAATGTAGCGGTGGGCGGGGGGAGCACAGGAAAGGCAGTATTTATAGAGAAGATAAGTAATGATTCTATAGCATCTTACTACGCTGATGGACAGTGACTGTAGTGGGATATGTGGGGGGAACTTGATAATAGGGGGTCTAGTAACCATAATGTTGTTCAAGTGATTGTACATCAATGATACCAAAATAAAAAAGTAAAAAAAAATAGTTATAAAAAAAAAGGTAATAGGGCTAAAAAAGGAAATAATAAGCAGAAGGTTTGGAAATTCAGGAAGGAAAGAACATTGTAATGGATTTAAAAAAGGGTAAATATTGAGTGCCTTCTTTCTATCTAAGTCATATTTTGTGGGTGAAACCAAAATTTTAACACCGTCTGATGTGGTGCTCAATATATGTAGAGGGTATACTTAGGACAGTTATGTTTAAAAAGTGGGGAGGGTAAAGGAAATGAAATGTTATTTTTAAATTACTTATTTTATTATTATCACTCTGGATGAAAAAAGCCAGTCCCAATAGGTTATGTACCATATTCCTCCTTTTATATAATATTCTTGAAATGACAAAATTATAGAAATGGGGAAGGTGAGTGGTTGTCTGGAGTCAGGGGCCTAAGGAGGGGGAGATGGTTGGGTGTGTCTATAAAAGGGCATGAGGAGGGGTCCTTGTGCTGATGTAATTAAACTCTATTTGACTGTATCAATGTCAATATCCTGGTTGGGATATTGTACCTTAGTTTTGTAAGATGTTATCATCGGAGAAAACTAGATAAAGTGTATAGAGGATCTCTCTATATTATTTCCTACAACTGCATGTGAGTCTGCAATTATCTCAAATTGAAACATTTAATTAAGATGATCATATGAAGGTGAGAGGAGGGCTAGCATTTACTGAGCACTTACTATGTATCAGATATTTAGCTGAATGCTTTTTACATATTCTAGCATATATTTTCACAATGTCTCTATGAAGTTATGTATCACTATTCCATTTTATAGATGGGGAGTAGTAATGGCTTAGAGATGAGAATTAAATTGAATTAGGAAACATAATTGACAGAGGTAGAATTTTAACCCTGTTCAAACTAAAAAAAAAAATGGAACACAGATCAATGGATCTGTGTTTCATCTGCTTAATTCCACCTCACCGTGAGTTTTGCTTATGGGGTACATTTTAATATTCTCAGTGGTGTTCCTTTAAGATTTAGACTGATCTCAAAGCAGCATTTGCTATAAATGGATCTGAGAATAATCATGTCAAAGACAGAGATGAATTTAGTTTTGCTTCTTTACACTTTCTCTCCCTCCTCCCATGCTCAACCCAAATCCAGGGCAGGAGGAGGTTGGTAGCAACTGCTGCGCAAGTCAGTTCCACCACCTGAAAAACTGCCCGACTTATCACCCTCATGGTACCGAACAAGGCAAGCTTGGCTGTGGTAAGTTGAACTCTTTCCCTCACCTGCTTGCCTCTGCAGAATTAAACAGTTTTGATAAGACACTCTCTGTCTCATTTCATATGATGTCCCTACTGTTAGTGTACCTTTGTGCCTCCCATTCTGAAAGTCAAATGACTTTCAGCATCAGGAAATTAAATCCAGAACATCTCTTACATGCAGAATTGCATGCATTGTGGAACAACTCCAGGAGCCAAAGCATTGATTTTTTTGGTAGATAATTCAAGGCTAACTCTAACTTGTTTAACACTGTACCCTCCAGAGCAAGGGGATGTGTTATGCATTTCAAAAATTAAAAGAGTACCAAATGGACAAGGAAAAGCCCAGAGAAGGTAGTATAGAGGGCAATTAAGGAAAACAGAACAGTAACAGCAGCTTTGATTCCTTTCTTGGTTTCCTGGTCAGATGGAAATATTGAAAACTCTTACTTTCCTTTCTTAGGGTTACAAATGTAGGCTTTTATTGAATGGCCTCAGTTTCTCCAAGTCTTTGGGAATCTGAGGAAGATAGTCATTTGGAAAGACCATACACAATTTCCTGGCCACCTGGATTAAGAAGAGCACCTCTGCCCATTGGAGGGTGGCCACATGCTCAGAGAACTCACATTCATTTGTCATGCACAGGTCATGTCAGTACACCCAGGGAACCCCATGCCTGCTGCTCTGTTCTTGGGCTTCCTCAGGAAATTAGCCTTAGACAGAATCCTTATTTCATGCAGGGCCCAGCGAGGCCTGACAGCACTTTCTGCCGTTTCCTTTAACTTTTGCAGTGAGCAGTGTATATGCATTCCCAGGGGCCAGATCTTATCAGACCGCCTACTGGAGCAGTCTTCTGGCAGAGAACATTGTCTGCTTGGAGAGATGATGATCCGGGCACAAGTTATATATTTAAAAATTCCACTAATGCTTAACCTCTCTCTCTCTCTCACCTCTCTTTCCTCCCTTCTCTTTCCCTCTCTCTCTCTCCCAACCCCTTCTCCTGGCTTTTCATAATCTCTTGACAGTTCAAGCCCTGAGACATCTTCAGTCAGAGAATGTCTTAAAAGTGTGGTTACCTCACAGCCATGAAAATTATTATATTGGGGTATAGGAAGAAAATACAAAAAGTTGTATTGGTCTATAGTTCATTGCACTTTTTTGATTCTATTTTTATAAATGTATAAAGTTTAGTAGTACATAATTATGCATATAATTTATAAATCAACAATCTGATTTTTTGTCTGTATTCTTAACAGACATTTGACAAATCAAGATGCAAATACCAAAAATGTGAGTACACCCATCTAAACCATGCTCAGCAGAGGATGGCTTATCTTCTTAAACAAAGAGAGATTTTTATCACCTTCAGTGTTGACTTGTCGAAATATTTTATTGCTGTCGGTGTTTCTGCCTTCATTCACTTGAATCACTTAAAAATTATTATAGCATATAACAATTAAAGCCATAAGCTAGGTAAATGGCTTTGGCTTGGAATTATTTTTCTCCTCATGAGCAAGATATTTCCCCAAAGAGTCTTTGGGAACAAAATGATTTGTCAACTAGAATCTTAAGACCATTTGGTTTTTCCTGAACACAAAGGAACAATTCAACCGTCTCACACACACAAAAAAAATCTGTGAAATGGTGATAATAATATTTAACCTGAAAGCTGTTCTAAAAATCAAATGAAATAATGTTCATTAAATAGCATGTTGTTAATTGGAACAGTTTAAAAATGTAATGTGGCAGCATTTTTGATTCTCAGAAACAGTAACTCCATTCTCCAGTCTACATTAAATAACCTCATTTCTTTCAGTATCTCCTCAAAATGTATGGCACTAGTTTATGACTTGGCAACTAAAAGTGAATACCCCACTCTGCTGAACCACAGAGGTAAAAATCCCTTCCCAACCGAATACATCAAACCTCATTTAATGCATCTGGGAAATATGAATTTGTCCTGCATTTTCTTCCTATTAGAGTACTTCATTGCTGACTCACATTTATCTCATGGTTAGTTATGCACTCTAAGTGTTTTTCCACTATATTACACTCAGCCATTTTATGTTTGTGTTACTAGACTTGTGTTCTTTGTATAATGACCTGACATTGCCACATTACATTTCAACTTTGTTGATGAAATCATTTTCTAATCTTTCTATAATGCTTCCCATTTTTTCCCCATATCTAGAATTCTGGTAAACCTATTAAATTTAATATCATGCACAAATTTGCTGAATGTATTTGTAAGTTTCTCAGAGGTGATATAAAAATGACATACTCCCTACCAGAAAGTGTTTGATAGTTTCCCAGGTCAATGCTATTAATAACTTCTTTTTTACCTTCTTCCCTTTAGGCTAAAAGAAATGTGCAAGGTGGTGAAGTACTATAAATGGGTAAATACCCAGAACTATGGAAGCATGCATGTATAGTTCCCAACACAGTTCTGGGAGGTCAAGGAAGTCTTCCAAGAGCATGTGACATCTGTGTGGAGACAGGTCACAAAGGGCAAGAAGAATATGCCAGACACTAGGTGTGAAGGTCTGAAGGTGAGAGAGCCAGGTCCAGCTTCTGCTGGGTATGAAAACAGTTCTGCAGACAGAAAGGATTGAGTACTGGTCAGGGATGTGGTTGGAGAGATTGGCAGGACTAGTTCACGAGGGGCCTTAGGATGGACTTTGAGTTCACTGGGAAGATGCCAAGGGGCTTTTAAAGCAGGATCTTGACACCCTCAGATTGTTTTATAGAAAAATTAAAAATTATTCTCCCTTCAGTGTGAAGAATGGATTATAGAAAGGGCCAGATTTGAAGCAAAATATTATAGCTATCTAATATATGTCTTATCTTCCTTTCTGGGCTACAAGTTCTCTGAAGCAGGATATAGGGCAGTTTCTTGTTTCCCTTCCATCACCTGGCATAAGCCCTTGAAAATATTTTACTGATGAAAGAACATACATCACATCTGTACCTTCTCCCTTCTTGATCATGGCTGCTGTTCTGTCACAGAAGAAAACTGAACTGATCTGGACTACATGCTCTTCACAAAATACTGCTTGTATTATGAACACTACTTGGATCAAAGAAGCTTTCATTTTTTAAGCCATTACTAATTATTTGCTTGGTGGTGCAACCTAGTATACTCCTAAGAATGATTGTTCGGTTGGCTGGCATGTCCGTTAGGATGTATTAGTTATCAGAAAACATTATTTTGCTTGGTTGTCTTACATGTTAAGTAAGCATGGTAATTTCCCCTATAAAATGGGGGTTATTGTGAGGAAATATGCAAGGTTAATTACTTAACGAAGTGCATAAACTAGTGTTGAGCAGAAATAAAAACTCAGTAAATGCTAAGTATTGGGTTGTGATTATTAAAATTATGTTAACTACAGATAACAGAAGACCCAACTAACACATAGGGGTAAGACTGGGCAACAGAAGAGCTTTGAGAGTTCATCCTGACCATGTCATGGAAGGGCTCATATGCCATAAGGTGAAGCTTGGGCAAAACCCAGCCAGTGAGGCCACCAAAGACATTAGAGCAGAAAGAAACATGACTGGACACAACTCTTCCTCTGTGACTTGAAAACAGCTCTGCCAGAAAGAGGAGGAGGGGAGAGAAGGGTAGTTCGGGAGTGAAGAGCTGGCACTAGAGTAAGTAATAAACTCTGAACTCTTTCTAGATCCCCTTGGATCCTTCCTACTGTCTCCACGCACCCTTTCTCCAGTGTCTGTGTCCTTTTACTGTTAAAAGCCATCCTTGCAGCTCTCTTCTGAGGACTGACTGTCTGGAGGTCCTGGTCTGTAATTACACAGTGTGAGACATGTCTGAGAGGTCACACCCCCCTCAGCTGGCCCTACCAATGACTGACCAGTACAAGCCTGTGAAAGCCAATATCTGCAGCCTTCAGCAGAAGAAACCCTAAGGTGTCATTTATGTTCCAGAGCTCCCCAGGAGACCAGGCGGGGGCTTTGCCTAAACTCACACACTTCCAGGACTTCTCCTTCCCTCTCCTGCTCCCCTCTCCCTTGCTGGCTTCTCCCAGAACCCTTCCTTAGTAAGTTGCTCACACTCTTACTTAGTGTGAGAGCTGGAGGCAAGGGGATAGAAAGTTGGAGAAGGCGTTAAAAGGCCCAGGGCACTAAAGACAAACTCAGCTCCTCCAGACTTGGGCTGATTTTCTGGTTGGGTCTACGCCGATTTGTTGGGATAGGCTGAATTTCTTGGATCCAGTACATTCCTCTTTCATGTGCAGGACAGAAGCAATATTAGAGGCAACCTCACAGAATGAAAACAGAATTTCGGTCTCGTTTGGAGACTGGTTACTCTCACTCCCAAGTTTTGAGATTCTCTGTGAATGAGGATAGCTGAGTCAGCGATCCGTCTCACATTTTCAGTGGCTGGGTTTGACCTGCATAGATTCAAGAGGCTTACTGGTTTAAAGCCACCACAAAACGTTTTGGTCAGGAAGTCATTTATAACCTCAACCACCAGCAATTTACCGCGATGATTCCTGGGTGAGTTTTTGGTCCTGTCGAATCAGCCCTCTCAGTGGCGTCCCTAGGAACTTCCAAGTCATTAACAGAACTCTCTGGGGACCCACAACCCTATCAGGGAGGCAGCAGCTCCCAGCCTTCAGAGTCCCTGGACACCGGAGGTGAGGTTAAAGCACCATGCTTGATGATTAAAAAGTTCTTTGTTTTCATCAACTCTTCATGCTTCAAAGTGCTACCTCAGTAGCACTTTATAACAATACTGTGAAGAAAGTGGAATGAATAGAATGATGTCCATCTGACAGGTGAGAAAACAGGCTAAGGAAGGTCAAGGGAGGTCCTGCAGCTACAGAAAAAGAAGATGTGGGGCTGAGGGCTGAATGGAATCGGGATTCCCTGACTGCGGTCTGTGCAGAGGGGTGGGGCTGGGGAGGTAGGATGAGACCGGAGCCACTTTGTTCTCTAAGGCACGGGAACATCTAAGAGCAACAGGTGGAAGTGAGATAAATTGTGGCTGTGAACTCAGACACTCTGGGGCTCCCAGAAATTGCCCAGAGCCCCAGCATGGCTCTATCTGACACAGCTGCTCTGTGTGCGCAGCTTTCAACTTCCTTGCCCAGGAAGATCTAAAGTGAGTCATTACTGTTGATTCATTGAGCTTATGTATTTGCTAATTTAGCTGTAATAAAGATTCTGTCCTGGGAGAAGAGTTTGGACATGTATGCTTATAATTCCCAAATTCCTGTTTCTGGCTGTGACTGTGGTTTATGACATTTGGCTCTCCTTTTGTTCTATCTAGCAAAAAGTCAGTATTTATGACAAGTATTTATGATGTGAGTACTGCAGATTTTAGCTGGTGGGGTTCTCCCCTGTTGCTAGAGGCAGGGGGGCACAAGCATGCATGCACATGTGCTCATCAAGGGAAGGCTTGAGAAAACACTACCATCTAGATGGGAACAGGCTCGCTTAGGTCTAGGGTATTTTCTCACCATAGGCTGTGAACTAATGAGGGTGTAAGATCTCATCTATGTGCATTTATATGTCCACTGCATGTACCACACAGGTGTCTTCTCATACCACCCTGTGTGTTGCCCAGTGTTCCCCTCCTCCTTATACATTCAGGGTCCCAGGCTATCATGAGCTGGGCCCTGTGCCATGCAGCAGGACCCTCAGGCTGGAATCTCTTCCAGGAATGGCCATGAGCCATCCAGCCTGGGTCAGGTTTGAGTTTGGTCTGACCCAGCTTCCCCTAGCCACTGGCCACATCAGAGAGGTGGGCAGATGAAAGCTATCCCTCTGAACCCCTCTAATCTTAAGGTAAAAAACATGTCCATTATGAAATGATATTTTCACAAACAGAAGATAATTAAAACACACACACAAGCACAACCATCGAGCTGCAACAATCATCCCCTACTTTATTGCCTTTAGTCCCCACTAGATCACGGCACACTGACAGCAGGATGAAGTAGGGAAGATGAATACACTGAGAGCCAGCACAGCTGGCTGATTTGCTTCTTAAAAATAACCCCGGACTGGATCGGTAAGTAACCAGAGGCGGCGTGTTCATCTTAATTTTTAAACTTTAAATATTAGCGGTTCTTTCTCCTGTGCCCTGAAATTACAAGGAGTGTCCATTGTCTTAATATTGAGAACCAAGTAGGCTGAGCGTGGCTGTGCTGACGTGGATGCACCTTCTCCCAGCCTAGGCACCCCGACACGTCCCCTCTGGATCTTCCCTCCCTGGCACACCTGTGAAAGGTGCTTAGAATCCTTGCAAAGGGACATATCCATTCAGAGGGTTCAGAGATTTGTGCACACTTAGCACAGACCTTGCATATTTCTATTTAGAAAATCAGCAGTCTTAGACTGAATTCATTAACACGTTGTGCCCAGGAGAAGGAGATGAGAGAGTCACTTCGCTGTGACCTGCTAGAACCATGGCTCAAATGTTGAGTCCAGGTCTGGGTGCCACAGGGCAGAGTAGGGTGCCCTTACTTTCACAGTCACAATCGCCCCCTCTAAGACATGTTGTTGTCTCACTCACATCCTCTATTGATCAGCAGATGTAACGTGAGCAGGGAGACAAAACAAGTTAAAATAATAAAATGTGAGCTTTGGAAAGTCCTCAAAGGAAATCTGTGTAGACCTTTGGATTTCCCAGGTGAACAAAAATGACATAGGATCGTTAATCTTACATGTTTCTAAGTAAGGATGCTATAACAAACAAAGACAAAAACTCCATTTACTTTCCTCACCACTTCATTTAAAAAAGACATTTTAATGTTCCAGATTCAGACTAGAGAGCTGTCCTTTAAGCCAGAGATTCTCAGATGTTGGTGGGCATCTAAACAGCTTGTTAAAAACAGATCCTGGCCTTGCCCCCCAAAAATGCTGATTCATAAGGTCTGGAAGCCTGAATTGTGCATTTCTAACACGTTCCCAGGTCATGCTGATACTGCTGGTCTGCGGACCACATGTTCAGGAACACTGATGTGAAGAAAATAAAATGAACTTGGTGAGAACTCACTACTTGTACTTCTTTGTTCAGGGCCAAGGAACATTTCCTTACATGTAGGCTGTGGTCTGCAGACATACCGATCAAGCATGACTTCCCGCCCGGTGCCACCTCCCTTCCGCTGCACACCACAGCACACGCCATCATGGGCTTGAACGACCCACCTCTGGGGCAGGACTTTAACTAAAGGCTTGGAGATGGATGTAATGCTCTCCTCTACCATCTACTCAACATACTCATCTATTTAGTAGCTTAATTCTCTCCAAAGGAAGAAGTGGGGATAATCAGGAGGGAAGGCAGTAGAGACAGGGAAATAGTGTTTGTCTAGCCTAAGTGGTGACTAATGTAGATCTTCCTTTAGTGGTTTGGCTGTTTCTCCAGTGTTTTACCACTTTAGAAACCACCGGCCCTGCAGAAGCACCTGTGGTTGATTCTTACAGCATGTGCAGTGATTCACTTAGTTCCCTTGATCCACCTTTACTCAAAAGAGCATCAGCTCACAGCTCTTCTGGACCCTAGAACCAACTGCAGAAATTCTACCTTTACCTCCATTCAGGAAGTGACTCAGATGGGCAGAGAGTTATTTATATTACATCAGACTATATTATTTATAAGGTATGCTCATTGTCTCTAAGAAAAAGTTACTATTAGCCCCAGTTTTTAGATGAAGAAACTGATACTTAACCATTCAGCAAACTTGCTCAATGTTATTCAGGAAATCATTCTGTATCACAACAGTCATTCCATTCTGGCTGTACCATATACTTATTTTTAAGATTATTCTCACTCACTCATGTTCCTCTTTCTACTCTTTCCAACACAGAGACGTGACAAAGGTCAAACGTGAAGCTAAATACAGAGTGGAGATTACCTCTACTATTTCTATAATAGGAAAAACATCCGAAATCCCTATAGCTACATCACAGAAAAGCAACACAATTAGTTCAGTGACGAGATTAGTCACATTGATCAGCTGAAGAGTCAAGTGGACAATATAACTCACTGATTGACTGTTTTATTTTTCAGAGGCTTGTGTAAACATAACCACAGGCAAGTCTCATCTGAAAGTGTTACCATGGCACCAGCCAATTGGTTTGCTTGTCCGGCTTCCTCTGGTTCCCAGCGCAGCCTTTTTAGAGACTCGATCAGAGGTCTGCTTGCCTAGGTCAGGATGTAAGCACCTCTCCTTGGATTGGATTGCTTTTCAAATAAATGGGCTTGTCTTTCAGGACAGTCTTATTTCAGTTACTAAGTACCTATTGACTCTTTACATTTTCAAATTGTTATGCTCCTTTTTTGTTAGCAATCCAATCACTGAAAGAAGATGGATAGTATTATCCCCATCTTACAGACATACAGGACGTTAAAGCCCAGAGAAGGTTAGGTCACCCAGCAAGCTAGATTGGGGTCAAAATTGTTTCTCCCAGTTTGACTATTCTCTGAACTGTCTTCCGCCTTCAAGTGGGATAAATCGATCAAGATGCATTAACCTTGAAAATCAACTCAATTAAGGAAGAACAGACAGGAATTAGAACAGACATTTTATCAGGACCATACCAAATGG
The DNA here is from genome assembly GCA_032199065.1 of Smutsia gigantea. Classification (NCBI taxonomy): domain Eukaryota; kingdom Metazoa; phylum Chordata; class Mammalia; order Pholidota; family Manidae; genus Smutsia; species Smutsia gigantea. The sequence continues at coordinate 112,194 of JAVSCE010018704.1, read as the reverse complement.
ATGCCTAGTGAAATCTCAATTGGAGGAAATGAACTCAAATGAGAAGATGTTGAGTACCTAGTAGTTATACAGCATCTAGCCCTTACTTTGTGCCATGCACTGTCTTCAGTGTTCACGTAGATTAAATTCTGTTCACATAGATTAATCTCTAGTTCAGCCATAAGAGTTAGGTACCATCCCACTTTACATGTGAAAAATGGAGTCTTGTCCAGGGTAATTTACCCTTGGTCAACAGAACTAGGATCTAAACCAAATAATTTAACTCTGCAGGATATGCTTAGGCACTGTGCTAAATGCTTCTCAAAGAAAGAAAGAATATTCTACAATAGTTCTTCATGTTTTAAACTGGAAAAAAAAATACAAGGAAACCAAGCCAAACCAAACATATAAACCTGACCATTTTCTTTCCTTAAAGCCTATTCCGGTTACAGTGTCACATTCAAAGCAAATAAAAATTTGTCTAAAGCAGGTCTGAAAAATAGCCTAACGTTTTACTGACTCCTCCTAAAGAGGCAAAAAAGAGGGTGAATTTCACCACACAATGATGCACAGCAAAACTTGGTCCCATTAGCAACTACTTTTCATGGTCCTCTTAGACCTTTTAGTTTTCATTGTCCCATAATCAGCCACTAACTGGTTTTCTCAGCCTGTTTTTTACAAGCCTCCAAGCAACAGACTGCAGTGTGAAAGGAGATGAATTCCTCTCATCCATTGCCACAGACTCCAGGTAACCTTGGAGGAGACTTGGAAGAAGCAGTAATGAGAGAAATCCTGAACTCATCTAATGATGAGATCAAGGTGGAGTGACGGCTTTGGCAGCCGCTTTGCTGTGCTTTTGGAAGGCAACAGCTCTCGCCTGCTAATGTTCACGCCTGGGAGCTAAGTTTGTTGCTCCAAGTCTTGGCCCTGGGCTAAAATATGACTAGAAATTCAGGTGTAAAAATCATGTATGCCAAAATCAGCTGTCTCTTAGCAGCTGAGTCGAAGCAGCTGAGGGAATCTAAAATACTTCTCAACATAATATGTGCAGTGCTGTCTAAAAGTCATAGAATTGTTGAGAGAAGAGAAGTCTGGGGCTTGAATTCCCTAAATGCAGAAAGGAGTGTGGAGTTAAGGAAGAAAAGTGTACAGTCGACACTGGATGCAGTCTTTTATCTTCAATATCTACTTTTCCATCTTGGACACCAGGAGTTCCAGCAGGCAAAAAGCACACACACCCTGTCTTACCCAAACCGCTCTTGCACGCATTATCTACGTACATAATGCTATGCAATTAAGCAACACCTTATTCAGGCTCATCTATGGTTTTGTCCTCACGTTCAGCAGTTCAGAGAGCAATGGCATGCAGTCCACAATCCACATTCTCTTTTTCTTCTATACATCCACATTGTGCCATAGCCAAGTAGAGCATTGGCAACAGAGATTTTTTAAGTCAAGGTCTAGATCATTGAAAAGATCACAGTTGAAAGAAAGTGAGAGACCAGTAAATGATTAATTCAGATATGACACAATCTTACTCATGTGTGTGCAGAAGACTAAAGGTGCCCCAAAATGGACAGAGCTAATCAACGGGAAGGTGTAAGGGAGGGGGTGACAAATGAAAATCTGAATTGGACTTTGTGTTAGGAATTCACCAGACATTCAGAAAAAAAAAGTGCTTTTCAGTAATTGGCTAGTGCATGACATTGTATATATTTTCATTTAAAATGCAAAGCTTATGTCCATTTCAGATTTTCAACAATCCATCTAAAATGGTTTTCATTTTTTTATTAATGCAAATGCTTTCACAAAGAGAAATTTCTCTCCTGGCCTTGCTGAGTGTTAAATAAAATAGGATTTCCCTGTTATGTATGGCATACTTCCTTTTCCTTTTGTTATTATCATTTGAATTGATGTGGTAATAAAAGATCCTGAAACCAAGTATTCAAATATATTAGAAGTTATGGCTCTTGGGTCTTCCTTATTTGTTTTCCTTGATAAAGATATTTTTTGGAATAGGTGAAGAAAAAAGCTAAAGCTTTCTCATTTTGCAAAACACATGAGCAGACTTTTTTTTTAAACACAAGTTTGAGCGCATATAAATGAAGACTTGATTTTCACAGTTATAACTATGAGGAAGCTGCATACAGCAAAGTCATGCAAGTTACTGTGTATTGGGTTGAAGGGAAGTCCTTAGGATATTCCTGGGACTCACCCGAGCTCCATTTATTTCAGATTTACTCTTTAGCAGGTTGTGGTTGGCACATACCAGGGCCTTGAAAAAAGAATCTACTGAATGTTTTGAGCAAATATTAATAAAAACAATGACTAGCAAACAATGGCAGTATTATCTCATTTCATAATTATTAGATCACACTCATAAGACAGATACTTATATGAATCCCGTTTTACACATGAGGAGACCAAAGTTCCGAGGATTAGGTAAAGTGTTCCTAAATAGCAGAGTTTGAATTCGAACAGAGTTGGTCTGATTCCTAAACCATGTATTTCAATTACTGTATGTCTTACACTGTGCTGGATCCTAGACCCTCACAGATTACAGGGTGGGAACTCTCAAGATGCTTATATCATACTGGGGAGTCTATACATGCACAGATATTAGCAAGATCAGGAGGGTGATGAAGACGGATGTGTCAAGGGCAGTGGACTAGGGAGGAGGGGCTTATTGGTGTTCTGCTTAGGTCTTCTGGCTGGCACAGGATCCAGGTAACTTTAGACAGGAATCACTGCTCTCTCGAAGGAGAGCCAGAATCTGGAGAGAAAGAGGGATTTGAGTTGCAAATAATTAAATCAGGGTCATCAACTTAAGGAAGGGGTTCGGCACCTGGTACCACAGATCACAGCAACGCTGACCCCTCTGAACCATCTAAAAGATAATGTACCACCGGCCGAAACTCCGAACTCCACCCCAGAAGGTGCTGGCAAACAGGCACTTCCTAATCATCCAGAAGGTATCAGGGAAGTGGCTTGAGGGCTTACTTTGTAACCAGGTTACGAGGCAAGGGTTTTTTTTGTATGTGTATGTTTTCCCCTTAATTCAATCTTCATTTGCTTATGTTTCTGTAAAGAGACTTTTCAGACCTCTACTTGAGAACTAGCTGACATTCTTTTTTTAAGGAATTAAAATTAGTTATGAAAAGCTTCAGAGCCACTTGGTACTATTGTACTAAGTCATACTGAGTTCAAAGTCCCCCAAACAATAACATTCATTTAAAAAAAAGTTTGGGGAGCTCCTGATGGTTCAGATATAGTACATTTATAAATATCTTCTTTATTTACAATGGCAAAGGCTAAGTGTTACCCACCTTCGAATCTTACCCCAAATGGAACACTCTCTAGTATATTTGTATCAGGAATGTATTTTTTTGCTGCCTTCCCCCAAATGAATTTTAAGCTCTTGAGAGAGGAGACCTTGTCTGCCTTATTCATTGCTGTATCACCAGCATCGGGAGGGGTCCCTGACACACAGAAGAACTCAATAAATATTCAATGATGAATGAATGATGTGTTAATTAAAAGAGTCCTAGAAATATAGTAGAAACTGAAAATGTTTCCTAAGGAATGATTAAAGGAGCACCTCCTCTGCTTCCAAACACTGAAGGGGTGGGACAGAGTAAGTTCACATGAAATCTGCTTATTTTCCATGTGTTGTGGGGGGCAGAGGGGAAATGGCTTTCTTAGAGCTGTGCTTGTAGCCAGCTATTTAGCTCCGTTTTGTGTAGATGTACATTTTCTTTTTCCCAAAAATAATGGAAAAAGAAATAACCTGTAGTTTTAGGCTCCATATAGCTCAAAGTTCAGTGCCATGAAATAACATTATCTATGTTTCTCATAAACATATTTACATTGATTCTAAAAGGTGTTTTACAATCTATGTTGGTATTGGGGGTTTTATGACTCCAAGATCTAGAAAAGAAGTTGTAAAAGTCCCATGTTTGTAGCATGTTGCCAAAAGAACAATGGTTTGCTATCCATTCAAGTATAAGAAGCCACTGTTTGTTAATCTCAATTATGCAGAATAAAATTTAAAAGTTAAAAAAATAAGGAAAAAGGCCTTTGCATTGTCAAAGCAGTCTTTATAAAAATCTGAGTGCTAAAGCCCATGCCCTTTACCCGCATGGAAGCTCCCTGGGTCTTTGCTCTCTGCAACCACTAACCAACAGTTTCCAAACCCAACACACTGCAAGGGGTGCATGAGAACGGTCTGGGGCTCCTGGAGACAGTAAGAAATGATAGCAGACGGGCAGAAAATTAGAGGAAAGAAGCAATAGTCATGAAAAGGAACACAAGCTTAGCCCTCCTGGAATCATTCTGGAGCTCTTGATAACCCACCAATTTTTAAGGGTATTACTCTCCTATGCAAAAATTTATTGTGTTAATTTTGCCCCAGAGGAAGAAATACATTGAATTTCTTCTGTTCTGGTAGGCAAGGGACTGATGATTGCATTGTAGATGTATTTTATTCTCAAAAATGCTTATTTTCTCAGGAGAGAGTTCTTAGTTACTGTGAGCCAGGGGTTTGGTTGCTGTGATTCAGTTCACTTTTACTTCTATAAAGGAATCCATTCCAAATCCAAACATGCAAAAGAGACCATGGTCCAACCATAGGGACAGCATGAAGGGTAGCGTTTTTCTATGAAATGTGTACTCAGTATACCATTCTCTCAAGAACCTTCCATTCCAGTGCCTAACAAACAGCTTCAACTCTCTGCCAGCTAATTCCATGTCCACAGACCTGACTACCTAAATCAGGAGGATGCCAAGGGCCAAACTCCCAGAAAAGCAAGGTGAAGTGCCTAGACTTAGGAAGACATCTTTCTAAAGTTTAGTCAAGCTAAGGGCTGTCAAAGCCATCTTGCACCTGCTTGTTTCCTCTTTGTTCTCCCACACTCTGTTTTCATCCTGCATCTTTATTTCTGCCCCCTTTCCTCATGGCCCTGGCAAGCAGCTCTTACAGGTATTCACGTGCTTGACTGGCTCCTCTGAAATGTGGCTACTTTATCTCTCCGTAATCAAAACTGCAGCCTCTTCGGAAAACAAAACTGTCTGACTATTGCTTTCTCGACTTTCACCTTAGTGGCTTGTATGGGGTGAATTTTCCTTCCTCAGAAACGAATGAGTGCTTTTCTAGCCCTCCAGGCCTGTGACATTTGCAATAATTCTATGAGTCTTAACTATCTGTAAACATTGTTCTAAGATTTACTTTTCTATATAATGTCCCATTTTTCTTTTATCTAATTAATATGTGCACATTATAGAAAATATGAGCCCTTTGGAAAATATACTAAAAAATTCCCCATAATTGTACAGGCCTACTGATAAGACTGTTGTATATCGCATACATATAAACATGCTTGCACACATGTAAGTTCTTTGTATTGTATGTAATGTTGATCTGGATTTTTTGCTTAATGTTTTAGCTTGAGTATTTTCCCACATCATTAGAAACTTATTTAAAAAAACATTTAACACACCTGATTTTTTTATCATAAAAATATATCATTGTCCTTGTTGAATTATTCCTCTACTTTTAGATATTTAGGGTGTAAAAAAGGTAAGATATCTTGCAACTGCAATGTAGAGAAGTACAAAGACTGTGGTATCCTTTAAATTCTGAAGCAAAGACCTAAACTCCTGCATGTGTGTGTGTGTGTGTGTGTGTGTGTATGTGTTGGGGCTGTGGTGTGGTGTGTGTGGTGTATGTGATGTGTGTGTGTGGTATGTGGTGTCTGGGAGTATGTGTACATGTGTGTGTGTAGTGTGTGTGGGGGGGTGATGTGCATGTGGGGTGTGTGTGTGTGTGTTGGGGTGTAGTGTGGTGTGTGTGCAGTGTATGTGTGTGTGTAGTGTGTGGGGGTGATGTGCATGTGGGGTGTGTGTGTGTGTTGGGGGTGTGGTGTGTGTGTGTATGTGTGTGTGTAGTGTGTGTGGGGGTGATGTGCATGTGGGGTGTATGTGTGTGTGTTGGGGTGTAGTGTGTGTGTGCAGTGTATGTGTGTGTGTAGTGTGTGTGGGGGTGATGTGCATGTGGGGTGTGTGTGTGTGTTGGGGGTGTGGTGTGTGTGCAGTGTATGTGTGTGTAGTGTGTGGGGGGGTGATGTGCATGTGGGGTGCGTGTGTGTGTTGGGGCCGTGGTGTGGGGTGTGTGGTATATGTGATGTGTGTGTGGTGTGTGGTGTCTGGGAGTATGTGCACATGTGTGGTGTGTGCGTGGGTGGTGTGTGCAGGAAGGTCAGGGTAAGAAGGCTAATCAATTATGTGCAACCTTGACACAGGTGCCCTTGTTGCTCCCATGCTGGTGGGGCTTCCTGAGCCCTCACTCAGGGGCTGCACACATTAGGGATGACGACAGAGCCTCAGTCATCTGTGTGCAATTTGCCATATGAAGGCATATGTTCTGAACACATCGAGCTGTTTTAAAATCTTTTTAACCACCATCTAGCATACTCATTCCTTAAGTAACTTAATCCACTTTGAAGTGAGTTATATGAGAGTCTGTTTCCTTTCCTTGTCCTGCTTCCTTTCATCCTGAACTCTACATTGGAAACAAACATATAAGGCACATTTATAGTTTATTAACTATATTCTCTGGCAGTAGAAATAGAAGTATGTGCTGAGAAAAATTCTTCTTTAATATTTCAGCACAGAGGATTGCTATTAAGAGTTTGCAAGACAAATGGTACTGAGAATAAATTAGTATACTACGAATGAGTAAGATAATATCTGGAAAGGAAGCAGATTATGAAAACTACTTCTTCAAAAGAGTGAAAAACTATCAATGTGTGTTGTAGTGGGGATGTAGCTTGCGCAGCCTGTTACTTTCCACTGGTAAGGTTCTGACAGGTCTGCGAATTTTTATCACGCTGGTAGTGAGGATATAAGAAAAGTTTTTTCGTATGGAACCCAAAGTTTTCTTGAGGGTGGGGGATGTGGTTAAAGGTCTGCTATTACAAGGTATGTTGAACTTACATGGTGGCCCAGGAGAGGTCTAGTGGGGTAGGTGGGGGGATGGGAGGCAGCACTAAGTATTTTTGCAGAAAGAACCCATCCCAGTGGAGGAGAGACTCCATTGAGATGCTCTTGCTCATGTAAAATCTTAGGCATTGGTAAGGAGAAGGGAGTCTGCCTATGGCATGGTGCCCACAACCCACATCAGTCCCTGCCCCAGAATCCTGGAAACATGGCCAGGTCCTGGGGATAACAGGGACTAGAAGCAAAATTTGAAAGAACCCAAATTGTCCAACTCTTTGGGATTCAAGCCACACTTCTTCAGGACCCCTCTTTAACCATAGAAGAGATCTCTTCTTCTTACTCTCCTGCACGCTATGGGACAGTCTGGATTATTTTCAAAGCGGCCATAGGGAGATAATGAGCCAGCCAGATAGGGCAAAAAGAAAGACAAGGCCATTAGGCAGAACTGAGCGTATAAAAGTGCCTGGTGGGGTGCTGCCTAAGGCAGTAGGGCGGCTGAAGCCGCAGAGGCGGTAGGAAGCAGTGGGAAGGGGTGTCGTCTCGGGTGGAGCCTCAAATAAACTGATGCTGTCAAAGTTGCTCCTGATCACGTGTAAGGCATCACCTGGGAACTCCCAGGAGGCCTTGGGGAGGGTGAAACCCAGAGTGCTGGAGTGTCTGCATGATCAGGGAGGGGGTGGATTCAGGTTAACTGGGTTGCCGGTGTTAAGATTTAGTTAAGTCCTATGATTTACATACCACATACATATGCCGTTTTAGTGAAGAAAGACTTCCATTTTAAGTAAGTTTTAAAAGCAGTGAGCTTCAAAGACCTCCTCTGGGGTCAATTAAGACCTGCCTATGTACCTTCAAATGTCTGAGGGAGTTGTTCCTCAATGGAGGGTCAGCTTAAGCTATTGAATACTCAAATAGGAAGAGACTGATAAAATGCCCTCTGAAAAAAGGCTTCTGTTTTCTGTTTCTGAACTAGTGAATCCACATTTGTTATTACACCAAACTCTGTATACACTGGAACATGGTGGTAGTGATAAACTCGTGAATTTTGCCCAAAATATACATTGCGACAATCTTTTCCCCTGCTGGGCCATGGTATACACGCACCCTTCCTCCCTCTATACCTTCATATTTAATTTATTTGAAGTTTTATTTATTAAGCCCTATGGAAAAGACTATGTAGAGAATATAAATACATACAGTACAGTCAGTAATCTTATGTCTACTTCTTCTCTTTGTTGCACAGTGTGATTCAGGAGAACTAGCAATTCACGTCTGGCATCTGAAAAGTCCCAATACAATTTTAAACTATTGCTTTTGGCATTTATGTGAGTTTAATGATGATAACAAGGACACATTATATCCTTAAGTTTGCCTGATTTTTCTTTTGAAAGTGTGAACCAGAATAAAATATAAAAATATGAATACAGACTAAATAAAAGCAAAGTGCTTTGTAATGATTCTAGGAGTAAATGTGTTTCTGGTGATTTTCATACAATTTATAGTTTTTCCTTTAGGAAATAATTAGGGATTACAATGGAATTCAAAAGGAAAAGGATTCAACATACAAATGTTCATTCATTTAGTTGTACCAGAAACATACAAAGTGCTGAAAGTATGATTCTAATATATATATGTCAGATAAGTAAAATATTGATTTTGGGTGGGAGGAGATTGAAATATTTTGCTGAATGTAGACTCAGAAAAAATCTTATATAAGAGCTATACATCCATACTTTGTAAATAACATAAATTTGTCAGTAATAATATATATATTCTTATACCCAAGCATAGGAGGTTATGCTTATAAGTTTGTGACACACTTATTTAACAGTGGAAAATAAATTATGAAAAGAATAATGTTAAAAACCCCCAAAAGTGGTCTCCTTCCTTCTAGATAATAGCCGGTAACTTTGCAGTTTTTGATAATAGCTGGTAACTCCAAAATTTTAATGGAAATTTGGCAAATCAGGTATTATAGAACTGCTTTCTCTTTCTAAAAGAGGTAAGGAGGGAGTTCATATTGAATTGTTTGAAGTCTACAGATGAAAATTCCTTTGGAAGTAAAACCAACTATAGTATAGGTAATTAATCTAGTTCTTGGTCATTGGCAGGTTACTTAGATTAATCTAGGAAAGATAATTGTTAGTAATAGAGCATAAGGAAGAGAAGTTTATGAATCAAAAATCTATGGATTAAAGACTTATTCATCTTTTAAATCATCCAAATAAATCACCACGATGCCCCTTGAAGGAAATAGCAGAGGATCCAGGTCTGCTGGCACACAGAGGAGCCATTCCATGATACTATCTTGACTGCAAAAAGGGCAGACTCTTTGTTTACACGTAAGCTGGAAAATTTTCAAATAATAATCTTGAGAACAGAGCATATCCTACACTCTCTGAGGTCAAATTATGACCTCAGTTATATCAAAAACAGTACAAACCATCCTGAAAAGGGATAAAAAAAGGACAAAGACAGGAAAGCAGAGTGGCCAGAGAAATGTTCGGCAGAAGCTCAGCCTAAGCCTGGCCTCTCCCTGGAGGACGTCGGCCTGTCTGCAGGACCGCCACTCACCTACCACAGCTCCCGCTTCCTCAGAGAAATGCCACTGAACCCCTTCCGATGCTTCATCAGTACCAAATGTTTTAAGCTAAACAGATGTCAAGCCCCTACTGCATGGTTCTCCAAAGAAGCGTCTTCTCATAAGAACAAGGTTTCTCATTTGTGAGATTTACCAAATAGGAAACTACATCTTAATTAAGTCTGCACTCTTCAATGAAACCATTTTTTTAAACAATTCAGCACTTTCCCCTTGAAACTAATAATGAATAATGCTCTACTTCTTGATATGTGTGTGTGTTTGTTTTTAAATAAAAGATAAGCAGATATATTTACTGACAGTAATAGAGGAAAAGTACCCCCAACTGCTTGGTATATGTGTAGAAAGGAACAAGGCTTCAGGAATTCTCTTTTGTAATCTGCTGCTGTCCTCACTGACTTGCTCTGTAACCTTAGGGCAGTATCTTAACCTTTCTGGGCCTCAGTTTCTAGAGCTGTAAACTGAGGGAGCATGGAATTTATAATGTTTGTTAGTATGATAATCTGTGATCTATCACACCAGTCAATTCCAAAGTGTCATGCTGGAGATATCATTTTGAAGGTCAATTAGAGTTTGTGGTGACTGACTGAGGAGGCATATATGATTTTAATATACTTTCAAACAAGAAATATAAACTTTTAATTCCTACAAATCAACTAAACGTATCCCAAGGCCCCTGACCTCATTTTCATCGAAAGATTTCATATGATCCTTATTTTTTGATTTAAACAATTTTCTTTGAGTTTCTCATCTCTCTGGACCCTCAGATTTTAGAGACGGGGTTATAGCACAACTCAGCATCCAGAATACTTCCAGATCCCAGATCCCCTGGTTTGTACCTAGTGATCAATTGTTCCACTGACAGAGGCTACCTTCAGGGGTCTGCCTTGGATTCGTGGCCCATTGGTAGGCCTTGAAAATTCTAGTGAGGGCCAGGAGCAGCCTTTTATTTCTGCACCTCACATGTGCAAGTTAGTGAAATGAACACAAACCATATCATCATCCAATCAAGAAATCACATTCTTAACCTAGATGCAAACCCCAGTCAAGGGGACACCAGATTTCTTTGAAACATCTGTAGATAGGGAAGAAAAATCACAGCAGATGGGAAGTCAGCATCCAATACGGCCTTCAGTGACCCCTGCTCCCTGGCACTCAGACTACGTTGCATCAGAGCTGGTCTGTGTGACCAACAGAGTACAGCAAAAGTGACAGCGTGCCAGTCCTGAGGCTAGGTCGCAAGAGGTCTCCAGTTCCTGGCACAGAGCAACTAAAATGCTTCATTTCCAGAGTAATAAGACTCACTGGAGGGTCTTTTGTTCCAATGAGGTGACTCTCGGCAGACCGTAGAGAGCTTCAGGATGGGCGCTGGTCATCAGAACAAGCCTTCATTAAAAGCTGGAACTTTCAGCCCCACCTCCAACCTCTGCCAGAGAGGCGCTGGAGACTGAGTGATCACCAGTGCTCAGGGATTTAATGAGGCATGCCTCCTAAGTGAAGCCTCCATAAAAGCCCCTAAGTGATGGGGTTCGTGGAACTTCCAAGTTGGTGAGCACAGCAACGGGCTTCAAGGGTGGTGCACCTGGAGAAGTCATGGCAGTTCCATACCTTGCCACCCCCTCCCTGAGGGTTTGTCCTCAGCATCTTTTCCATTTGCCTGGTCCTGAGTCGTTTCCTTTATAATAAACCAGCAATAGTAAGTAAAGCACCTTCCTAAGTTCTATGAGTCATTCTAGCAAAATCACTGAAGCAGAGGAGGGATAGTGGGAACCCCAGAATTTGTAGGTGGATGAGCAGAAATATGAGTAGCCTGGTGTCTGAAATGCAGGCAGTCTTGTGGAACTGAGCCCTTAAACTAACTGTAGAAACTCTGGGAGTTGGTGTCAGATTGAACTGAATTTTTGGCTACCCTGTTGGTGTCAGAAAATTGGATGATGTGAGAAAAATGCTTTCAGACTTCTTGGTTTCCTTCTTTCACTCTCATTTTCTCTCTGTCTCAGATCACTCACCCCAGGGGAAGTCAGCTGCCTAAGGATACTCCAGTGGTCTATGGAGAGCCCCAGTGGTGAGGAACTGGCACCTCCTACCAATAGCCATGTCAGGGACCTGGTGTGTAAGTGACTTCGGGATTGACACCTTGATTAAAGCCTAGCCTTTTGAGGCCTTGAGATAAGCTGCCTCTAGATTCCTGACTCTGAGACTGTGTGAGATGACAGAGGCTTGCTGTTTTACACTGCTAGGCTCCAGGGTAATTTGTTACATGGCAATAGATGACTGTTATTGTACGTAATTCTTTATTTCTACTCCACCTTGAAGTCCCTGTCATAAAATCCACCAAGAGTGGGAGAGTTTGATAAAAAGAGAGAATTCAACAAATAATCCTCCAATTTTCAAGCAAAACACACACATTTTAGGTGTAACATATATAGTTTCTTAGTGGAAATCCTGAATATTCACAAGTTAATTCAATTATCACCAAGTTTCAAATTCCCGTAATGCTCCTGGACTATTTCCTTCCATTATTGTCATTGAAATATTTGCATATCCTTGTTTAGTCATCTTTGAATAAGCAGTGGGAAGGACACCCACCTCTACTGCCAAGAAGTTAAGTAGCTCAAAATTTTCTAGACTTCTTTTCTCAAGCCTTTATTTTTATCTGACCAGATGGTTTCTTGAATCCTTTAAGGGGTTACATTCTGTAATAACAAATACATATTGAGCATTTCTTTATGTAAAGCTTTAGTTCACAAACTCAGATGTGCAAGAAATGCCCCATTTCTTCATTTTTAAAAAGTCAAATTAATTTCATTCCTGATTTCCCTTTTGCCAGACACATCAGAAATCCACTCTTAGTTTCATCATCTGTCTCTCAGTATCTGGCCATGGTCTCAGCCATTGCCAAAGCATAAGGAAGGGCCTCTGGCCTTTTGTTCCAACTCTGCCCTTTATGTCCTCATTGTCTCCCACTGCAGCATGTTATCTTCAGGTCCAAGCTGGGCCATCTGCTTGCAGGGGTGGGAGGAAAACTAAGGAAAGAACAAATACTGTACCTCAACAAATCCTCTTATGGCAGGAAAATGACAATGAATTAAAGTTAGGAAAAAGAGAAAAGAAATAATCAACATGGTGCTAGTCTTCGGGTTTCTTAAACACTCAACAGGAAATAGGAAGTGTAGAAACAACAAACCAAGGAATTAAAGGAAGCATTTAAAAAAGTACCGTTTATATTGCAAGGGCTGGGGGAAATGACAGAAGGAAATGACCAGAGTGGAATGGGCTTAAAAGAATAAATTGATGGATACATAATCCCTCATATTTGTATGGAACTATATATTTTATGAAGGGCTTTTTCCACATTAATAATTTCATTTGAGAAATTCATTAAAATGAGGTTGCCAGGATAGATGTTAAACTTCATTTTACAGATGAGGAAACTGGGAATCAGCTAGCCATGGCACTTGTTCAGTATCACAGAGCTGGTTAGGAGCCCGCTAAAACCTGAGCCCAGCTCTCCATCCACCTAGTCCTTTCCCTGCTCCCTCCTCCACTTCTGTGGTGAACTGGTTCTCTGGAGATAATTTTTAAAGCAGGCCGGAAATACCTACGTGGACAAAGAGAAGAGGTATCCAAGAGTGGCAAGGAGAGAGCATAAAAAAGGCACGAGAAGGAAATGGTCAAGATAGGTAGAAGGTTCTGGATATAGACCAGAAAAGCCAGGGTGTGGAATACTTAAAGAATGCTAATACTTAAAGATTGCTGGTAATGTAACTTAAAGAATGCCAAGGGAATCACTGATATTACATAGCATCTCCTGACTAAGAGGCTTATCTCCTCTATCTTCATATCTGAATAACCATAAAGAAAACACCAGTATCTTCACATAGAACACCATACAGTTCTATGTGAAGAAATATACAATCTCTCTTGGGCCCTTTTTCAATCCTAGTTACAGTAACACCATTTTTCATTTCTTGTTCTCTGGGTCCTGCTGAGAGACACAGGTGAAGTGGTTGAGAAGTGCATCATATCCACTAACCATTATGTATCTCTAATGCTTAGTGGTATTCCATACTGCCTCCCACACTGACCCCACAAAAAAACCAATGCAAGAGCTTCCAGGGAGGTAACTCGAGCCAACTTCCTCCATCAAGTACAAAGACAGGGAGAGAGTTCAGGAAATGGGCTATCATATCTCTAAGAGGAGCAAGACAGAGGCTCCCGGAAGGAATATTGGAATGGAGGGAGGGCTGATTTAGGATGAGAGGCCAGATGGGTACAGTGGACCACTGTGATATTGTGATGCTATCTTAACCTTTCCATAAAGATCTTGTGTGGCCTGTAGCTTGGTGTTGAGAATCTACACTAATTTCTTTGCTTATAAATAAAAAATTTATTAGTAACTGGAAAAGAAAGTCTATCAATCAATATTCAATCTCTCTTCACTACCCTTCTCTCTCAACATCATTATCCATTTTTATTAGCAACAGTATTTTGACAAATGAATATTCTCAAAAATCCTCAATCACACCCTTATCCCAAAGCCTGGAGTTAGTTTGAAAGCTGTTTTTCAGTAGAGCTGGTTATCCTCTTTAATTGGATTGATGGCGACAATTGTAATTACCTTAGATGAGATTGCCTGTAATGTAATTATGCTTCCTTCATCAGCCTGAGCTGGACTTGTGGAATACATACAGAAGATGCCTCCAATTACTGGGAGGTTAAGGACCGCATCATATTGCTTCACAAGTCATGTCTGTTACTGTATAGGACCTTAAAAAATTATGTAGGAAGCTGAAGGAATTATTCCTCTAAAGCAGCTTTTCTGATCCAAAGACATTTCTGTATAAAGCTATTCTATATTGTGAGATGGCTACCTTCCCACAAACTTTAAATAAGCCTTTTTTCTTTAAATAAATTATATTTTAAGGACTCAACATAGAATGCCAATAGTAAATCTGTATGTTGTCACTGTTTTGTTACTATTTATTGTTTATAAACAGTGATTGCATCTAAATGACATTTTTTAAAAGCATACAATACATAGTAAAGTTAAACTTTCTTTTTTCTGATTTGAAACTTACAGTTTCTAAAAAATAATATAATAAATAACAGGAGATAATTTACTAGACTTTATACTAGACGGAGCCATAATTAATACCTGAGGTTCCAGCTGCTCTATTACAATGATGTCTTTATTTCCCAATTAACTCATGGAGAACTTCAATATCTTTCGATTGGAAGCCCAGCCTCTAAACAGGACAAGTCAGCCAAACATACTGCAAACACACATAGCTTAGGAAAAATGGCACATACGGGAATTGTACCCCAGTTTTATTAGTTTTAGCATTGCTCTCATTAAAAATAGAGTTGCTTATGGGTTTTTACTTCTGAAGCATATGAAGCATAGAACTTGGAAATGTGCCCTTTTGAAAAACTTATTCCTGTATGCACAAACCAGATGGTGCATATCCTGATTTTTTAATGAAATTTAACAAAAAGGGTTCCTATTGTGTTCTTTAATAAGATTAACACATCCTTAATTGCTAGTTTTGACAGATACCCTTGGAAAGTTATACAGCTTGGCTAATGTGGTCCTGCTGGACCTGGACAGGAAGCCCTCACCGGGGCTGAGGCGTTGGGGCCATGCTGGGGGTTCTCTGCCTACTAACTCATCCAAAGTAGGCTTTAGTAGAGGTGCAGGCCCTGCTACAAGCTGCTCATAAAGGAACCTTCTGACTTTGAACATCAGAGATGAAGAGTCTGCTGTCTCATAAAGGGCTAATCAAGCAAGGAAAAGAGTATCAGTGTCTCTTTCTCTTTCTCTCTCTCTCTCTGGCCCACTGCTTAGTCAAGTCATCAAGCCATCTTCATAGGGTGCTCTCATCCCTAACACTGCCAATAAAAACCTAATTCTGGGCACCATTTGAATGTCACACTTGTGACTTTGAGTGACCATACAGTAAACATGTATCCAAAGCCAATAAAATTATGCTATGATTTTCCCAACAAATTAAACAGTATAATGTTGCTTACCTTGGTAAAGGTTGGGTTGTGCAGTCAAAAATCTGAAAAAAGAAAGAAATAGATTAATTTTCTGTTACTTCTGATCTCTGCCACCACAGCATTGCATTAAACATAGCTGTAGTATGCTTACTAACTTAGTAAACCCACCTGTCATTTTCCCTTGCTTGAAGTAATAGAATGGTTTAAGCCAAGGTGGAGTCTAACCTGAATCCTATTTTTCTATTTAATTCCAGAACTAAGTTAGGAATATGCTCAGCCAAGGAAAAGCAAACACAAGGAGACCTGAGTGAAAAACTGTGGCAGACTAGACATGGTAGTTGTGAAATAATTTTTTTTTTTAACTTTCAACAACATGAAGATCTCTAGTCCACTATGTCTTATTTTATCTCCCTCTATGGTGAGAAATGTTCTTTGTGCTGAGACACCCTGTTTCATGAAATGCAACACCATATCTCATTTTTCTTCATGAACTGCTCTAATTTAACAGATGGGCTGGAAGAGCACACATTACCAACGGGTTCAGTCATATAACATCCCAAGCCTGGAAATAACAAGTTAGAAGCTTCACATCCTACAAAATAAATCAGTTACTCCATCAATTCTATAAACTTAAAGTCTGAAAATTGAAGGAAGGCATTTTGAGCAGCATTGTGCCAAAGCTATTGCTGAGCTAGGTGTTCAGTTAAGCTGAACATCATGTCTTATTCCCAGTTTCTTTTACAGAAGTGTTTATTTTATATTTTAAATATGCATTATCTCCTAAGAGAAATTAAACAGGACACTAACAAATGGAAATTCATCCCATGATCTTGGCTAGGAAGAATAAATATTGTAAAAATGGCTATACTACCTAAAGCAATCTATAGATTCAATGCAATCCCTATCAAAATACCAACAGCATTCTTCAATGAACTGGAACAAATAGTTCTAAAATTCATTTGGAACCACAAAAGACCCCAAATAGCCAAAGCAATCCTGAGAAGGAAGAATAAAACAGGGGGAATTATGCTCCCACACGTCAAGCTCTACTACAAAGCTACAGTAATCAAGACAATTTGGTATTGGCACAAGAACAGACCCACAGACCAGTGGAACAGAATAGAGAGCCCAGGCATTAACCTGAACATATATGATCAATTAATATATGATACAGGAGCCATGGATATACAATGGGAAATGACAGCCTCTTCAATAGCTGGTGTTGGCAAAACTGGACAGCTACATGTAAGAGAATGAAACTGGATTATTGTCTAACCCCATACACAAAAGTAAACTCAAAATGGATCAGAGACCTGAATGTAAGTTATGAAACCATAAAACTTTTAGAAAAAAACATAGGCAAAAATCTCTTGGACATAAACATGAGCAACTTCTTCATGAACATATCTCCCCGGGCAAGGGAAACAAAAGCAAAAATGAACAAGTGGGACTATATCAAGCTGAAAAGCTTCTGTACAGCAAAGGACACCATTAGTAGAACAAAAAGACATCCTACAGTATGGGAGAATATATTCATAAATGACATATCGGATAAGGGGTTGACACCCAAAATATATAAAGAACTCAAGCATCTCAACAAACAAAAATCAAATAATCCAATTAAGAAATGGGCAGAGGACATGAATAGACACTTCTCCAAAGAAGAAATTCAGACGGCCAACAGGCACATGAAAAGATGCTCCACATCGCTAATCATCAGAGAAATGCACATTAAAACCACAATGAGATATCACCTCACACCAGTGAGGATGGCCAACATCCAAAACACAAACAACAACAAATGTTGGCGAGGATGTGGAGAAAAGGGAACCCTCCTACACTGCTGGTGGGAATGCAAATTAGTTCAACCATTGTGGAAAGCAGTATGGAGGTTCCTCAAAAAACTCAAAATAGAAATACCATTTGACCCAGGAATTCCACTCCTAGGAATTTACCCTAAGAATGCAGCAGCCCAGTTTGAAAAAGACAGATGCACCCCTATGTTTATGCAGCACTATTTACAATAGCCAAGAAATGGAAGCAACCTAGGTGTCCATCAGTAGATGAATGGATAAAGAAGAGGTGGTACATATACACAATGGAATATTATTCAGCCATAAGAAGAAAACAAATCCTACCATTTGCAACAACATGGATGGAGCTAGAGGGTATTATGCTCAGTGAAATAAGCCAAGCCGAAAAAGACAAGTATCATATGATTTCACTCATATGTGGAGTATAAGAACAAAGAAAAAATACTGAAGGAACAAAACAGCAGCAGACTCACAGAACCCAAGAACGGACTAATAGTTACCAAAGGGAAAGGGACTGGGGAAAATGGGTGGGAAGGGAGGGATAAGAGGGAAAAAGGGGCATTACGATTAGCAGATGTAATGTTGGGGGGGCACGGGGAGGGCTGTACAACTCAGAGAAGACAAGTAGTGATTCTATAGCATCTCACTACGCTGATGGACAGTGACTGTAATGGGGTTGGTGGGGGGGACTTGATGAAGTGGGGAGTTTAGTAACCATAATGTTGCACATGTAATTGTAGATTAATGATACCAAAATTAAAAAAAATATGCATTATCTTCCAACATGGTCTAGAAAGACTTAATTAAAAATAACACTATTACTACCAAATGATGCCATGACTGATCAATACTCCAGGGTTTGAAAACATTTTCTCCAAATGTCATGCAATGCCCTGGGACTGGGAGCTTTTCCTCTCTTTAAGGAGTAAGACTATTTCTCCTTTTGGTGTTTTGCCTTAAAAAAAAAATTATTTCAAACAGCTACCAAATACATTTAAAGGTTAGCATTCTTTTTACTTTAGTACCCTTTCTTAATGGGCAAAAATTCATTGATTAGCTCACCAAGAACATTCTAGCCTTAGGGTAGAAACAGCATTTTGTATATGACAGTGGACTAGATTAAAAAAATAAAATAAAATTTTAATTCAAGAACACAGTAGAGTTCAAAATTGAAAGAAAGTAGAAAGAGCATATGAAATTCTTATATTTAAAATCGAATGGACATGTATTTTAAATTACACTGAATTATCATGTACTGGCTCTTTATCTTAGTTGGAAATGTGCTTACATTACAAAGTCTAAATTCATCTGGAGAGTGTATACCGTGAATGCTGGAATCACCTAAGTTTTCCTAAACTCCATATACTTTCTGAGAAAAAAAAATTAAGGCAATTATTCCCCCAATAAGTCCACAGCCTCCATTGTTCTCCCTCCCACACCCCACCCTGGGGCTCTGAAACTACTTTCAGGAATAGGATTCTCTAAGTGGAAAGTTTGCTGACCTTTCAGAGACGACCAGGGGTGAAAGAGAGAAGCAGCGAATTCCTTGCCACTGGCTAGAATGAAGTGAGAGGAAATACCCAAACCTGGTACTATTCATCCTCTTTCACTCTGCTCTTGTTTCTGAATCTCTTCTACTCTATTGTTTGGGCATGTGGAAGGACCTTGCCCCCCACACAGAGATTATATCTTAGGGGAAGTAGTTTTTAAGTTTAAGTGTGCATGAGAATCCCTTCGGAGTTTATTAAACATGCAGATTCCTGAGCTCTATCTCAGCACCACTAAATTCTGTATCTCTGTAGAGTTAGTGGCCAGGAACGTTCATTTTCAATAAGCTTTCCAGGCCACTATGATTAGATGGTCATTTTGAGAAACACAGAATTAGAAATACATGAAAAGTGATCTTGGGCTGTGCTGAGTGCCTAGTGACAAGCCCTGGGTGGGCAGGTATGTGAAACTGATATCCTGTCTCAGAGGATGTCCTTGATAAATATTTAAGTTAAAAAAAATAGTATTTAATATAGAAGCTCAATGTGTTCATTATTTGAAAATGTTTTTCTTTCTCCTTCATGATTTCCAAAGATATTTGACCTGCGTTAAGCATTATTTCACTTTGGTAATCTATAAGTCACTGAAAAAGGAGAAAGTTTAAGTAATACAGACGCTAGTGAATGTGGCTCTTATTTATTGGCTAACTCCAGGTAAGTCACAGAATCCTTGAAATTTATAGCGGGAAGGACCTCAGAAGAAATTGGTCCAACCCTTTCATTTTTTTCAGGTGACGAAGCTTTTCTGCAGAGAGATTAACTAATTTAAGGATTATTTTATAAGCGTGGGTGATCTCAAAGATTAATGGAAAATTTCAGCTGTGATCTTAGATAATTCCCAGGTGTCTGCCTAATTTTTACCGCTTCTCAGTTCAGATGGAAATACCCACAAAAAGAACTCTGTAAGTAAATGTTATTAATCATAATCAATCATGTACTGTATTGGTTTTGACTAGAACCAAAATACTGAAATGGACACATGGCACCCTGCTGGTTCGAATTTTCCATCAATTCATGAAAACACTTCATGCTTTGCTTGTGACAGTACAAACCTTTCAACTTCCTATTATAATTAATGTTATGAAAGGCACTGACGTGCCCAAGTATGTGCGACAAAGTCCCTGAGTGAGAAATGGCTGTTTTCAATATATAGAATTTGCATAAATGATAATAAACATATTGTTATCCCTTTCTTTATATCAGCCTCAAGTCCTCACTTCCTCCATCTATAAATGTTGAGTTTAGACTAAATGATAGCTAAGACTGCAACAAAACAATTTAATTAAGCTAAAACAAAAGGATTCATAGAGAAATGCCAACTTTTAATTTAAAACATATATAAAAATATTTGAGAAATAATCATCTCTCCCATCACCATCATTTCACTAAAAAGGAAAATTTTAACACTAAACGCATAGGAAGCATAAAAATTCAAAATGAATATAGCCCTTAAATTGAAAAAAAAAACTTAGTAAACTACTACATTTTCCCTATGTTTTCACATTATTGTAGATGCATAATGGCTGTCCTGCACCAGCATCAGCCTATGAACTTACTCTTTGGGAGCCATGTTCTAAAATTCTTGCACAGAGAACTTAAGGGTAGCATTTCCTTGGGTGTATTCAACACAACACCCATCCCCTGAGATACTTCTAAATAAAGGATTTCCTGGTTTTTGAAGAAAAAGATGTGGTGGTGGAGATGGGTGTTCACAGTACAATCCGCTTTCAGAGACGCTTGGTGAATTAGATCATAGATTATAGTCAAAGTTCTCCTGAAATAAGGCAATTGTTGACTATTTCATCCACCATTTTAAAAAGTTACTCCAAGAAATATTTTTTTGCACATGGCACCTTTTAACATTGTGCAAAACTAGTGTTCCACACAGCACATTCTCAGAAAGTATCCTACGACTTTCCCTAAATCAGCTCCACATCCTGACCTGCCAGTGGTAGTTATGAACCCACCCTTCTCCCACTCCCCAGTGGTAACTTGGGAGGAATCTTTGACGTACACTCAAGAAATATTAGGTAAGTGGATTGGAAGTGAGCTAACACCGCATGCAGCAGGCTACAGGACCAGTCATAATCGAGCCCTGGAGGAGGGTAGGTCTGCATCAAGGCCATTTATTCTTCCACTACAGTCCGAGCAAGCCAGGCCTTTCACGTCTTCTCTCTTCCTGGTCATTCTGGTAGGTTGTGTGTAAGGAGACCAAAATAGCTGGCTTACACAAGATAACTTATTTCTCTGGCATACATAATTGCCTACATAGTCCCAAGCAGTGGTTCTCAAAGTGTGGCCCTGGGCAGGCATCGCCATCACCTGGGAATTTGTTAGAAATGCAGGTTCTCGAGAACTCTCCCCACACCTACTGAGCTGGAGGCTCACCAAGCCCTCTGGGAGATTCTGATGCTAAACTTTCAGAGCCACTGGTCCAGAGACAGCTGGTCCAGGGCCAGAATGCACAGTCTGCTCCCAGGAGTTTTCCAGGCTCCTTCTCTCACTGCACCCTAGGATGCTTCCTGTGTACACATCAGCCCAAACGACCTGCTGGTACATTTCACCCACAACTCTTGTGCTCTCTTCCCAAGGAAACATTTTCCAAACCACACTTCTTTCTCTGAGTTCTTTAGTCATAGGCCTAGCTCAGGCCCCCATCAACCCTACTTTAAATGCTGCAATAGTCTCCTAATTGCCTACATCTTTCCCACTGATTCTCTTTAAACTAGTCCATCCCACCTAAAAAGCAGAGCATTCTTTGTTTAAAATGTGATTTTTGTCTTTTTCTTACTAGAGCATCATCTGATTCCCCAGTAGCAAAGCCTAAACTCTGCAATGAGGGTCACAGAGTCTTTCAATATCTAGCACCTACCTTTCTTCTTAATTATCCCTTGCTCCCTCATCTAGACACCTTGTGGATCCCAGCCACAGGAAACACTGTTCCCAGAGTCTACCATACCACTGGCCTCCGTACCTTTGCACATGCTGTTCCCCTTGCTTAGCATGCCTGTGTTCAGACTCCTCTACATACACAGACACAGACATATACACACACACCCTCAGATACACTTCTTCCAATTTTCTTTTCCACTGGACAAACATCCGCTCATCCTTCAAAATCTAACCTATTCACCACTTCTGTGGAGCTTTTCTCAACTTACCCACTCTGGGTTATTTGCTTCCTTATGCTCCCTTTGTAGGTATTCCTACCAATTCTAGAATACTTATGGAATTGCATTATAGTTTTCTGTGTACAAGTCTGCCTCCTGCACTAGATTGAGAGCTTCTTGGAAGCAGCTCTGCTACTTATTCAGTAAACATTAAGTGCCTGTGTTGTGCTGGGAAGTTCGTATCCTGAAGCATAGGCCTAGCACAGTGTCAGTGTCCACTGGGTGTCCAATAATGATGATTTAAGCATGAATGAATGAATGTTTTCTGTAAATTCTCTCAAGGATGTAATGTACTTAACACCTATTTACAATATATCTGTGGGTGTCCCTGAGGAACACACATGGAAGTATCTTAGTTGTTAGTAATGTGTTGGATCTGCTAATTTCAGAAATCACTAAGTATTTTCATAATAAGTGATGGCCTATAAAGAGCAAAAGAAGAAGGAAAAGGAGAGAAACAAGGATCAGGGCAAAAGCAGTAAAATTTCTGTGTTCAAAGCGAGGAATGTTTTGTACTTGGGGAAATTGGCAAAACAAGTCATGTAATACAGATTTCAACTCTACAGAGAAACCAATATTATCCTTCCAGTTTGTAAGACTTAAAAGCACCTGCCCCTTTTGCTCAGCGGGAGATGGTGAATTATGTTGTCTAGGCACTGATGAATTTAAATTCCTCAGGCATAGCCAACTATGATACCACTTCACCCTACAATCTTTCCTTCTGTTTTTTTTTTCTAAAGAAAAGAGAATGTCCTGATGTTGGAAGGTTTTTTTCTGATTATTTAAAAAAATGAGATTCTTTCCAGGCAATTGTCCAAATCCAAGAGCTTAAATTAAAATGCTCATTTTTAGAATTTCTCAGGTTAATTCCCTGTTTGGATTGAAGGTATAGATCTTTTCTTGAGTAGTCATGGGACCAAGAGTAACAAATGCTTCTTAAATTCCAGACCAAGTTAGACACTTAGCAGGAGACAGACACTTAACAGAGACAAGTGGTACTGCTGGGGCTCTCTGGAAGAGACATAAGGACAAGCCAATCATTTTATGATCTGTCCCACGCCAAGACCTAGCTTGTTTCTTCCATCAGATCCATTCTGGAAGGTTATGCTCATTACAGTACTTTGTCACTAATCTGATAAAAGAAAAAACAATTAATGTGATGGCCAACACCATTACTTTTCATAATGAACCAACCAATATATATGCAGTTTTGATGAATAATTTTTGGATATAAAGTATTATGGACTATAGTTATAATTTGTCAATTACAGAGCTACTATACAATGCAAATTAAAAAATTCCACAATCTTTTCATAATTTTCATGAAAGGTCCTTCTAGATGCAAATTTTTATTTATGTAATTTTCATAAGATGTAATTTGACGTAAGCTCCATCTCCTAAGCAAGGGGTTTACTGTAAACACTCTATTTAGCTTGCAAGTGCCATACAGTTAAATGACTAATCACAGAAACTCACTCCATGATCATTGACAAAAATGGCCACATTTACAGCTGAAATTAACACTGAGGAAAATGGATCTGCCTTTCACCCACATGCAGGAAGTCAATCACAGCAGAACGGCCCAACCAGAGCTACGATTTCATGATGAGATACAATTAATCTGTGCTGTGTGAGTCAGAAAAAGTTCGTCTTAGGCCATGTTTTCCCACTGTAAGCGCAGTTGGAGGTAATGAAGGAGAATAGGATAACGGTTCACAAAAACAGGGAAGACATTCTCTCTGTATGTTTGGATGAGATGTGCAAATTCTTTCTCACATTTTTCTTTCCCACTAACCCTTCTTTTATGGCTTACCAAATATAAGGATATTGATTTTTAATGAAATGTACTTATGAAACTGTGATCATATTTTCCAGGCTTTCATTATCTTGATTGCAGAAATAAGATCAAGTTAACGCTAGAGACTCATGTTAGGCCTGGAAAACTGGGAAAATAACACCAAGAATGCCACGGATAGCAGGAAACAATCACTCCCCCTATCCCCCTGAGATCTCATTTCCACCTCTGCAAAGTTTATTATATCATATTGACTTGAGGTCTTTAGGTGTATGTGTACTGTAGTTAGCTCTGTTTTCCATTCTCCACTGTGGCTCTTTCAGAAAGTCACTCTCCTCAAGATCTCTCTCTTCTCCCACATTTCTTATCAGTATAGGCAGATAATCTTGTTTCTTTGGACCCAGAGATACTGGAATCCAATGCACAAGACTCTCAACATCTGGAACCTTCTGTACCCACTTCTGCATCCCATTATTCATCCATACATTTATGTATCTTTACCATCCTCTTCTGCATCTCTCCACATACAATGAAAGAAGTGTTTTTCCTGGAGTGTGAGGCTGAGCATTATAACTGAACCCTGGATCTTATCTTCTCGTAGCTCTTCCTTCCTATATTTTCAACTTTTACTATATCAATATCTCATATCAAAAAATAAATGAAAACTTTCCATCAACGTTTTTACTCCTTGGAAATCAAACTTGTTTAAAGAATGGCTTCCAACTCCTTTTCTGTGTTAGCCAGTCTATAAGAATGACCCTATAATGAACCACTCCTGATGGTAGTCATGTCCTTGTTTTACTTCCCTCTCTTTTAAGCTAGGCTGGACTTGTAATTTACTTTTCGGAGGAAAAAATATAGCAAAGTGATATTGTGTAACTTTTGAGGTTAGGTCAAAAGAAGTCTTTTACTTTCCATCTGGGTCTCACTTGCTCTTGGGAAGCTAGTCACTGTGTAAAAGAATCTGACTAACTGAATAATCCAGACTGTTAGGAAACCCCAACTGACTATGTAGAAAGGGGGACTGGAGAGAAAGAACGGTGCCTGTCCGGGTACCAGAAGTTCCCATCGTCCCAGATAAGGTACCTGCCATGTAAGTGAAGAAGCCTTCTTGGACATTCAGCCCAACAGAAAATTCAGCTGATTCCAACCCCAGTCAAGATATGACTGGAATTATACGAGAAATCCTGTATTAGTTTCCAAGGGATACTATAACAAGGTACCACCAGTTGGGTAGCTTAAAATAGCAGAACTTTACGCTTTCACAGTTCTGGAGGCTAGAAGTCTAAAATCAGGTGTCAGCAGGGCCAAGCTCCCTCTGACACTCTGGCAAGAATCCTTCCTTGCCGTGTCCCAGCCTCCAATGGCGGCCATCAGTCTCTGGCAATCCTTGGCTCACAGCTGCAACATTTCAGTCTCTGTCTCTGTTATCACATGGGATTCTCCCTGTGTGTTTCTTTCGTCTTCTTATAAGGGTACCAGTCATACTAGATAAACAGACCATTCTACTCCAGGATGACCTCCTCTTAACTAATTACATCTGTAAAAACCCTATTTCTAAATAAGGTCACATTCTGAGGTACTGGGTAGTTAGGACACAATTCAGCCCTTAGCAGATCTCAGTCTAGAAGCACTCAGCTGAACCAAGTCAAGGGAACCCAGTGAAAGACAATAATAAATGGTGGTTTTTAGCCACCAAGTTTTAGGGTAGTTTGTACCCTAGCAATGGATAACCAAAATGCCTTTCTTTATTCAAATCTCCTCTGCTTACTGCAACCTGGTTCTGCCAACATACTCTTCTGACAAGGTCACCAGTGACCTCCCTGGTGTTAAAGCCAATGGACTGCTCTAAAATGTGGCATAGCTTATACATCTACTTCCCTCCCTCCCAGAAGTCCATCAAAATGACCAAAGGAACCTTTAAGAATAAATTCATCAAATCCCTGAAACACAGAGGTGACGTTAGGCACAGAAACTTGAAGCATTTCTTAAAGACAGAAAGCAGAGAGAAGTGGATTGAAAGAGGAAGCAGGAATACAGGCAAGGAGCCCACAGCTCGAGCAGCCAAGGAGAGGAACACGAAAACAGGGGTGCTTGCTGCCTCCACAGAGCCCAGGGAAGAGCCCAGGTTAAGCTGGCACGATCACAAGGCTTTATCAGGGTCTCCCCAGCCTCTAAGCAGAGCAGCTAGAGATGTGCTCCCACGTCATTACAAAAATAAAGAGGGACCTTTCCTTGGGGGGCTCCTACCTTGGGTACTGGAGTAGTGTCTTCGGTGATGGCTGAGCTCCACAGATACGGAAGGGAAAAATTAAAGAGAGACACACAGCTGAACACAGGGGCAGGGGCCACAGGCATGAGAGTGTTTCCCATCCATTTACCCTTTCCTGCCACCAAAATCCAGTCGGGCATGGTACCCCCTGCTGTCCCGCCACTCACATCCTAAAGGAATCAGACCTGGGGGACCCTCATGTGGACCAGCCTATCCACCCATGATATCATTTTACCACTTATAGTGCAGAGCTGTTCAGAACAAGAGACACCTTTAATTCAGGATTTCCCAGCTTTGGCACTATTGGTATTTGGGGCCAGACAATTATTCGTTGTGTGGGTCTGTCCTGTGCATTGTAGGATGTAGGACAAACAACCTTCTTGACCTCTATGCACAAGATGCCATAAGTGTGCCTTCACACCCCAGCCCCCATGCAAGCTGTGACAGCCAAAAATGTCTCCGGACAATCGCCCCTTGTTGAAAGTTATTGCTTTTAATTCCTGACCATCAAACCTCATCTTTGGCTCTCTGCTTATTACCAGGAGTAATAAAACTCCATCCTTTAGGAAATACTGGTCACGTGTAAGTGTAACTTCTTTCTCAGCCCCTACTCCCACTCTCTAAGTTCCTCCAGGGTCCTGACTTTCCTTCACAGTCAGAGCTACAACAGAGGCACAGAGTTTCGGACACCCTCCAGGTGTTGGTCTTCACACCGCACTTGCAAATGCCTGCGGAGGGAGGCTCTCTGCAATCTCCCATGCGTGATTTGTGGTTTCAGATATGTGCAGTTCTTGTGCTACCTCAAAACTTCTCCCCAAGTAATAACTTTGCATCAAGCCAAAAGAGCAAGGCTTACAAAGGAGGAAAGGCAGGAGTGGCTGGTGGAAAAGGTGGTACCAAGTATTTGATTCCCCTGGAGTTAGTGGAGGGAATAACCTATTTGCTGAAAGATTGGGGTAGAAAAGAGAACAGGCAAAAACTCTGCCTCCTAGACAGTCTTGCTGGAGTTTTATTTGAGCTAACTGCTCCTCTCTGAAAAGGAAACATCCTCATGAAAGACAAGCCTACCGGCTTCTGGAAGGAGATTTTTAGACCCCAGGGTAGAGAGTGAGAGGAGCGGGTGTCCTTCCAAGCAGGGCAGCTTCCATTAAAGGGCCTGGGAGGTTGGGGGAAGGGTGGGAGCAGAGAAAAGAGGCCCCTTCAAGTTCAGCCTTTCCACAGGCAATGGGTCAATTTCCCCATTCATTAGACGTCCAGTTATCTTTCTTCAGTGCTTTCCTATGGAACTGATGCACACAGACAACCTCCCAACCAGCCTTTTCAGAGGAAACACATTTGTCAGTGTAAATCAACACTGCCAGCTCAACCTTCCCTTAGCGACCACAGCAAGCTCACTGCCCCGCTAATGGGAAGAGCGTTGGCAAGGAGGTGACAGGGGCAGATCCGGGCATTCTACATTTACCAAGATATCAAAATGGTGCCTTATTTTTTTAAAAAGTTGTTGCTACTCCAAAGCAGTGGTCAGCAAGCTATAAGCCCACCACTTATTTTTATAAATAAAATTTTATCGGAACACGGCCACACTCATATCTTCAGTGGCTGCTTACAATGACAGAAGAGATTACTGGTGACAGAGACCATATGACCCTCAAAGTCTAAAATATTTACTATCTGGCCCTTTATGTAAAAAGTCTGCCAACCTAGCTCCAGAGCGCTGAAGGCAGAATTAAAAAATATATATATTCTATCCCAGATACCTACTTTTCTTCTCTGTGCTTTAGCTATACCAAAACAGAATGTGAGGTTTTCACTATAAGACTGACAGTTTTTGTAGAAGAGATGTTCAGATTTCTTTATTTTCCAATGAATGGTGCTTTTCAGAGAGGTCTGGAAGGCTGCCAGAAGGGTCTAGTATGGACCCTCAAGTCTGCAGAGATGGAAGGTGGAGCAAGGAATGGACGATGATACAAGGAATATTTCGATGCAAGGAGTCAAGACAAGGTGATGCATCTACTTTGAAAACCCAGGACCAAACCAGGTGGCTGGCTGTGAGGTAGGGCAGAGGGAGCCTTGTCTCCCAGGGCCCTTCTTCCCTCGCAGCCATCCTGCCTTCCTCCACCTCTGGGTCTTTTGTGTGCCCTGAGGCCCCTCTGGCAGTAGGTAGGAAGGGGCTTCCTCCCATGGTCACCCATCCGAGAATACCGACACGCCCTCTCCCCGACTGTCACTCCTATATTGCAACCACCTCTGCTCCTGGCTGCCTTGCCCTCAAACCCAGACCCCCTGAAGAGTTCCACCTCCAGCCTGCCCCTTTGGCACTTTTTCCCAGCCCACTAGAAGCACCCTGGGGAGAAGAGAGGGAGCCCAAACACAGGCAGATCTTGTAAAAAAAAAAACCTGTCAAATTTCATTTTGAAAACCTCACCCTGCATGTAAATATAGTTTAGCACAAAACAAACAGCATAACAGAGGTTTCTTTACAAATTGATGGCTACAGGGTTTGGGGGGAGCCTGTGAATGCATTTATTTTGTAGGATTTTTCTTTGACAAAAATTCATTTAATTCAGCAAAGCACCATTACTATGAGCCAGCCACTGGGGCATGCTTTGGTCATAGAACTCCAGTTTAAAACGGTGTTGGTTTCAAAGCAGTTTTCCCTTTCTAAAGTAAAATCTTGTTTACACAATGACTGGACATCAGACATTTGGAAAATATGACCACCTTGTATTTATTTGCATTGGTGTAATATTTCGCGACAAATAAAGCACTTTCACAGAGATGACCATATTTGGTCTTCCCAGGACACTCTGGGAAGTAGATAAAATGCTTCCTTTGGGAAAATAAGTAAATTAAGGCTCAGTGGGTTTAACTGCCTTGTTACCCAAGGCTGGGCTAGGGAAGGCAGAGCACACTAACCTAAGTCTTTGACTTCTTGGGATTGTTCCCTAGCATTCTTGCTGCATTTCCTAAAGAGTCCTGGTTCTCATTTCATAATGGGCCCTAATTATTTCTTGCAAGAGGCTTTTGAATTCTTAAGACCACTGAACACTGTCTATACAACAAATAAAGGATATATCACAAACATCTAAAGAAGCCATGCAATAAAGCATGTAATTAATTCATTTAAAAGGCACTATCATTTTTATAATCCACAAATATTGTCTTTATTTTTTAACTGTAGAGAGATCTGCTCATTTTAGAAAGCTGAGAAACAATCAATTAATAGATTTAGTCAAGTGGGTGTTGCAGGATTTGAGGGAACCATAGGGGTCTCAAACCATCCCGGACACATGGTCCCCCTTAGCCCCGTTGTTTCTTCAAAAAGTCAATTAATCATAGTAACACCACAGAGATAGGGCTGTAGGCTGGAGCCAGACAGATCCTGAACAAGTTTTCTAAATTGTTTTCAACTTCAGCTTCTGCACATATAACATTTACAAGGTTGCCGGAGGGATTGACTAGGATAATTCATTTTTATAAATTACTTAGTACAGTGCATAGCATATAGTAATTGATGGGTAATTTTTTGTTATTGTCTTCAATAGTGTTATCAGGATCAGTAATATATTTTGATCCTCTCCCCACCTCAGTCAGCACCAATTTCTGTGAAAAGATGCTGCATGGTTGAGGTGTTAGATATTTGCAGAAACCTGTTATAAGAAAAGTGGTCTTTCTTTCTCTTATTTCTTGCTACACAGTGTTCTTGCCTCTATTATGCTAGCAACAAGCCCCAGGCAATATTACTTTTTCAAGATGAGGACAGGCTCCCCACATTGGGGCTGTCAGAGAGAATTTGGGGCATGTGAGCCATTTAAATGAATCGACCTGACAAACCTGATTTACAGGTTAAAATAATGCTGTGATATTTACTGAAAGTATATATAGCAAGTTAAGACACCTCTGACGGGCAGATATTGATTGCCTATTTTAATCAGCTGGTATAATTTAGCTACCCGCCCCCCCCACCACCAATAAGAAAAATGCTCAGGAAAGGTAAATCTCATAATACATGATTCCCATTTTGATGCATTTAAAAATCAAGTAAGAGCTTTGTTCAGGATTTGCTACTACATTATGTGAGGTCACATCAGGCTGCATTTAGGTGTTAGGAGAAGATATGACTTGACATAAACAGATGCCAAACAAAGCGTTAAAGCAATTTCACCAGGTGCTGGTATATTAAGATAGAGCGACGACAGAGACTCACTGCCTGAATATATTCACTGAATCTCTGACGCTTGTGGGACTTTATCAATATCACTTCATCGATATCCCCAACATTTCTGTGCAGAATCAGGAATCATAGCCTTAAAAGAGACCTCAAGAAGTTACTTTGCCTAGAAACCCTGGAGCAAGGTTATTGCTAAAGAGAAGCATGGTCTGGCTTTCAAAACATATTTGTTGAATGAATGAAAAAAAGTTCTCTTCACCTCCCATCCCCAGAAGGCTGTATTGCCCTGGGGGTATGAGAAGGGCTGAAAAGTCTGGAGCAGCCCCAGGGGTTTAAAGCCCTATCAACTCACTTATTATTTATACCCTGCCTACTTCTAAAAACAATTTGAGGAAGCTTAGAACAAAAGATACCAACAATAAAGAGCCTTTATTCTCACTCACCCCTTGCAGAGTTTTATTATCACTTTCATGATCATCAAAAACAAGTATTAAATGGCTATTTGCATGGGATGCCATGCCAGGGGCTGAGTAAATTAGGCAAAGCCGTGCTGTGACCTCGGTAAATTTCTATTCATTTAGTTTGTGTTCATTCATGGTTTTGACAAATAGTTTTTCAACACATTCCACATATTGAGTGCAGTTAGTGAGTGTGGGGGTGGTGAAAATGAATCACAGATGCATCCTGCCCTGTCCTCAAGAAGTTTACAGACTAGTGTAGGTGGCCTAGGGCAAGAGTATGTGATAAGTATGTATGTGTGGATAAGACACAAACCTAAATTCCTCCATGCTGTGAGCAAGTTGCAGAGCAGTACAGTGGATGAAGATCAGGGGAGACGGCATCTGCTCACCGTGAGTCTGAAGGAGAAACCAGCTGAAGCAAATCAGTCTAGTCTATAGGCAGAGCTGGGAAGGAGAACCCAGTCTTCTAGATTCCTCTTTGCCCTCCTAGCATGCTCTGCCTCCTCTCACCCTGCCTTACTTTCCCATGGAGACACCCTGTCACAGCTGCCTGGCTTTACCTTTCCCAGGAGACCAGCATGCCATCTTGGTGACATGATCTGTTCCCATTTCTATAGGACCCTGCTCTCTACTGGCTATCATCAACACAGGGATACAGAGCCCTCATCTACACCCAGGTAGAAATTACCAGCTATTGTTGGTTGCCAAGCCATGCCTAGGAGTATCTGGTTTTAAAAGATGGCCATGCCTGGGCACAAAAAAACAATCTTGAAAAGATATGTGGTTCCTGGCGGCCTATCAGTGGAGTGGGAGCTTTCTGGACACCCTCAAATCCAAGACCCAAACAACTTCCAGCCCTGTGTACCTAGAAGGTGAGGAGACCCAGAGAAAACATCCTTGAAGGGTCTCACCAACAGGAGAACTGCCCTAGCCCCTGAGCCAGACTGTAAAGAGGAGAAAGAACCTCTCTAGCTACAGTTCTTCATTCCTTGGAGCAGTAGTTCTTAAACTGTAGTTTATGTGAAAATGTTTGGAGAAGTTGGAAAAAGTCAGATTCCAAAGCTTCATCCCCAGAAACTCTGTTTCTTCAGAAGGTCTGGAGCGGGTCCTGGAATTCAAGTTTCTTTTGGCAAGCATTGCAGTGGCCTCTGAGGACTTGCTCTTAGGGCCACCCTTGAGATATATTGCCAAAGGAACATTCTAGAAGGACGTCCAGAAGAGCAGGACTGTGTCCGTCTTTCCACAAATGAACTGCTAGCATCTAGAACAGTCTGTAGCTCAGATCAGACACTCAGTAAGGATGTGTTCGTTAATTACTAAGTGGGGACTTGCCCTTCCTTCTGGCACCCTGTAGGTGTGGAGGGCTTGACAATATTATTCGGTGAATGACAGCTTTAGAAAAGATATAAAGGTACAGCAGTGTCTACATAAAGAACTCTGGATTATGCAGATGGAGAACGAGGCGGTAGAGAACTAGTCTGGTAGCTGAGAGCAGGATCACATGTGCATCTTGCTCTGCCCTGAAGAAATTGACAGGCTGGGGGTGGAGGGCGGGACTGGGAAGAAATGCTTTGATGTTTAGCCTGAGAATCACAGATCTGCTTAGCATCTCATCACTCACCCTCCCCTCCCTAGGCTTCTGGAGGAAAGAATGTACTGAAAGATAGAAGTGGAGACTGGCGGACCAATTGCAGGACTGCAGGACCGAGGAGGAGCAGGCAGTGTAGAGAGCTCAGGGCTGCACGGTGGTGCACACAGGGGCTGTCTGCTCTGACCTACGAGGGACACTGAGTTCACTCTTAACACCACACCCTAGGTCGCTACCTCTACTGCTTAGTGTAGAGCAAAGCCCCAATAGGCTGCTTGTAGCCAAGGCATTTACCCTGTGGCATTTAGCCTATTGTCAGGTTAAATTTATTCTTTTGTCTTCTGACTGACTTCAATAAAAACAAAATATCAATCCATCTAAGAAGAAAAACCCTACAGCTTCTTTCAGTGACTCATTGCTGGGCCTTGCAATCCACTGTCAGGAAATTCTCATGTCTCCAGTTTGATGTCAGTTAGCAGGAGAACAGAGAGCACAATCCCAGCATCCACTGACTGCACCATTAGACTTATTAAGGCACTACTCGGGGTGGGTAGATCTGGGCTCTGGCAGTTGCTCTAAGCCAGTCTGGCTGCCTTATAAGTCTTGCTAACATCTATGATGGCTTAGCTGGCATTTTGTCTGGTCTACTTTCCTTTCACCAATGGAATGAAATGGGACGCTGCACAAAGCCTGGTTAAACTGGTCTTCTTCCTAATATCATCATGCTTGTGGGAGTCATTCATGGATCCAGAATCTGTTTTCAGAAAATCTGGAAAAACTTCCCAATCAATGTCTTTTATCCCAGCATTCAAAGGAAGGACTCATGTAGGGATTGCTGCATATGCATGTCTATTTCCATGCAAAAAGATGGGAGATCTAGAGTCTGGCTGTTGATGTGACCTTGCATAAGAAGTGTAAACTCTCCAGACCTTGTATGCACCTGTATGTGCAGTGGGTCTTCTATAGGTGGTGAACAATTCTCCAATGGATTCTCATCATACTTAAAATTCCAGCTACTTGCAATGTCCTGCTATGTCTATGTGATTTAAGGCCCACTGCTGTTCCCACCTGTCTGTTTTTTGCTCTAACACTCTAAGCCTCTTCCTGCTTTGGGACCTTTGTACATGCCCCTTCCCTGCTCCTTCCCAGCACTTCTCCCCTTCCCCATCTTACTCCCCACACCTCTGCACGTGAAACACTGTTTACCCCAGATTTTTGCATGGCTGGCCCTTCTTGTTCTTCAAGTGTCAGTGCAAATGTGAGCTTCTCAGAGAGGTGTCAGTGGCCACTCAGTCTAAAGGCATGCCTCCCTGCTCCAACCAGACACTCTCAACCACATCCCCTGATTTAGCTTTTTCAAAGCACTTACCGTTACCTGGAATTACCTTGTTTATTTGGTAGTTTGCTTGTTTACAAATAGTTCTGCTATAACATGACAAATGTGCTCCTAAAAAAATCACTGGGCTATCAGAAATTGTTCAATATAAACCATAGGACTTATGGGGAAAATGGGGTTGTGGGCCCATTTTCTGCAAAAACTTCATCAGTGCACAATTAAAGAAAGGGGGAAACAAGAAAAATGCAAAGAGTTTTATATATGTTAAATGGTCATATTCATAAATACTATGAACAGTATGTCACTTTATCTTGAAAAAGACTTGGAGTTTGCTGGTGGAAGGGGGCACGAGGAGGGTTTCCTGAGTTATTGTGAAGTGGTGGAGGAGTGCTACGTGAAACTGCATGGACAGCTGTAATGCCAGATGTAGCACATTTCAGCTCAGAGAACTGTGCTAGCTGGTGGATGTCTGAGGTGTGTACACATGTCTATTTTGTATATTCCTTTGTGACTCAGTTCAGCTCAATGCAGTTTTCTGTGTTCTGGTGTTTGTCATAGTTGAAATCGTGCATCAGCAAACATGGAATTCTTATTGCACTCAAACTGTTCCCTCATATATCGGTAGCACTGCGATAAATTCATGTTTTCAAAATAAGCATTACAAGAGATCTGATAAGAATTCATTTGCTCCACATACTAGAACTTAAGCTCCGCAAGATGAGGGACATTTTCTATTATACATTGCAATATTCCCAACATCTAAACAACTTGGCACATAGGAGACTTTCTGACAATATTTGTTGAATAAATGAATGGATCTTTCTTTGACTTTCTTCTCTGCCCACATACTAGTGCTACCCTTTCAAGAGTTGCAGGGAACCTCATCAGTACGGGGGTTGCTTTTGGTGAGGGGATTAATAGGAGGATGAGATGGGTTTCAAAACTGCTGTGTTGGGGGTATAGGTCCTCTGAAGACAAACACAAAAGTGAAAAAAAAAACCCCCAAAATCTCAAACCCCAAACCAAAACTGCTACAAATGATTATGATATCCACCTAGGTCCTTCCACTTTTGTAGTCACGGAAGATTTCTGAGGCTCCTTCCATCCAGTACAAATACATTATTCTAATTATGGTTTGTTTTGAAGAATCCAACGTTTCTATAGCTTTGTGATATATTCAACTATGGATGAAGGTAGAGCCTAGAAACACTACATAGAGCTCCGCGTTAAGGCTCCTGGACTTCATTCCGCTAGGATTGAGAGAAGCCTCGAGTCTGTCAGCAGGCAAATTGTCTGAGAACTCTGGCTTCTTTCCCTCCTGTCCATGTAAGCGTGTCTCGGACCTAAAATTTAATCACTCTCCTACTAAGCCAGAGAACAGAATTAGAAGTGGCTTTGAAAGGTCATCTCAGACAAGTGGGTTATGTCATATTCCTAAAGGGTTTGAAAATTGTTTGAATTTCAGGGAAACTGTCTCGCACTACTAAGTAAAAGGTTAGCTCAGAAAGCCCCAAAGAGCTAAGAGATGCTCTTTCTTCTAAATTTTCTCTGATTTAAATTCTGAACCTAAGAAAACATGCCTGAAAATGCAAATGTTGTGGTTGAGTTGCTTTAGTTTGTCAGGCAAAATAGGGAATATTTTGTTATGATTCTTTACTTCCTCAGTAACTGCTCAATCTTATGGAGAGTTGAGTGGAGTGGCAAAGTAATTACATGGTGAGTACCATATATTTACAATTATTTATGTTTTATAGATTGGAGTAAAGGGTAATTATTTTTGGTCTTATTAAGTGCAAATTACCAAGTAGTCTTCAGGAACATGTAATTACTATGTACTGTAGTCACATGCCACTTACCATGCAAAATGAATGAAGTCAAAATTTTAATACAAGCAAGAGGATGCATGGGGTTTTAGGAAGCAAAGTACAGGGACCTGCTTTTTTGGGAGAGGAAATAGAAGCAGTCCTTCTTAACTTAGGGCATGTCCTCAGTGAACTAGATCGACATTTCTCAAAGGCTGGTGCTCCTTCAGGCTGTAGGTGTGGAGCCCCAAGCCATACCAGAGAGTCCCAGTCTCGGGGCTGAGGCCGTGGGGTCTGTGTCTTTAACTCCCTGAGGTACTTCCTATACACACTACAATTAGAGAGCATCTGCCCAGAATTCACAAAATTCTCTGACCAGCAGGACTGCCTCTAAACATAGTAGGGGGAAGATACTGGGTCCTGGATGGCATACATTTCTGTTTTTTCACTGTTTGACTAAGTTTGTGTTCTTCTTTTTTAGATTGTACTTGGACAAGGGTCCTTATCCCACTGTTCCAAAGATACAGAAGTGTTATTATATGTTGAGCATTGCCTGCGAGTTACATTTTCTATTATACATAGATCATCTACATTCAATATTCTTTGGATATTTTAGATTTTAGTGGACACACACACGCATATGTGCACACACTCTGATGGACAGCAGTACAAGGAAGGGCCAGAGGCTAAATAGTGATTTTCCTCAGGGTCAGAACAATGGCAGATTTTATTCAACAAATACTTCCTGAGTACTTACTCTATCCAATGTAACTTTACTTTCTATACCCAACCATTCAAAAAGTCTTATTTCTTTCATTAAGAATAGATTGTCAGAGTGGTTAAGGGCACAGGATCTGGAGTCAAGGGACCCCACCCCCACCCCAGTCCCACCATTTACCAGTTAGGAAACCATGGGATGCTGTGATCTGAATATCTGTGTCACCATCAAATTCTTATGTTGAAATCCTGCCCTGCAATGGTGATGGTATTAGTAGGTGGGACCTTTGGGAGGTGAATAGGTCATGAGGGTGTAGCCCTTATGAATGGGATTAGTGCTTTTATAAAGAGCTCTCTTGCCCTTTCATCCAGTAAAGACACAGCTAGATGTCTGTGACCTGACAGAGGGCCCTCACCTGACCATGCTGCCCCCTGATCTCAGGCATCCAGCCTCTACAACTGTGTGAAGTAAACTCCTATTGTTTATAAGGCACTCAGTCCGTGGTATTTTGTTATAGCAGCCCAAATGGACTAAGAAACGGGCAAGTTACCTCTCCAGCTCACTTTCTTCTCTGTAATTTAGGGATAATAGCAATGCCTGTCTCAGAGGGTTTCTTTGAAAAAAGTTATACAAGGCATGCAAAGTGCTTAAATAGTGCTACAATCTGTAAAAGTCTCAAAAATGTAGCTATTATCGATGTATTAAACATGAAAATACTACATTTATATATTTGGCACTTGCATTTCCTCGCCTGGCCCATTCTGAAAAGAAAAATCAATAAGACAATTTTTACACATATCTTTCCTCTCACATTTTAAAAACTCCAAGTACACTGACAGGCGAGAGTAGGACACACTTTGTCCTTAGCGAGGCAGAGAAAAGGTTAACTTTTTGACTTCAAGAGAAGCCAGCTGGAGAAGCAGACTGTCTGCTAATGGTAAGGGAGGGGAAGCAAGAACTAATTTTAGCCATCGTTCCTCAATCACTGTCCAGTTCCCTCACATACTCCTGCCCGCCTGCCCCCATCCTCTCTAGACTGTGAGGCGTAAGACTGTTTCCCCAGGGCACCTTCAATTCCATGAGGGAGGGAAATAATTCTACAGCAACCTACTGCCTCTTCCAGTGAATTAGAGATGCTTGTGCCCGAGCTTAAAAAATATCCCAAACACCATAAATACCAGCTTTCTATCACTTGCAAATCATCTCTGCGTTTTTTTTTAACTCTTAGAACCATGTGCCTTTTCTGCCGTCTTTTGCTGAAAGTGACTTTTTCAGAAATGTGAAGCATTGCTGTAGAAAAATTTGAGAAAGTCCAGATACACTTTAACTCAGTCTTATTGTAAACAAGGATGAGGATAGCACAGATTAATGATGATTGCTGGGGTGAACCCATACGCTTGCATAACTTTCTTCACTTTTGTCACTGAAGTGAAAATATCAGGGGAAAAGGAGAAAAAAATATGCAAGTAAATATTATATTTCATGACTCTGGTTTTCTGCTACGAAGACTGTGAAATATACATATATATATTTGTGAAATGCAAATATTTTTCACTTACTAACATTTATAATTAAGGCACAAATTCTTATTCAAATAAAAATTCTGGCTTGGGGAATAGAAGTATAAAGAGAAACACAATGCTTTTGCTGACAGCAGGTTTCTTCTGTAGGTAAGAACTAGAATTTTATGCGTGCATAGATACTAGATGTATTTCCGTAAGTACACAAACATACATGCGCATAAAATGGGATCACAGGCAATGAGAGCTCGAAAACAAAAGGGGATATTTAACTGTTCAGATCTGAGAACCACATGGGGCTGGTTTTGTTCTGGATTGGTAAATAAATGCAAAAAAAGGCTTGGATGACATAGTCTGGAAACAGAGAGAATTAAAGAGGGTTAGTCCTTTTCACCAAGCCAGAGAAAGCCCTGCCTGAAAATACTCTGCTAGGGCTAGCCCAGGCACAAGGAGCAAGCATTGGAATAAAGGAAGCCTTAGAATCACAGGACTGTAAAAGGCCTTAATAGCCCTCTAATTCAACCCTAGATTTGCCAGCAGAATGAGCATCCCAGTGACCGCCGGTCTGGGAACATGGTGATCCAGTGCGGCCACGTCACCTCTGAGCCCAGTGATGGGCAAGGTGCAGGCTAGGGAGTCCTTACCCAGGCCATGCAAGAGAGTCAGCAGGCCCAAGTCTGCGGCAAGTTCTTCAAAGGCGGGAGCTAACAAGACGGCCTCCCCAGGTCTCCCACACCCCGCACTGCACTCCTTGTCAGCACCTTCCGTGTAAATCTGTGGCTGCGCCTGGGGGCGGGCTTTGGCGCCTGGTCCCGCATCTGCCATTTCCAGGTGTTTGTGCCTTGGCCCCCTTTACCTGCGGTGGGAAGATGGGCTGAGTTGGCTGTGCTTGGACCAGAGACTCAACAAGTCATTTTAGTTTCTCTTTATTTCAGTTCTGTATTTCCATTACTCTGCATTTTAAGGGTCAATTCCAAATTCTAAACATTACAGAATGTGTTTCAGTGAAAATTAAAGTAAGTACAGACAATAAATTAGTTCCTGGAAGGTTTCTTTTTTTTTTTTTTTTAAACAAATCACGGTCATTTAGTAATGCTGTTAAAAACTTGCGTTTTAAAGGAATACCATTGTGAATCATTTTGTCATATAAAAAATTCTGTGATACAAATGTTCCATTTGGGTAAATCCAGAATTTTCTCTATCATGACTCCTTATTGAGCTGGACTGGAAAAACTGGAAGGCAGAGAAGATGTATGTATTTATTTAAATAATATATAGAGAGTATCTACCATATGTTCCTTTCTGTTAATATTTAAATCTGTATGTCCTTCATCTAGCTTCTATACCTACAAAGGTGAGACACCACAGTGTTTACTGATTTCCTTACAAGATCTCCTGGATGCTACCTCAAAACCCTTACTGCTTAGAGCACCCACATTTGTACTAGCCAGCCTCCACCCAACTGAACCTTCCCACGCCTTCTGGCCTGTCTGCCCCACACCTGAGCTTGGCTGAAACTTCAGCTAAGACAGTCTTGATTCTCTCAGTCACCTTCTTTCCACCCTGCTCCCTGCCCAGCAGCTCTACAATATTCTATTTAGGAAAGACTATGTGTTGGGGGAAAGCAACGCATTCTTGGATCCTCTTTCAGCACTCTCAAAAGAATTGAGAGATAGAGTGGGATAGATTACTACATAATTGATACGATTAATCTGTTTCAATGAATGAAATGACAGTTGTGTTCACAATGCCTTTGTTTGCATCAGTGCAGTGACCTGATCAGCAGGTCTGGTTTCACTTCATAAAGCTTAGCAAACACCATTTGGAAGTCCTCTCATTCAGTGAATATTCTGGCATCATATTTTTAATATTATGTTTGCTTGTCAAAAAGCTATGACTTCTTTGGATTTTACAGTCTGAACCAGGGTTTAGCCAAAACTAAAACTGATCAGTCATTTCCGGGGTAGTTTTGTGTATTCACATTCAACTGAGGCCAAACAAAAACTGCTCTTCGAATAATGACCATTCTTAATATTGTGAGGAAACTGGGACACACCCAGAGCCCTGACGATGAGCTTAGTCTCTAGCCAGAAGAACTTAGATCTTACTCAATAATTATTTTATTTATATGAAAAGCTCCATCAGGTTCTTCGTTAACAAGAAAATTAGCAAGTACAGAGCTCTAACGAACACAGGCCAGGCACCACACTGCAGGCTTCAAGAGCGTCATCTCACCAGTTCCCAGCAGTCTGACTGGGTAGGTACTCTTACTCTGCCCAACTTTATAGATGACAAAAGTCAAGGGCCTTCTCGACAGTCTGAAAATAAGCCATTGGTGGAACCAGAATTTAAACCCAGTTCGTTTGACGCTGGAGCCCACGTTCTTGAGAACTGGGTCTGGAAATTGGATCCTATGAGATGAGAACAGCCTCATGAGAGGGTGTTCTCTTTGGGAAATGAAATACAGTGTGAAGGAAAGCCCAGTGCAGACTGGCTTTGTCATGGAAGCCTGGATTTGCGCTGTGCAGACATTGGAGTGTAGGTGGCATCAGCGGTGAGGGACACAGTAAATCAAAGGCATGGAGCAGGAAATGGATAAGCAGTCTGGATGTCACTATGATGTCAATGTTATGAGACTGAGGGTTTATAGCTGGAGGGAGTGGAAAGTAAAGTCGGATAGGTAGAGCTGACTCCTGAGAAGTGTAAAGCTTGGTTGAATGCAGACTTGGTTCATTTGGTGTAAAGAGTCCAGCTGATGATGAGCCAGAACATGTGTTAAGAGTGGCATTTTAGGAAGATTCAGTGCATCATCAGATACGAGAGACAGGAGAAGGGAAGACCAGCCTGACATACCACGATAGTCTCTGGGAGACTCGAGATGAGGGTCTGGCTTGGGACAGGGGCAAGAGGGAATGTACAAGATGGAGTGTTTTCAGGGGATCTCATGATAGGACTTGACTGATGTAAGGATCACTTTTAGCAATTATAGGAACAGTATTAATTCAGTGACAGTCTGTCATGTTAAAATTAATGTAATGGAGGTTTCAGATAATTTCTTTAGCATGCATTTTGTGACTAAGTCTTGCCTGTTTTATGAAGTTTGTTTTTAGCATTTTAGTTTAGTTTTCTAATTCCACTTGCTTTGTAGAATAAAACCTTTATGAGTTGTCTGTTGTTTAAAAAAATCGTACTATTAATGGGCGAGATTTCATTTTTAATTGTTTTGTTCAGTTGTTAGTTTTTTGTTATGTTTATTGTATGTTTTAACCATTCTCTGCTTCCCTAATTTAACTTACAAATTCACTTTTGTCCCCACTACTTTGTGCTGGTTTTTATTTCCACAGTTTAATATACCTTATATCTTATACTTTTTAATTTCCTGTTTTAATATTATGTTTGCTTGTCAAAAAACTAAGACTTCTTTGTTTCTTGGTTTCAAAGCACTAAGTAAAGCAATTATAAAAGTATGAAGTATTTGAGCAATTTTCTTTATATCACAATAAGTTTAAAAAGTGACAAAGATAGTACACAAATAATTTATTTCTAAAAGTAATTGATGCTTTAAAAAGCCTTTTGAAAATTAGAAATGACCCAAAATTCTCACTTGATACACATTTGGTCAGTGGAAACTAGCTGCTCTCACAGACATACACACCTATCAAACTGTTGGGCACACAGAAC
This sequence comes from Smutsia gigantea, assembly GCA_032199065.1. Classification (NCBI taxonomy): domain Eukaryota; kingdom Metazoa; phylum Chordata; class Mammalia; order Pholidota; family Manidae; genus Smutsia; species Smutsia gigantea. Next base: position 70,748 of record JAVSCE010018704.1, on the reverse strand, counting down.
ATTTACTGAATCAATGATTAACCTAATTTAAAAAGCAAGGTTTTATTTTTCCCAAGTGTCAATATTTAAATACTAATATTTAATATTACTTTTCAAATCCCCTGGTTTGGCTTCACTTTAGAATGTAATTCCATAAGGACAGAGTATGCTGTATGTGACTTTGTGTCTCCCTGAGAACCTAGCCCAGTGTCTGGCCCAGGCTGGGAAATTATTCATTGAATAAATGAGTGGTTTCTTTACTTGAATAACTACATTCTTATTAAAAATAATGATTCCAGGGCTCCAACTATGTCAAGACTCCTTGGAAAAGCAACAATACATATTCTGTATTTGTGTTATTCTTCTCTGGAACAAACAAGCTATGTGTGCTTGTGTGTTTGCACGTCCATGTGCACGCACACACGTGATCTGACTTTCAATGTGTCTGTCATTAGAGAAGCGCCTGTTTCTGAAAGTTGATCCCAGCTACCCAGGAAAGCAGGAGAGAAGGTGGTAGTATCTTCCAGACAGATGGCAGCGAGATGGGCCCAAAAGGGGGCCAGGATCTCTCACAACCTCTGTGCTCAACATAGAAACTGCCATCTCAAATAAAAATCTTTGGTTCCAAAGCACTAAGTAAAGCAATTATAAAAGTATGAAGTATTTAAGCAATTTTCTTTATATCACAGTAAGTTTAAAAAGTGACAAAGATAGTACACAAATAATTTATTTCTAAAAGTAATTGATGCTTTAAAAAGCCTTTTGAAAATTAGAAATGACCTATAATTCTCACTTGATACACATTTGGTCAGAGGAAACTAGCCACTCTCTCATAGACATATTTTAAGAAAAACTTTGGATCTAGTTGTTTCCTGGAGATGACATCTAATCCTGAGATGATCGTGCTGACCTGATGGCCTTTGCTTTCAGAAACACACACTGCCACATGATCAAGGAGGCGTTTCACAAGCTGGAATTTTCAACCTCATTCAGAGTCAAAAAGTGATGCTGTTTTAAACCTACGACAATGTGTAATTTGGGTACTGTTTCTATACTTTGAACTAAATATTGGATAAGAAACTCAGCTCACACCAGAAAATGATAGGTTTTGTTTTTCAAGGACTTTTTGCTAGAATAAATCCTCTTTTTATTAGTTCCAGATTAGGATGAACTAAAGGATGTGCATGTACACGCACACATACACACACACACACATTAGTATAATCCCAGATGCCCAATTTTCAGACCCCCTATTTTCATTATTTGACCAACATTTGGGCAATTTCCTATTCTTACCAAAAAATGACCTTATAAACCATTAGTATTTGTGGTTCTTGTGAATATTATCCAGTGAGGTCTGTGGAACTCTAAATATGCCTAAACCACAGCTGGTAAGTAAAACTATTTAACAGAATATTTTCTGCAATGATTTTTCAGGAAACCATCCCAGCCACAAAACAATTCTCAGCATCAGATATTTAGCTTTCTTAAACCCAGATTAAAGATCAGTGATGGTTCTGGGATGTTTTAAAATTACTCTGTAATTGTAAATGAATTAATCAAATACATTAATCAAAATTCAAAGTCCTACATTTTAACTTAATATACTGCTCTGAACCCAAGAATTCTCTAATCAGATAGCAAAGTATCTGTAATTCTGGATGTCAGTAGCTGTGGTCACCACTTGTATAAATTCCAGGGACATTAGCCTCTAAAAATAGTTTGTTTTATTTTCAAATGCTTTCGTCCAAACTGGACTCTGGGATTTTTCCAATTCCAGTTACACAGTGTGTATAGCTACACTTTTTTTTTAATATTGGCTTCAAATAAGTGGGCTGAAGAATGATTCTCCATGAGAAATGAACTAACGACCCTGTCAATTAAAAAAAGAAATCACGGTGAATGTGCAAGATAAAGATTGAGGCCTAGCTTGCAGACAGGCCAAAGGGGAGCAGGGATGGGAAGGAATTCAGATGAAATTTGTTGTTCTGTGCCATTTGGGGTTGTACATGGCCCAAAATTTATGTCAGCTTTTGGATCTGTTCATAGAGTATAAAACTCCCTAGCCCTAGATGTATATCTGGCAGAGCACGAAAGTGTCTGCACTTCAGCAACTCTTTCCAGAGTAGCTGAAACATGTTGAGCCTTTCTCACAGCATCAGGCCACTTACATCACTGTGACTCCCCCGGCCTCTGCCCACTGGCTAAAGCATTGGGCTGGACCTGCTCTGTCTTTTGGCCACAACTTAATCATTTGGGACAGCATTGTCTGGGAAGAGCTGTGAAAGACCCCAATTTGTCTTGCATCAAGGGACAGCCTCCTGTACTCCAAACTGAATGGAGTGTGCCTTTGGTAGTTGGGGATGCTGCCGACCCAACAAGGCCAGGGCTGCAGCGGGGTGAGGTGCTGGGGAGGCTGGAAAGGAGGCGATGAAGGACTTGGAGGCCTAACCCTTTAGGATGCAGAGAGCCGTAGGGAAACCTCAGAGTCAAATGGCAACTTACTATTCTTTTTTTTCAGCCTAAGACACATTAAATAGAGAAACGCCAAAATAAGATTTCACCAATTGTAGCATATGTAAATATTTACATATAACCAAAACAAAAGTATTTAACATACAAAAAAATCCACATAATTGTGCTGTTCACAAGGTAATTATAAGATTGACAACAACATATCATTGTAGAGTTCACTATAAGCAATGTAATTGGTAATGGGTCACAATTTAAGTTGAAGTCTGAACTACTTATTTTAACCCAGCCAGTACAGCGATGTGTGTGTCACCTCACTTGAAGATGAGAAGATGACACGAGAAGCTGATCCAGGCGGGGAATGGCCCTGAAGGCTACATGCAACATGTAGCGTGGAGCCAGCCTGTGAGGGCCTTATGAGGACACAGGTCTCTGAATTTCCCCAATCAAGAGACAGAACAAGGGACTTCTGGGGGAGTCAAGGGGAGATGGCTTGAGCACCAGAAGGCTCTGAACATTTCTGATGTTAAAAAAGAGGTCTTGTACAAAAAAGAAAGAGAGAAAGAGAGAGAGGGAGGAAGGAGAAAAGAATTAAAAAGAAAACACAGGGAAATCTTGCTCTGGGTCAGCGATTTTCAAATCTTTACAGAAACACCCACCACAAGCTAATTTATTAAAGTATTAATTTGTTTGTGTGTGTGTTTCCTCATCGAATTTCCCTCTTCCATTCCACGAATGTGGCCAGGTTTGGTGGTCCTGTGAAAGTGGAAGTTGTTGATCCTGATAGGAAGGGAATGTGTTTGGGGGTCCTCTTCTGTCAAGGACCTCTGCTTGGCACCTGCATGGTGACTTGCAGTGGTGTCTGGTCCTCGGAGAGGAATTGCTGCATGAGCCCTTCAGTGACTAGACCAAGTAGCTGGTGCCCAGCTCCTGTAAGTGTCCTTTGCACCAGGTCCCTCAGGATCCACAGAGCCACTCCAGGGCTCATACCAGCTTGTATGAAAAGCCCATCAGCAATGACCATGTGCACAGTAGGCCAGAGGCCCTCTTGCAGTGTTCTGCTTTGCACAAGACCTCTAGAACCTTTCAGGATCCTAGGGGAAAGAGGGCAAGGAAGAAAGGGAGAGGCACTAATAACAGATACTGAATGTCTCATTAGCCAGGTGGAGTGGAGTGGCAGAATCAGAAGTGGAATCAGATTTAATTTCATCTAAACAATAATGTGACATTTTGTACACCTTCATGCGATGGTTGAAAATGTATAGTTATTGCCAAGCTATATTCTTTTTCTTAAAGAAAACCTTATTTGGAGGCCCAAAGTAAAAACAGGCAAAAAATGGAAGCTTTTCCATTTAAAGTGGGTCATGAGTCCTAAATCCTGTCTCTTTGTTTCCCCAAAAAGTTCCTATGAGGCTTCATAGATTCTTTGGGGTTCCATGAAAATCTCTGGAGTTCCATGGGGCACAATTTAAAACTGCTATTCTATGCAGAGACAGTTAGTGAAGAATTGATCATGGTGATAATGATAACTTTAATAATGAGAATAGCACACTGTTCTACAGTTTAGAAAGCACTTTTATGTATGTTATCTCAATCTCTTCATTAACCTGAAGTAGACGAAGTAGATGTCCTAATTCTTAAGGTGAAGCAACTTGCTTTGGACACAGTACCAGTAAATTTGGTGTCTATTTTTGTTGATTTATTTTTTTGGAGAAAACAAAACAAAACAAAAAACAGAAAAGAGTATTGAAGACACATAAGACTTATGTTCTTATCACCTGAAATGAATAAGCATTAAAATTGTATCATATTTAAGATATAAGTAAAGATATAAGATTATTACTACTATTTAATAGTATCACACAGTTTGATTATACTATAATTGGTTTCTCCTTTCTCCTACCAGTGGTCATTTAGGTAGTTTCTGACTGTATATTGTTATAAACACTTCTATAAAGATGGACATGGCCATACCCAAAATAGTTTCTCTAAAGGAGACAATGTTAGTTTACAAGGTATGGGCATAATAAGTTTTATTAAATATTGTTGCTTTGGTATCCAAGTTACATTCCTATCAGCAGTGTACAAAAGTTTTGATATACCTATGTTCTTCTTGACACTGGAATTGCTTTACTTTTAGATTTTAAAAATTTAATGGAGGCTAAATAATATTACATTATTGCTTTAATTAGAATTTCTCCCATTATTAGTGAAGTTGGGCATCTTTTCATATGATTATGGGCCTGTGGGTTTCCTTGCTCATGCATCACCTGTTTAAAATTTTTGTAGAGTTCTCGGTTGGTTGTCTTAGTGATTTCTTCATGCCACTCCTCAGCCACTATAAGTATTGGTGGCAGAATAATTCCAAAAAGCAAGTTTCTGTTTCAAACAATGATCTCATCCTAGAGAGTAAAGGAAAGCTGATATTTTCACACCAAAATGAGCAAAAAGTGAGGCCCGTTCCTTTTTCATTCCCCGGTATACCATCTTGTTTTCTTCTTTAACAAGCATAAAACACCTTCCATCTTCCTTCAGAACTAAGATTTTTGTCAGGACTAAACCAGTAGTCTTCACTGAACATTACCATGTGACGGGCACTGTATGAAGTTCTTTCTATGCATCAGCTCATTGAATTCCCATAATGACCCTGGGAGAGGTATTTATTACCACCACTTTCCAGATGTGGGAACTCAGGTTTGGAGAGGTTCAATGACCTGCTAATTGTCACAGTTTTAAGTAGAACAGATTTAGTCAGGTGCTTCTGATCTCAAACAAACACCTACTTAATATTAAAGCAAAATGACCTGCCTGAGAAGTTCTTGAGGATGCCTTTGTGCTTTCCTTCGACTCTGAAAACCCTAGGGACATGCTGCTTGTCTTGGGCTCTGAATCCTTGATGAACATATATTTTGTGACTCATTAGCATGTATGTTGGCCCAGAGCACTTAGTTCAAATGAACACACTCCACCTTTAGCCCCTTGTTGTCTCTTCTTCCCCATCATCAGCCTCACACCCTTTCCATTCATTACTGGTGCATGAAGGGCTCTCTCTCTTACTCACTGTGGCCTGAGTTGGGCCCAACCTGAAGTTAACAGAGCAAGTGGAGACCCAAATGCTGAAATCCAAAGACTTTGGGAATGTCCTCTGTTTCTTGCGAATCCAAAAACTCACAGGTTTTAGAGCTGGAAGTGACTTCAAAAGATCATCTCATCCAACCAGCTGCCTTTGTCAGGTGTCAGACATTATCTCAATTTTGATGATGAGGTAACTGGGACTCTGTGAGATTATGGGACCAACCCAAGGTCATGTGCTTAGGGAGTGACTATAGAGGCCTGAAGGCCTGGTATAATAAGCTGCTTCTTTTATTATATTATTAGACTATTTCTTTGAGGTTTTGAAATATTTTTTAAATATTTAAACTTTTATAACTCAGTTGAAAACAAAGACAAAACTATGTGTGGTGATAGGGCTGATAGGGCTGACAGACAAGAAACACAAAAAGTGGAAGAAGAGAAGCTCTCAAAGGGAAGTAGAGACACGAAGAAGACACATTTTGCTGATTTCTTGTTCTGCACTGAATAAAATATATTTTGCATTTACAATGGTACTTTTCTGAAATTTTGCAAGATGGAGGTAGGAAAAAGGGAGAGGAAGAGAGCAATACATAATACACTATACATTTGCTATCTCATTTAATTTCCTTCCTGCAAAAACTAAGAAGTAGGAACAGATCCCCAGTCCTTTAGCTAAAACCCTTATTATGGTTAGATGTCTCCCATATTCAGAATTGTTCAAATTTTAGAAACTCAATACAGTGCATGTCTCATAAGTTACAAAACATTCCCAACTGCATCTGGGATAGCATCCTGTAATCAAACATATTTGTATTTATTCAGCCAAAACTATGAATATTCTCATTAAGTGGGATTAAATGAAGACTATAAATAGCCTCATATCAGATCAAGTAAGGCTTTGCAGCCAACCAAGTTCAGATCAGGTCAGGCTTTGATATCAAATGAGTCATTTTAAAAAAGGCTCTGTTTTGAGAGATTTCTGGAATTCAAAACTGCAGATAAGGGATTGAGGATCTACAATAATATCCTCTATTATCATATCACAAATGAAGAAAGAGAGGCTTAGAGCTAAGTAATAACTGAAATTCCCACGGTTCCATGCCAGAAATGGGGATGAAAACCAAAGCCCTCGACACCACCATCCCTTCTCTCTCCAGCCTTCAGGGAGGTGATTGTTCTCTCAAGGAGATGGAGGGCAAGTTTATATGGCAGGCTGACACTTGTGCTCTGTATTTTTAATATATTCCAGGAGGGCTTGTGCAGCATTATGCACATGGTACGCAGACTCAAGGCCCGTGAGTAAATGAATGCCAAGGCTCACAAATGAGCACAGAGGAGATGGTTTGGAGATGCTACAGAGGTAGGGTCAGGAGTTTGGGTTCACAATTAAGATGGTAGTCAGAAACTGTCAAAGGAGATGCTAGTCACAGATTTACACTCACAAAAAGGAGAAGCTTCTAACTTCTAACTTGTCTTCAGCAGGGAAAGTGAAGGAAGGTCTTAGAGAAGTTCCTTACCTATCACCACAAGACAGTGGCCAGAGTCGTCACTGGGAAGAGTGCAGTTTGCATCTTTATGATGGTAACTAGCCTATGCAAATATGACACTTTTATTAATTCCACAAACATTGGTCAAGCATCTTCTATGTGCCAGTATGGTACTAGAACCTACTGGGAATAAGAAAATCAGTAAGGCTTATTACCTGCTTTCATAATACTTTCAAGAGGAAGAGATAAGGCACACAAATACTTCATTTTAATACAAAGTAAAGAATGAATAAAGTCATTAAAAAACATAACAAATGAAGAGGAAGCTAAAGGATTCAAGATGATGGCATGAGATGTGAGACAGAGAACTCCTCCCCAAAACACATATAATATGAAAATATAGTTAATACAACTAATCCTAAAAGAGCAACAGGAGAGAAGGCAGCACCAGACCACATACACCTGGAAAAGAGAGCAGACATCATGAAACAGGGTAACATATCAAAGCCTTGATCCAGCTGAACCCAAACCCTTTCCCCATCGCAGCTCACCAGGGTTAGGAAGAGAAACAGAGAGGGGAGGGAGTGGAAGCCTAGGACTGCTGAACACCCAGCCCTGGATATCTGCTTTGGGAGCACAAACCTACATTGCATGGTGCTCTGGAGATTAGTGGCGTTGGAAAGCTAAGACAGGCAGAATACTTGGAGAGACTTGAGATTCCAGCCATTGGTGGAAGACAGGGATCCACATCCAGCTGCTGGGACAAAGGAAAGGCAGGCGGTCTGAGAGACTTTCTAGAAGTGAGAGAGCTGCTGAAGGGGTGGGGTGTGCATGGAGCTTGCTGCACAGTAGAAGGAATAGGTGGACAAGGTTGTCTGGGCATGCTCTGAACAGCAGGTTGGGAAATTTCAGGAGCCTCAGGCACTCCATTCCCCTGGCTGGCTACTCAGCTCTGAGGCCCTCCACTGTGATATGCAGCCTGAAGCTCCTTCCTCCTGGCCTGCCGGCACTGACTCGCAAACCGGTAGTCCCTGCCCTAGCAGCAGGCCAGCCAGAGCGAGGCCCCAGCTACAGGAATTACAGACGCAAAGCACAGAGGCTTACACCTGTGTGCTCAGCACACTGGTTCTTACACTGGAGATAGGCACTGCAGCCGGAAAGCTGGAAACAGCTATTACTTCCCCACAAGCACCAGCATCGCTCTCCTGCAAACCCCAACATCACTCCAATGGCTTAGCAGCTCCAGGGACTAGAGCTTCTAGGCACTAGAGGGTGCCAAATACAAAAATGAACCATCAAAGGAAACTGGTTCAGACCAAAATCTCACAAACACCAGAAAAAGGGCCAATTGAAACTGAACTCACCAATCTTCCTGAAAGAGAGTTCAAAATAAAAATCATAAACATGCTTATGGAGGTACAGAAAAATATTCAAGAACTCAGGGACGAATTTAGAATGGAGATTCAATCATTAAGAAATTCCGTATCTGAAATGCAACATACAATGGAGGGATTTAAAAGCAGATTAGATGTAGTAGAAGACACAGTAAATGGAATAGAAATTAAAGAAGAGGAATACAAAGAAGCTGAGGCACACAGAGAAAAAAGAATCTCTAAGAATGAAAGAATATTGAGAGAACTGTGTGACCAATCAAAATGGAGCAATATTCGCATTGTAGGGGTACCAGAGGAAGAAGAGAGGGGAAAAGGGATAGAAAGTGTCTTTGAGGAGGGAATTTCTGAAAACTTCCCTGATCTGGGGAAGAAGATAGTCTCTCAGGCCATGGAGGTGCACAGATCTCCCAACACAAGGGACCCAAGGAAGATAACACCAAGACATATAATAATTAAAATGGCTAAGATCAAGGATAAGGACAGACTTTTAAAATCAGCCAGAGTGAGAAAAAAGACCATATTCAAAGGAAAACCTATCAGGCCATCATCAGACTTCTCAACAGAAATCTTACAGGCAAGAAGGAAGTGGCATGATATATTTAATGCAATAAAGCAGAAGGTCCTTGAACCAAGAATACTCTACCCGGCAGGGTTTTCATTTAAATTTGAAGGAGTGATTAAACAATTTTCAGATAAGCAAAAGTTGAGAGAATTTACCTCCCACAAACCACCTCTACAGTGCATTTTGGAAAGAATGTTGTAGATGGAAGTATTCCTAAGGCTAAATAGCTGTCACAAGAGGAAATAAAACCACAGTAAAGAAAGTAGAACAACTAATTACTAAGCAGATGCAAAATCAAATCAACTACCACTAAAGTCAATCAAGGGATAGGCAAAGAGTACAGAATAGGATACCTAATATAAAAATAATGGAGTAGGAAGAAAAAGGAGGAAAAAAAAAGAACCTATAGGTTGTGTTTATAACAGCATACTAAGTGAGTTAAATTAGACTGTTAGATAGTAAGAGAATTACCCTTGAACCTTTGATAACCACAAATCTAAAGCCTGCAATGGCAATAAGTACATATGTATTGATGATCACCCTAAATGTAAATGGTCTGAATACAAATCAAAAGACACAGCATCACTGAATAGATAAAAACAAGACCGGTCTATACGCTGTCTACAAGAGACTCACTTTAAACCCAAAGACACGCACAGACTCAAAGTACATGGATGGGAAAAGATATTTCATGCAACTAATAGGGAGAAAAAAGCAGGAGTTGCAGTACTTGTATCAGACAAAATAGACTTCAAAACAAAGAAACTAACAAACACAAAAAAGAACATTATGTAATAATAAAAGGGTCAGTCCAACAAGAGGATATAACTATTATAAATATCTATGCACCCAACACAGGATCACCTACATATGTGAAACAAATACAGAATTAAAGGGGGATATAGAATGCAATACATTCATTTTAGGAGACTTCAACACACCACTCACTTCAAAGGACAGATCAACCAGACAGATAATAAGTAAGGATACAGTGGCACTGAACAACGTATGAGAACAGATGGACCTAACGGACATCTACAGAACACTCCATCCAAAAGCAACAGGATACACATTCTTCTCAATTGCACATGGAACATTTTCAAGAAAGATCAAATACTAGGCCATAAAAAGAGCCTCAGTAAATTCAAAAACACTGAAGTTGTACCAACCAACTTCTCAGACCAAAAAGGTATGGAACTAGAAATAAATGACACAGAGAAAATGAAAGAGCCCACAAACACTTGGAGGCTTAATGACATGCTCCTAAATAATCAATGGATCAACGACCGAATAAAAACAGAAATCAAGCAATATATGGAGACAAATGACAACTGTAATTAAACACCACAAAATCTGTGGGATGCAGCAAAGGCCGTGCTAAGAGGGAAGTATATTGCAATACAGGCCTACCTCAGGAAAGAAGAACATTCTGAAATAAACAGTCTAAACTCACAATTAATGAAACTAGAAAAAGAAGAACAAATGAGGCCCAAAGTCATTAGAAGGAGGGACATAATAAAGATTAGAGCAGAAATAAATAAAATCGAGAAGAATGAAACAATAGAATTAATGAAAGCAGGAGCTGGTTCTTCAAGAAAATAAACAAAATAGATAAACCCTTAGCCAGACTTATCAAGAAAAAAAGAGAGTCTACACACATAAACAGAATCAGAAATGAGAAAGGAAAAATCACTATGAACACAACAGAAATACAAAGAATTATGAGAGAATACTATGCAAAATTACATGCTAACAAACCAGATAACCTAGAAGAAATGGACAACTTTCTAGAAAAATACAACCTTCCAAGGCCGACCAAGGAAGAAACAGAAAATCTGAATGGACCAATTACCAGCAAAGAAATTGAATGGGTAATCAAAAAACTACCTAAGAACAAAACTCCTGGACCAGATAGTTTCACTGCTGAATTTTATCAAACATTTAGTGAAGACCCAGTACATGCTCCTTAAAGTTTTCCAAAGAGTACAAGAGGAGGGAACACTCCCAAACTCATTCTACGAGGCCAGCATCACTCTAATATAAAAACCAGGCAAAGAAACCACAAAAAAAGAAAATTACAGACCAATATCCCTGATGAACATAGATGAAAAAATACTCAACAACATAGTAGCAAACCAAATTCAAAAATACATCGAAAAGATGATTCATCATGATCAAATAGGATTTATTCCAGGGATACAAGGATGGTACAACATTTGAAAATCCATCAACATCATCCACCACATCAACAAAAAGGAGAAAAACCACATGATCATCTCTATAGATGCTGTAAAAGCATTTGATAAAATTCAACATCCATTCATGATAAAAATTCTCAACAAAATGGGTATAGAGGGCAAGTGCCTCAACATAATAAAGGCCATATATGACAAACTCACAGCCAGCATCATACTTAACAGCAAGAAGCTGAAAGCTTTTCCTTTAAGATCAGGAATAAGACAAGGATGCCCACTCTCCCCACTTTGAGTCAACATAGTTCTGGAGGTCTTAGCCATGGCAATCAGACAACACAAAGAAATAAAAGGCATCCAGATTGGCAAGGAAGAAGTTAAACTCTCCCTGTTTGAAGATGACATGATATTGTACATAAAAAACCCTTAAGAATCTACTCCAAAACTACTGGATCTAATATATGAATTCAGCAAAGTTGCAGGATACAAAATTAATACACAGGAATCTGTTGCATTCCTATACACTAACAATGAAGTAGCAGAAAGAGAAATCAGGAAAACAATTCTATTCACAATTGCATCTAAAAGAATAAAATATCTAGGAATAAACCTAACCAAGGAACTGAAAGACCTATACTCTGAAAACTACAATACACTTATGAGAGAAATTAAAGAAGGTACCAATAAATGGAAACACATCCCGTGCTCATTGATAGGAAGAAATAATACTGTCGAAATAGCCATCATGCCTAAAGCAATTTAGAGATTCAATGCAATCCCTATCAAAATACCAACAACATTCTGCAACATACTAGAGCAAATAGTTCTAAAATTCATATGGAACCACAAAAGACCCCGAATAGCCAAGCAATCCTGAGAAGAAAGAATAAAGTGGAGGCAATTATGCTCCCCGATTTCAAACTTTACTACAGAGCCACAATAATCAAGACAACTTCTTACTGGCATAAGAACAGACCCATACACCAATGGAACAAACTAGAGAGCCCAGATATAAACTCAAGCATATATGGTCACTTAATAAACAAAAAAGGAGCCATGGATATACAATGGGGAAATAGCCTCTTCAACCACTGGTGTTGGCAAAACTGGACAGCTAAATGCAAGAGAATGAAACTGGATATTTGTCTAACCACATGCACAAAAGTAAACTCAAAATGAATCAAAGACCTGAATGTAAGTCAGGAAACCATAAAACTCTTAGAAGAAAACATAGGCAAAAATCTCTTGAATATAAACATGAGGAACGTTTTCCTGAACATATCTCCTTGGGTAAGGAAGACAAAATAAAAAATGAACAAATGGGACTACACCATGCTGAAAAGCTTCTGTACAGCATAGGACACCATCAGCAGAAGAAAAAGGCATCATACACTATGGGAGAATATATTTGTAAATGACATGTCTGACAAGGGGTTAACAACCAAAATATATAAAGAACTCACACTTTAACACCCAAAATGCAAATAATCCTATTAAAAAATGGGTGGAGGATATGGACAGACACTTATCCAAAGAAGAAATTCTGATGGCCAACAGGCACAGGAAAAGATGCTCCACATTGCTAATTATCAGGGAAATGCAAATTAAAACCACAATGAGATATCTCTTCACATCAGTTAGGATGGCCAACATAGAAAAGACTAGGAACAACAAATGTTGTTGAGGATGCAGAGAAAGGGGAATCCTCCTACACTGCTGGTGGGAATGTAAAATAGTTCAACCATTGTGGAAAGTAGTATGGAAGTTCCTCAAAGAACTAAAAATAGAAATACCATTTGACCTTTGACCTAGGAATTCCACTCCTAGGAATTCCACTCCAAGGAATTTACCCTAAGAATGCAGCAGCCCAGTTTCAAAAACACATATGCACCCCTTTTTTTATCACAGCACTATTTACAATAGCCAAGAAATGGAAGCAACCTAAGTGTTCATCAGTAGATGAATGGATAAAGAAGAGGTGGTACATATACACAATGGAATATTATTCAGCCATAAGAAGAAAACAAATCCTACCATTTGCAACAACATGGATGGAGCTAGAGGGTATTATGCTCAGTGAAATAAGCCAGGTGAAGAAAGACAAGTACCAATTGGTTTCACTCATCTATGGAGCATAAGAACAAAGCAAAAACTGAAGGAACAAAACAGCAGCAGACTCACAGATCCCAAGAATGGACTAACAGTTACCAAAGGGAAAGGGGGTATAGAGGGTGGGTGTGAAGGGAGGGATAAGGGGAATAAGGAGCATTACAAGTAGCACACATAATGTGGTGGTGGGGCACGGGGAAGGCAGTATAGCACGGAGACGACAAGTAGTGACTCTGTAGCATCTTAGCACATTGATGGACAGTGACTGTAATGGGGTATGTGGTGGGGACTTTATAATGCGGAGAATCTAGTAACCACAATGTTGCTCATGTGACTGTATATTTTTAATGATACCAAAAAAAAAAACAGTAAGTCAAAGAAAGGGTGGTGAATTAGCTCTCAAAGCAGTTCACATCAAATTAACGGAGTGTCTTAAGTTCTGTATCAAACAAACCTAAGACTAATGGCACAACTGCAGCCTGCAAGCAGCCCAGAGAGTTTGTTTTTTTCCATGAAGGCCTCAGATGACTGCCATTGGGCAAAACCCTGTGGGGATGAAGTCAGACGTCAGATAGCCAAATCCATGTACATTGTCCTGATCCTACTGTGAAAGGCATCACAGCATCTTAACATTCATGTTCTTGGCATTTGTATCTCAAGCTGTGACTTTGTCAGGAAACCATTGGGGTTTATTATTGCTTGGATGCTCATAGCTTAAGAAGAAATGGTTACGAACCCAGAATGAATGAAATAAGTCGTTTGAGGTCCTGTCTGGGTTGAAAAGTGTAAGAAGGATGCCTCAATGCAAAAGTACTTTATCAGAGGTCACTAAAACCCATATGAGGAATCAGTCCTTTGAGCATAGATGTTTTACTCTGTTAAACTGCAGATATTCTGACTAATGTAACATCAACATGCTGCCAGATACTTATGCCTTGGGCAGAATAAATACGTAATCTTTAAAAAAAAACAAAGTGCTGCAGGAGCTAGAAGTATAGTCATCTAACCAGAAAGTTCAGGAAGGGCTTTGGAAATGGTTACTGAAGAAAGGGTAAGATGGCAGATGAATGGAGGTAGGGAGGATGGCATTCCAGGTGAAGGGACATCATGAATCAAGGTGAGCTGGCATTCACATTTTTGGATTCCTAATTAGAAGAGAAGCTATAAACCTATATTTGTGATCCTTATTTATGTAATCCTTATTTTTAGTCTCTATTATGTAATCCCTATTTATCTCCCTAATTCTTCAATTTTTAATGAACTTTAAGACTTTATAAATGATTCAGTGATTTTTAGTAAATTTATAAAGTTGTGAAGCCATCATCACAATTCAGTTTTAGACCATTTCTTTCACCCAGTAAGAGTTTGTAGTCAGTTCCTGCTCCTACCCCTAGCCGAGGCAATCACCATCCTGCTGCCTATAAATTTTTCTTTTCTGAAAAGATAAAATAGTTGAAATGAATAGATGAAATAAATAAAATCATACATATGTAGTCTTTTGCATTTGACATTTTTCACTTAAATATTTCGAGGTGCACTCATGTTGTACCATGTATCAGTAGTTCATTCTTTTGTTGTTGAATAGTATTTCACTGCATCAATATACCACATTGTGTTTATAGGTTCACTAGTTGATGGATTTTGTATGGTTTCCAATCTTTGGCTATTGGGGATAATGCAATGAATATCCTCAAACAAACTTCTGCTTGGACATGCGTTTTCATTTCTGTTAGGTGGATTACTCAATCTACTAAGATTACTGGGTTTTAGGGAAACAAAGTTTTTAAGAAACTGACAAATTGTTTTTAAACTGACTGCATCATTTTACATCCTTTCTAGCAAGGTATGAGGCTTTCTGTGTCTCCATATTCTTTACAACACTTGACATTGTCTGTGTTTTTTATTATAGTCAGTCTAGTATGCAATTCACTGTGATTTTAATTTATATTTCAATATCTAATGATACTGAATACCCTTCCATGTGCTTGGTGGCTATATGTATGTCTTTTTTGATATGTCTATACAACTCTTATAAAATGTATGATTTGCAAGTATTTTTTTCCCAGTCTCTGGCTTGGCTTTTCATTTTCTTAAAGGTGTCTTTTGAAACACAAAAGTTATTAATTTTAATGAATCCTATTTATGATTTATGGAACTCTTTTTGGATCTTACCTTTAGTATTGAATCTAAGAACTCATTGATTAATCCAAAGTCATGAAGATTTTCTCCTATTTTTCCTTCTAGAAATTTTCTGAGTTCTTCCATTTAGGTCTATGATGCATTTTGAGTTAGATTTTTATTATTGTGTGGGGTAACTATCTAAGTTTGTTTTAATTTTTTTTGCAAATGGGTACCAAATTGTCCCAGTATTGTAAAAAATGCTATGCCTTCTCCTTTGAATTACCTTTGTACTGTTGTTGAAAATCAGTTGTTCATGTATATATAGGTACACTTTCGGGCTCTACTTTATCCCATTGATTGAGTTGCCTATTTTTATGCCAATACTACACTATATTGATTACTATAGCTTTATAATATACATTCAAATCAGGTAATATTAGTCCTTTAACTGTTCTTTTTTTAAATGTTGTGTTGACCATTCCAGGTCCCTTGAATATTAGACTCAGTTTGTTAATTTCTATAAAAAGACCTTCTGGACTTACTTCATCACAAGAAAAAAAAGGCCTTCTGTTTTTTTCATAGAGATTGCATCGAATCTATACATCAATTGGTATTATGAAAATATTGAGTCTTCAAATTTATAGAAATGAAATATTGTCTCCATTTACTTGTATCTTCTTTAAATTTCTCAGGAATTTCATATAGTGTTTAGTGTATTAAACCATGTATTTACATGTTACATTTATTATTAATTAATTTTATTATTTTTGATGTAATTGTGAATGAAATTGTTTTATTAGTTTCCTTTTGCTGGTATACTGATAAAATTGATTTTTATATACTGATTTTCATTCTCTGATCTTGTCAAGCTCATTTATTCGTTCTGGGAGGTTTTATTCCTGGTGTTGCTATTCACTAATTTCACAGGTTACAGCACCTAATACAGAATTAAATGGAAGTAGCATGAATGAACATCTTTGTCATTCCTGAACTTAGGGGAAAAGTGTTCAATCTCTCACTGTTATGGATAATGTTAGTCATAGGTTTTCACAGATGTCATTTATCATATTGAGGCAGTTTTCTTCTATTTTTAGTTTAAGAGTTTTTATTATCAATGAATGTTGGGTTTTGGTAATCCTTTTCTGTGTCTATTGAAATCATCGTGTGTTTTTTTCCTTTAGTCTACTAACACAATGTAATATATTAATTTACTTTTCAATGTTAACTAAATGTACCTTTCTGAGATAAAATTTAATTTGGTCGTGGTTTTAAGTCTTTTTTATATTTTGTAGAATTCAGTTAACTTTTTAAAGAAATTTTGTATGTATGTGTATCCCTCTTTGTCTCTAGTAATATATCTTAGAGTCTATTTCATCTATTAATAAAGTCATTCTAGCTGTTATATTTACTACTTGCATGATGTATCTTTTTCCATCCTTTACTTTCAACCTATTTGTCTTTAAATCTAGTCCCTGTAGACAGCTTATATTTCCTTTCTTATCAAGTCTGATCATCTCTGCCTTTTGAGTGAGGTGTGTTTAGTCTGTTCAGAATGATTGTAATTATTAATGATTGTATTTACATTTATCATCTTGTTGTTGGTTTACTATTTGTTTCATTTCTTTTTGTTCCTCTATTCTTCTTTTGCTTTTTATATGTTAACTAAATATATTTTGGTGTACTATTTTAATTGCTCTGTTGATATACATGTGTACAGTTGTTTTTATTAGTAGTTACTCCAGGGACTAAATATGCATCTTAGGTCATCACAATATACTCCAGAAAAATACTAACTTAGTTCTAGTTAAAATGTAGAAACTTTGCTCCAATACATTTCTCCCTCTTTGGGGCTATTTTGTCATATATATACATCTATATATGCTATAAACCCAACAACACAATGCTTTAATTATTGCTTTTACAATTTTATCTATTTTAAAGAAATTAGGAAAAAGTTAAAAAATACATTCATGGAATTTTTTGTATTTGCCCACATTTAACATTTCTTGTACTCTTCAGTTCTTTTGATTTTTGTTACTCTCTGGTATTATTCCCTTTTAGGATGAACGACTTCCTTTAGTATTTATTGTAAGGTATGTCTTTTAGCAACAAAGTTTTTTAGTCTTTGTTTATCTAGAAATGTCTTTATTTTGCCTTCATTTTTGAAGGATGGTTTTTCTGGGGACAAAATATATGGTTGGCAAGAATTTTTTTTTTCTCAGTTGAAGGTGTCATTCCACTGACTTCTGAATTCAATTGTTTTTTATGATAAATCGCTGTTAATCATTTCCCTGCATGTGATGGGTCATTTTTTTTTCTTGCTTTCAAAAGTTTTTCTTTTCTTTTGACTATGAACAGTTCACTTATGATGTGTCTATGTGTGGATCTCCTTGGGTTTTTCTAAATGAGATTTACTGAGCTTCTTGGACCTGTAGATTAATATTTTTATTAAATTTGGGAATTTTAAAATTATTTCTTCAAATAAATTTGTCTGTTCTGTATTAGTTTCCTGGACTACTGCAACAACATGCCAAAAATTAGGAGGCTTAAACAACAGAAATTTGTCTCTCAGTCCTGGGAGCTAGAAGTGTGAAATCAAGGTATCGGCAGGGCTGGTCCCCTCTTAGGAATGTGAAGAACTAGTTCCATGTCCCTCTCCCAGCTTCTGGTAGCTGCAGGCATTCTTGCCTTCCCTGCATCATCACGTTGTCCTTCTATGTATATCTTTCTCTATATCCAGATTTTTCCTTTTTATAAGGACATCAGCCATACTGCATTAGGGCCCACCTTAATGACCTCATCTTAACCTGATTGTCTTCAAATTCTTTAGTTCCAAACAAAGTCACAGGCACGGGTACTGGGAGTTAAGACTTCATAATCTTTTTGGAAGATGCAATTCAATCCATAACATGCCCCTTTTGCCCTCTCCTCTCCTCTGGAATGCCAACTATATGCAAGGTGAGTGATATTCGACTGGTTTCTGAGGTCCTGTTCATTTTTCTTCAATCTGATTTATCTTCAAGTTCACAATTTTTGCCTCTTACTCCATCTCTAATATGCTCGTGGGCCATCTAGTGAATTTTTTTTTTAAATTTCATATACTATAATTTTCAACTCTAGAATTCCATTTTGGTCCCTTTTTACAATTTCTATCTTTTTTTTTTTAATTGAGATCCTCTATTTGTTGAGTCATTGTCATCACCCTTTCCTTTTGTTGTCTAAACATAAGATTCCTTTAGTTTATTGAATTTATTAATAAAAGCTGTTTTAAAATGATTGCAAATCTAACATCTGGGGATAATCAGAGACAGTTTTTATTGACTGCCTTTTCTTCCCCCTGAATATTGGTCAAATGTCCTTGTTTCTTTATATGTTTTGAAATCTTTGTTGAATAAATTTTGCAAGATATAATTCTGGATTTTGACTTTTCTCCTCTGAGGGATGCTGTTTTTGCTGTTATTTTATTTGTTTAGTGATTTGCATGGACTAAATCCATGAACTCTGAACCCTGCAAATTACAGCTGCTGATGTCCCTACTCAGTGATTTCATTTGTTTTGTTTTATTTTTAAGGCGATTTCCTAAGTATCACCCCTATTTCTGCACAAATCAGTGTTCAGGCAAAGACAGGTCAGAAGTTATACTCAGACAACTTGAGCCAGTAAAGCTTCCACTCTCTGCTGCTAATGGATCTGAGGGTAGGCTGTGGAGCACATGGAAATTTCAGGCCATTCTCAAGTTTGTCTTGGCTTTTGTTTCCTTCCAGGAACTCTTCTGTTTCTCCTGAGAATGTGTACGTGTTCCACTACCAGGTTTGTTCGAATGGCTTGAGTCTATCCCAGTCTTTCCTGCAAATCTGCACAGTGTCCAGTCAATTCTGGATCTGTGGGCTGCTTATCAATCCTCTTATGACTATCTCACCTCCCAGAACTTCCTATAAAATCTCTGGCTTTTAGCAAGTCCAGCCCATTGCTTGCCCCAACCAGGACTGCAACCTCAGCTAGTATAACCCCTGGGTGTCCCTATTAGCTTACTACTAAGCTGATCACTTTAACTGCCAATGCTCCAGTATAGGTGAACTTTCTACAGCCTGGTAGCAAGGCTGCTGGTTTTCATGAGCTAAAAGAGGTGGAAGACAGAAGAGAGAAACCACTGACAAAAACACCTCAGACTTACACTGTTCTTAGCTGTAATTCAGTTTCTTCAAAAAAGACATGCTTCTTAACTTGTTATATATGTCTTTTATTGATTTCCAGAGCACTGTATAGTTATTTCTGATGATTTTGCCCAGTTGTATACTGGTTTTTGGAGGAGACAGCTATGCTTACTTCCCTGTTCTGCCTTGCTTGAAGAGATTCTCTCATTTCAGGAGGTTTTTACTTGTCTTGTCTTTGATTTTCTCAGCATTGTGCACTGACTCTTCACTGTGCCACACAGTTATGTCATCTCAGATGCCTTTGGCCCTAGCAGCTCGGGAGTTAGACTAGACCAGTATTAGTCTAGTATGAGCCAAGCAAAATGGATAGGACCTTCATCTCCGATATCTTACTCTGTCTCTAGAAAATAACAAGCTTATTCAAGCACCCATGAGTTTTCTTATCTATAAGCACTCTCTGGAATGTATTACCTCCCCTTTTCAAACCAGCTGCTCCTCTCGGAGTCTGCCCAGGATGATCCCCCTTTACAAAGTCATTCCTAATTACTTCAACACCCTTCAACTTTCCTTCTCTTTGAACTCTTTGGTTCTTTTTTTGCCATTATTTTTGGAAATTACGCAGATTCTATCTTATGTTCTTCTCTTGACTATTCTTTTAGTGCACTATTCTTTCGTATTTCCCCAGGGATATGACATTTATTGATGGCAGAAGCAAAATATTATTATTTTACATGTCTCATAGATTTTACTAAAATCCCAGGTATAACCAGTGCACAATTTTGAGTTAGTAGATTGACTTGAATGTGATCAGTGGTGCCTGATTGGTGATAATGTCCTATCCTTTTAGAAAAATTGGAATCATAAAAAGATGTCTTATACTCCTCTTTTACATGGTTCACATCTATGCTTGCCTAAATCACTCTACTTTTCAAAATCTAGATAAAATACTTCCTTCATGAAGCCTTTCGTGGTTCCCTCCTTCTTGAACCTTCAGTATATCCTATACGTTGCCTGTTTGTCACTTTCTGTCCTGCATCATCTATGCATACGCCTTTTCCCATTAGATACGAGCATCAGCTTCAGGCAAGGATTCCTCTCTGTAACCTCATTGAAAGACTATCCTGGTATACAATTAATTTAGTACTTGTTTACTAAATGAATAAATTAATGAATGAGGCTGAATCTTGGCTTTATAAATTACAGTCAACTTGTAGAATATAGTGGTTGAATATAGAGAATGTGTCCTCTAAAATCCGAGGTCAAAGCTGGAAAGGAACTTACAGATGATCTAGGATAGTTCCTTTTCAGATGGGATCACTTAGGTCTAGCTAGATAAAATGACTTGATCCAGTGAATTAGTAGCAGAGATCTCTGGATGGCTAATGAGATTGCCTCACATGCTTTCTTCTCACATCCTAAGGAATGGAGAGTGAAACTGTGGCTTTGTGCATGTTGTAATCAACTATTGGCTTCATCAGATTCTAAGTTTCATTCAATGCTTCTTTCATGTAAATAAATTTGTATCCAAATACTTTCACTACGAACAGTACAGTGACCTTGCATTCACTTTAGGGTAACAAATTAAAGAGCCCACTCTAACATCTGAGTGACCGGTCTAACTACCAAGGCTCCTCCTTTGATGAAACAATATTAATAGATGCCCATGTATTGACTGGCCCTTAACAAGGAAGTAAATTCGAAACTAACAAGAAAATGTAAACCTGACATGATTTCCCTAACCAAAGCAGAAAGCAAATAGACCCCACTCTCTGTGAAGTGTACAGCTACTAAAATTTAATGACAATATCAGTTCTGCTTGATGAGGGCAATAGCAAGTCCTCAGTTCATCTATTATAAAGATGGGAGTTCAGGCTGATTTCCCAGCACTTGGCAGGTGGCCGAGCATTAGAGAGCTAATGCAGGCCGTATTCCAGCTGTACTTAATGAAGGCAGTACCCAAGACATCAACTTCAAGCAAAAAGCTTATCTACATATGTGGTTCAGATTTAGCAGCAGAACATTGCATTTGCCAGGTTGCTGATGTTTAAGAGCATGTTAACCTCAAATTAAAGAAATAGCAAAATCACAATTATAGGTTCTTCAAATTAAGTTAGGTAGCTGACTGCCATGCTTTCATTTTAATGGGGTGAGGGTCCTTTGGGAAAAGGCACTAATAAGTGTGACAAGCATCCCCATCCATAGACTCGTCTCTCCTGTTCTCTTAAAGCAACCTATGTGTACCTCTTTTATAGCCACTGTAGAATCTTTCCTAGGCCCCCACACCCTTTACCAATTCTGCTCCTCTGCACCACCCTGACTCCCCCTGTAGTATCTGAGAATACTATAACTGGAGGTAACTGTTTTCATTAATTGAGGATGTATTCTATGCCAGGCTCTCTATTAGATGTCTTACCTTATCTCATTTAATCACAAGTCTTTTAAATTAGACATTGCTACATGCATTTTAGAGATGGGGTACACAAGATCAGAAATTAATTGACACGCTTAGGGTCACAGAGCAGTAAGGGGTAAAGACAGGTCTTAAATTCCCGATGACTTCTGCACTGACACTTTGATTTCATATTTCATCCTTGATTTTGACTTTGGTTACCCCGAAGACATCACTTGCAGTTACCATTCTCCATTTCCTTTGTCTAATCTCTGGGAAAGAAGCACAGCCTTAGCCCTGTTATAGTCCCCTAGGGTCTCCTTTTGGGACAAGGGTCTCCACAGTAGGGGAAAGCAATCAGAGAAAAGGCACTTTGCATGATTTTTCCCATGTAGTTCTATATGCCCAAAATATCTTTGGGGAGCCACCCAAGGTGCAGACTTCTATAATGTGGTCTATAGACAATTAAAACAATAAAAATAAAAAATATGAGGAAAGCCAAGAAACCTTTACTACTATATTCTCATATTACACATAAGAGGTGAGTACAACATACAAATCTGACATTTTTTATAAGAAAGTGTTCTCTCAAAAATTCATTTCTTGCTCTATTTCATATGATAATCATTGTCAATTCACTGCACACAGTTATAATGGTAAGTGGAAAAAGCAGAGAATAAAATCTCATCCATGCTATGATTATAAGAAGGAAAAATTATAAGTGCATATGGAAAATAACTGGAAGAGAATGCAAAAATGGAGGCAATAATTTGTTGGTGTGGTGAGACTGGCATGATTTTCTGCTTCTATTTTGATTCCTATTAAAGCTATTATGGTGTCGCTCTTGTGCAATAAATAATTTTTTAAAGTATTAACAGTAAATACTAATTAAAAGTAAAACATGCAAGGTGTGTGCCAAGACCATTAGGAAGCATAATGTGGCATCTCTCTGTCTGCTGGGATTCTGGATTCTAGTGAGGCCTTTATTCCTAGTGTCACAAAGTACAATCAGCCCCCAACCGTGTAAATGGAGTGAAGCACTGATGAGGAGGGTCATCTCAATGCTTGGAAGCAGAGGGGCCAGGGCATCCTACCAGATGCTCCACTGGGTGCTTGTCTGTGGGCCTGCTAGCCTAACAGGCATGGTTCTGTAGATCATTTCTAAATAACTTACACTGGCTTACATGAAAACATCTTTACTTTGTTTTCCTTAACATAATTTGACCTAAACTGCAGTCATCACCTGCATGGGATATGCTAATAATCAAAGGAATGGCAAGGTCTGCACGAGAAGTTTTCAACATGTGGTGCTGGAGTAGCAACTTTGGGGACTTGTTAAAAATGCAAATAGTCTAGCCCCTCGGTCTTTCTGAATCAGAAACTCTGGAGGTGGGCCCACAAACCTGTGTTTTAACACACCTCCCAAGTGATTCTGATGCTCAACATATTTTGAGAACCCCGGGACTAAACCTACCCTCATCTTGTCCCCACCCTCCATTAGCTGAAGGGTCTAATATTGTACCTTTTTCAGGACTGATCACTTAGCTCATATCATTCACTATTTCAAGTTAAAACAATGAAAGTTATTTAAATGCAAATGTGCTGCACAGAAAGGATGGTGGTTTAAGATGTTATGGTCTATTAACATGTTAAGTTGGGTTAATTTGTCAGTTTGCCTTGAAAGAACAGGTCTTATAGGCTTTGGAAGTTGAGAGTTTAAGAAGAGAGAGCAGTTATGAGAAGACAAAATGTAACAGTGGGGCAGGAGAAGCCATCATAGAGGTAGCTGGGGGTGAGCGGCACGAGGAAGCCCTTCAAAGGAGTAAACTTGCGCCCTGCAAACAAAACTTACCCACCTCTAAGACTACCCAAACCAGCATCCGATGCATTCAAACCACTTCACCGTCCTCCTTGGGAAGTGGCTCCAGTCTACCTCCCTTTGTTTTAAGTAAAAGGTGGATGTACCCAATCTCTGAACATATATTTGTGATTTAGTACTTAAAATGGGCCTGCTTGGAAGCTTCAACACTTGTCCAGAAAACACTGCCTTCTTATAAGATGCAAAGCTATTTTCAATCAGGGCAAAACTAATGTGCAGCTCGAGTCTTGTCTTCGTGTACAATTATGAATCATTTATCCTGGATTGCGCCCTGCCAAGCATGGTTTCATCCTAGGATCACCATAATTCCCCTGAGAACACAGACCTCCTTGCTCCAGCCCTTCCCCACTGAGGGCTTATTAGAGAAATTACAGAGAAGCTACACGACAAAAACAAAATCTTTAGCTGGGACTATCAAAGATGTCACCTACAGCTGCGACATACAGGGGACAACCTCAGGGCCTGTGTACCTGTTGTGTGATGTCACCACTCCTGTGAGTCACTTTGGGTTTCACTGTGCTGCCACTTATCTTGCAAAAAATGAGCAGCAGGGTGATTACAGTGAAGACATAAAGTTGCTTTCTTGGGCATTAAAAGAAAGCTGAATGCTGAAATCATGAACATGTATTTCCTGCCATGATCAACCCTAGGCAGACTTACCCTGTGTCAGCTTGTTTTCTTCCATTGCTACACCCTTTTGCCTCCAGAGAGCGTCTCCTTTCCCAAAGAGCCAACCATCTGTTTTGTAGCACGACACCGACTGACTACTCGATCCCTCGTGTAATTTGTGTTCGCGACTTGTTCCTGATCTTTTCTAGGTTAAATATCTGTAGACTCCTGATTCTATTCTCAGGACTAAGTAGAGAAGCTGGAGAGAATAACGATCATGAATATGGGCTTCTAAGCTGGAGTGTCTGGGTTCAAATCCTGTCTCCACCACCCACTAGCTGTGTGACCTTGGGCATGTAATTCAACCCTCAAGTTTGTCAGCTTTCTCACTGATTATGTGGTGACATTTATAGCTACATCATGGGTGGTCAGAGAGGATTAAATGAGATAATACTTAGAGACCCCTGGTAGTTAAATAGACGTTGATTTCCTTTCCTATGCTCTTCCATCTGTCTTGTCTCATCCTCCTCTTTCTCCTCTGGTTACATTCGTTGGCTGCCTTTCCTCCTAAAACAGGTTACTAAGAGCACAGGGCACCTGTAAGGCATTGCCCCTGTGATGGTTTTCTCCTGGAGCTTAGATTTTTCTAATAACATACATCTTTATATTTAATCCACCTTTTACAACTAAATTGGGGAAGCCCTTCAGATACAGTCTATTCATTTATAAACATTTCACCATTCTTTTGCCTTCTTATCAAGCAATAAATGCCTTTCTTAAGATAGGAAAAATGTAGGAAAAAATGCCATGGCCTCACACACAGCTGAATGAAGCCTGGTATGCACCCCCAACACAACTCCAACTTCATTTCTAATCATAATTTAAAGTCTTTTTATCCCCACGGTGCTCTCTCTTTCAAGTTCAATATTCGCTGGTACAATACATTAGTAGCTTTAAAATGTCTCTTTCAGGCAGGAAATGTGAGCTATTAGCAGAGTTATAATAAAACAGCTAAAGGAAAAGGGTGATAGGCGTGGGTGTGGGCAAAAGGTGTTTTATGCAACCCCACTGGGACATCGTCACTTTAGAAAACAATTTTACAGCTATATGGTTAAATTAACTGGTAGTTAGAGGCAATTATGTGAGAAAGTAAAAATATTTATGTTCTTTAGAGCTCCAAAACTGTCATTTGAAGTGTGACAAATTTTTAAGTAATTTCACCTGCAACTTTTGAAAGATTAGTTCTATGACTAAGGGCATAAAATTGAAACAGGTTGCCACTGTGAAGTAAAATCAAACCTATCTCCTCCTTGTAATTTTGCTTGAATTTAGTGCTCATGAAATGTCTCACTGTCATAGAGCTCATGCTCAAAATCTTTATTTTCTAAACAACCACAATTTGGAATTTAAGATTTAAAATTGCCACCTTCCCCTGGGAAACCTGAAATATGTACATGGGCACAAGCATACGTACATATAAGTACTGCTGGTGCCAAGCCCTATAATTTTTTGCCATTTTTCTGATGATAAGCATAAGCTCACACTTTTTTCTATTATTTTTGTTAAAAAGCACATTGGAAGCCATAAAATATAAAAGAAGGAATCACCTACTATCGTACCTTCTGCATAGCTATTTTATGGTTGCCATTACCATTTTTGTCTCTGCTCATGTACATTTACATTTTTACCCAATTGTAACTCTGGTATATATACAATTTTGTGTTTTCTTCAACCTTTTATATTGTGCATTTTTAGTATTGATACACAGTCTCCACAACCATCATTTTAACAAGCTACAAAATATTCTGTTGAATGACTGCACCATAATTCATTATCCTATTCTTCTACTGTTGGGCACTTAGAGGGCTTCCAGTATTTCGCTAATGCACATAGTACTGTGACGAACATTTCTATGCTTGCGGCTTTCCCTTTCCTTTATTCTCTTTCCTTGGGCTAGCGTTCCAGGATGCTGACTGTACCAGGTTAAACTGTATGGGCTTCTTACTTTGGTAGCTCTTGATACCTAAGGTCAAACTGCTTTTCAAAGTGTTTTATCATTTTACATGACCTCTAGCAATATATAAATTCATCTATACCTCTGTGTATTTCAATTTCATAGCAGCATGTTTACTTATATGGTTTCAATGATACTATACGTAATTTTAAAGAATTTACTATCTCTCTTAATCTTTGGCTCTGGTTGAAGGCCTTTTGTTCCTGCAGCTTTAATCACCAGTATCAAAGCATTCAACTGGAAGCACATCCGTGGACACACACAGCCCCAGCCCCAGATATCAGACTTGGACTGGGTTGGGGGTGGGGAAATCAGTCAAATATATACCCTTACTTGTTGGAAGCTAAGCTACAAATGAACTAAGATGCAGAGGAAAATGGAATGTAGTATGTGGAGCCCAGTCTCCACTCACTTTTCCCCTCTTGTTTATACCAATACACTGCCTCAGTCCTCAACCCCAGCTCCTACAAGGCTGTATTCTCTTTTATTCAAGGTGGGACACCAGCCTTAGTATATTACTGTTGGCCATATGACCTTTTGCCATAATCCAACTGCCTCTGAAAGTCACAGTGAAAATATATGATTTTCAGTTCATACCTCCCTCCAACCCTTACAAACTGTTCCCAACCAAACACCCAAAAGGCTGACCATGGAGCCATGCCTGGAACCAGCCCCTAGACTGCAGAGGAGCACAGGGCTAAGTGTGCTCTGGGCTGGCCAAGCAAGGGGTAACTTTTCTGAGTTCCCACCACCACAGATCATGAGTTGTGTTCCTCTAATCACAGAGACTGGATCAGAGCCAGCAACTTATTTCACGTGGGTCAGTCAGCGGCCCAAGAAAGAAATAAGTTCGAATCAATGCAATCAAAAGGTGAAAACCTCCATTAACTGGAGGTATAAGGAGCAAAGCTTATTGATTCCTTGAGTTGTTCTAGCTGTCATAAAAAATTATAGCTTTAACCTTTCATGTATGATGGTTCTAGTCTAATTTTTATTATGATGTCATGAATAGTGTATATGCATTTTATAGCAAATGTGCACTTTTGAAAAATGAAAATGCCATATTTACTTTTACATTTTTCTTCCACCTAGAATTTCATCCCCATTTTGGGAAATTTCTGATCAGGGCAGCATCATAAGCATCAGCTCCTTGGGGTTTCTAGGACATCAGTTTCCCAGCTAAAAGAGGCGGAGTGAGATAATAATATAGGCACCACGCACTTCTGGAATAATTCTTGCAAATGAGCTTTGAAGGTTACTTGAGCTTGAAAAAGGAATTGCTCTGTACCTTTGATGAATAACATGCTTGGTTGTCTGTTGCACATTAGAACTGGGCCCACATGGATGGGAGGGTGGGCTTAGCAGCTGGATCACCCCATCCCTGGAGATGAATTTGGCCACAGAAGTTTTCATGGACATAGTTCCAGATTCTTTTGTTATAGTTTGGTTCACACACATTAGGACCACATTTGTATCGTATAAAAAGGGTGCTGTTTCTATCAAGATCCATATACAAAATTAGGAGCAATTAGCATTGAGCTATTTGTCATTTAATGGAAAGAAGTGAGGAAGAACACAATACCTGAATTTGATTTTCATCCCTTTTCTGTGATAATTCTGCCTCTCCTTCCTTTGAGTTTTGTTTTACAACACTAACATTAAATAATGGACCTAGTAAAGACGACTGGTCATTCTTTCCCTGGATCAAGACTTTAAAACTTAGAAGGAGAGGAAACCCTAGCTTGAAAATTTATTTTTTCAACCACTTTGATCACTCTTTTTCAATTCTAGCTTCTCATGATACAATAATAAAGTTCCCTGAAAGGTTATAAAGCACCATAACGTGTTCGATATTCTCTCAAACAGGCCAGCATGTGCACAGGCACACCACCCTTCTCTCTCCTTCATGAGACCTCATCCTGAAAGTGCCCATAGAGCATGTTCAGGAAAAAAGAAGGGTCCTTTCTTTCTGAACCAAGTGGGAGATCTGGATTTCAGTGACGTCTGTTACTATCACCTGTGCAATGTTAAGCAAGAATTAGGACTTTAATAAAAAGAGTTAGCTTCTCATGGGTGCATGACACTTGCCCAAGTTTACAGTGAAGAAAGACCCACTTTTCACACTTCTCAAAATCCTTTCATTTTCTTAAAGATCTGGGATGGGGGAGAGGAAGGGTTATACAATCAGAACTATAAATGTTTATAGTCATCATCTTCATTTCAATAACTGTGAAGCTGACTCTGGTGATGCTTGTGCTATCTGGTAGCACACAAATGAATTTATTTCCCTGTGCATATAACCCACAATGAAAAACCTGTTGATATTCTAGGTTTTTAAAAAATCATATTGAAAACACTTTTTCCATTTCCTATAAGATGGGATTAAGTTATTCATCCCCAATAATAGCTCCATGCCATGGAAAAGTACTGTGATACAGAGAATGTGACATCACCATAGACCGTAGAGTAGCTTCGTGCCTTAATAGGAGTTTCACAGGAAATGGGCACACTGTTCTGGGGAGAGAAAAGGACCTGGAGGTTACAAAGACCTTGTTGCCAGAAGGTTGGGAAGCTTCTCTTCACATGCATAGCTGGCACAGTTTCCTAGATTGCCTCTACCAGGGAAGCCTGGTAAGTCCCCCATCCCTGCTCCCAGAGCTGACTGTGGACCCTCCTGCCGTGTTTTCTTTGCCAGCTGCCATGGGAAAAAAGTATGTGTTTGGCCTCATAGAGACTGAGGAATACCCTGTGATATACATAGCTAAGTGAATATGTGTATTTTTAGCCCTGAGAATTGGATGAATTGACTCAGATCAAAGCGTGATTATCTTCAGCAGTATGCCCTGATAACCTACAAGGTGATTTTGCAAAGTGTGAATGCCTTGCTTCACACTCCATGATCAGTGCTGTCATTAATACTTATGCTAATAGTGATATTATCATTAATAAGTAGTAAATAGACAGGGAGTTCCCAGAAAAGTCACATATATATATCATACTGAAGGAGATTTCTCTTATTCTTTCAGCCATTTTGGGGGAGCACAATGTGCTGTTCTAAGAGCGTTCTGTTGCTTTGAAGAAAGTCCAAATGGCAAAGTGGGATGACCCAAGAGAATTCGGGGAAAGCTACAATGAAAGGGTAATGGCTCTTTGCATATTTTTGAACATGAACATTCCTTTGCGTACATTTTCTATACTTCCCCATTTCTGTGTTTGCTTCTAAAGGGCAGAGAGCCAAGGAAGAGCTGAACTTGTTCCAAAGGGAGGTGTTTCTGGCAGGTGTGAGGACTTCCAGATAATAAAAACATGTAGCAACTAGCAGTCCCCTCAGCTGAGCATCAGCTGCCTCACCATGCTACCTACTAGAGCCTGCCTTGGAAGTGTTCTTGGCTTCAGAAACTAGGCGGACCCACTTCTGTGCTTCCAACCATTTTATCTTCTTACCACTTAGTCCATCACTGGGGATTCCCAACTACTAAATTAGGAAAGTTTGAAAAACTCCTCATTTCAACACCAATTCCCATCAACTACGGTAGGCAGAGCACATTGTTTTTGCCTTAAGCACACCATCTTCCTCAAAGAGTTTGTGGCAAATAAAAGGGCACACGGATGATATTGAAACAAGGGGAAGAATGTGTCAGCAGGCATATATTTTGGGGGAAAATAAGTTATCACACCAGAAGTGGGTAATTCCAGAATCTTTTGTGTTTCTGGACTAAACATAGTACAAATGTAGGTGAGAAAATGGTCTTCTTTATCTGGTTAATGTGGGTGAAAGTCATAGTGAGTTGAAACTGACTTCATTTTTATTGCTCTCATGTAGGTAGGAGATGGATGCTAATAATGTTTTAGACATACATTTTTATAAGGGTTTTAGAGGCCTTAGGCCAACGTGACTTCTTTTCTAAGATTTTCTTTATGCTGTAGCCCATTTTGAGCTTCAAACTAAGATTCTATGAGCCTGTTATTTTCAAGTGCAGATAACAACATGATTGAAACAATTCTCTATTAAAGAAGAACAGAGATAGATGAACACATTTTCTTCCATTTTATTAGGACTTACCAAATGTTAGAAGTCAAAAAAAAAAGCCCAAAACAAATACCCTACAGAAACAGTGCCTCAATATTTGATGTTTAAAAAGAAGAACAAAAGAAAAAGCACTAGTCAAGATATTTCACAAAAAATTAGCAGTGACGTTGGAAACAAGGCATTTCGATGTGCAGTAAGGTCATTCTCCAGCTGTGGGCTGTACAAAACCAAGCGGTCAATATTCATTTAGCCCCACAACAATTTTCCTGTGATTAGTGGCAGTGCTGTTATCACTAATGTTTCTGGAAAGATATCAGAGGCTTTTGTGTGGCATGAGGGTTTATAAACTCGTGGATTTTGATACGGGTACTGTATTTCATCATGTTCCCCCTTTATTTTAAGGCTGTCTTGATTCCCCAGTCCCATAAGGATTCCCAGAATAATAATTATCTTCCCAACAAGTATTTATATTTGTATAATTTGATTTATATATAAAAATAGTGTAATTCACATGTGCACATAAAGTCAGAGGCATTTGTGTATGTATTTTTATAAGTAATGATCCCACCATTGGCTCTCCCCAGAGCAGGCTAAGCCGGGAACAGGCTATTTCTGTCAGCTAGAATGTCTGGCTCTTGATACACTGTGCTAGGCAGAACTGGGATGGAACATGCAGTGATGGGGCCAAGGTCATGGGCTGGATACCACTTAGCTTTGCAGAGAGGATACAACTGTGTCTTAGGGACACAGGTGCCCCCTGGTCATCTGACTGGGAGCTGCATATGGTTGATCTCAAGGGAAATCCAAGTGTGAATGGTCCATTATGATCAGCTGTGTCCAATGAGACACATACAAAATGCACATGCCCCACCACAATAGGATTCTCCTTCATGAACACAGGGTAACGATCATGTATCCTAAATGTAAAGCGTTGGTGGGCGATGGGAGAAAAGTTCCTCTGGACTCCATGGCTCTATTTTCTAGGTCACCCACATTGGAACTTTTAAGCCAAGGTTTGATTATAATTTGAAACCACATTCTGCACTGAGAGAGAACCCTATTTCAAAGTGTTTAGTGATGTAATATACTTACATCTATGGTTTATTGGCTAGATTTCATTAGTTAAGAAGGCAAGATTGTGCAGTAAAAAGAAGATAACATTGGAGTTACACAAATTTAAATTGGAACTCCAAGTCCACACAACTACTTTCTAGTTGTATAACCCTGGGAAAGTTAAATAATTGACTGAGCCTTGGTTCCCCAAACCGTAAAATGGGATATGCTGGATACCTCTCTTTCCCATTTGGTTGATACTCTGAACTCCTCCTTATCCTTCCTCACACTGTTTTCTAGCTCTTTTCACTTACATGGTTTTGGAATTTTACATTTCCTTAAATGAAAACTTCCTATGCCAGTTAATAACAACTTTGAAAACTCCTCTACCCCTCCCAGTAGGGTCAGTTCCACCTGCCAACCCCACTCCCAACACAAATGTAGTATGTATGCATATGTGTATATGTTGGAGATGGAAGCTTCAGGCAGTACTTATCTCTGTGCCCTTATACTTTGCTACCTTGAGTTGTGTGCAGCTTTCTGCTTCCATCTGGACAGGGCTATTCATGTGGTCCAGCCCTGTGGCCACACTGGGAGGTTCTTCCCAGTGAGGAAGAAAAAGAGGGAGAAGTGCTAGGAAAAGGTGGTGTCTCAAGCTAAAGACAGAAGACAACATCTGAACTGGCACAAGGAGGGATGTCCTCAGATGTTCTTTATAGGGGTCCTTTCACTCACTCTGTCCTCTGAATGGCAGAGGACAGGTATGTTTTCAGCTCCTGGCTTTTTCATAAAATATAAGAGGAATATTGAGTAGACCCTAAAAAGGAACCAGGTTCACTTAAATTTAGAAGCCAGACTTAGAGTAACCTATTTATGGATATACAAAGTAAAAAAAAAAAGACTACATAATTCAATTCAGAAACTGCCATATTGGGAAGACATGTTAATATTCTGAGCTAATAGCTATTAATATCAAGAAAGTTTGCTGTCTTGCTATTGCCCTGTGGTAGCACTGATGTAGCATGAGGCTGACTCTGATCTGATCAGGTATTGTGGCCTAAGGAATGTGTCTTTCAGGACAGACCACCAACAACCTTAGATATTGATCATCCAGTCCAGAATGGATATTGGTAATAGAGTACAAATCAATAAGTGTCCACTGTATTCACCTAGTGATGGATAACTTAGCAGCCTACTTAATATACTTAATTTGCAATTCAATTGGTTACACATTTTCCCCCAAAGTGTTAATCAATTTTCAGTAAGTATGACCAGATTGAAGTGTCACCCTAGGTCCCCTCAGAGTTCTGAAGCATTATTTATTTTAGAAATAAAAACTCAACTCTTTGGTATATGTCTACCTTTTCCTGGAAAACTCTGAGCTATAGATTTGGCTTACTAACCCACTTGTACAAATAAGGGTCCAACTCCCACCATCCTATGTCATCTTGCGAAGAAACCAATTCACATACATGTTTCCCATTATGGCAGCTTTAGATAAATGTAATTTTAATGACAACTTGCCCTGTTTAAAGTTTTCCATATAGTTGCCTTTAAAAAGTATCTGCCCACTTACTGATTGACACAACCATTTAGGTCACTTAATGGGTTGCCGATCTAAGTTCTTAAGACAAAAAATACTTTTTTTAGACTAGCTGTATTGAATGCTATAGCTTCTTTATTTGAGGAACTCACTTTTTCCTCTGGTTTGACAAATTCTTCATTTTTGGATCTCTCACATACATCATTCTAGCTTTATTTCCTTGTTTGGAAGAAAGATTCTCCTTCCCCTCAATTTGGCACTGGGAAAATACCCAGAATCAGTTTTAGTAAGTTAACATCTTATCAGAATCACAGGGCTGAAACAAGCCTCCAAAAGTAGTAGAACTCCAGACCTGGAAGGGAATGCTAGAGACCATTTAGTCTAAGCCCTTTACTAAAAAAAAAAAACCAAAACAGATTTAACAATAAGTTTCCCAGAGTGGCCCAGCAAGTTTAGACTAAAATTAGGCCTTTGATTCCTATTCCAGGATTCTTCTGTAGCAGGATGGCTCACGAAGTCACTAACTCAGTCAAAAACCCTCTGTGCTGGACATGTACGGTTTAAGTCACTGGTACAGCACTGGTGATGCAGGGACACAAGATGGGTGCTAGGCTGATGACACGCTATTACATTGTCCCTGCCCCCAGGGTGCTCTCAGTCCAATGAACACAACATCGGTCTGAACAGGTAACTATCAGCAAGGTCAAACTTCAAGGTATTATGGAAACATCTAGCAGGGCACCTAATTCAACCTGAGGTCAGGGAAGATATTTCTCTTCTAAGCCCCATTGTTAACCTGAACAAACACCTGGAATCGTTGTTGAGAAAAATATTTGACTTATGGGCCATATTTCCCCCAAACTCACACCAGTGCTCTTGCTGTCTACATGCTGGTGAGCTACTCTATGTGGTATTGACTATAAACAGCAGAAAAGATTGACTAAAAAAAAAACCCCAAACATCTTAGGAAAAAGAGAATAGCATGACTTTAAGCAAAACAGTATTCTAAGTTATTGGAAAGGATAAGAAGGAAACGCAGGAATGCCAAAACTTCTAGCTTGGTCAAATGTTAAGATGAAATAGGTCACATGTTCAATGGTGTTCTTGCTAGTGAGTGGCACACAGGTTTGAGCGATCACTGTAAATCACCAGACAAAACAAGCAGATTCACAAGGGCTAGACTCCAAGAACTGCATGTGTAGAAGCAGGAATAAGATGCGTTTCCATAGTCTGCTGAAGGGGAGGACAGCTGCAGCAGAAAGGAGATCCTGGTGACCTGTTGTCAGTTCGGGAAGCCATATAAGTTCCCCAAGGTTTATATATTCCAGATTCCACAGGATTGCCTTTTAGTCTAATAATCACTTCCTCAACAGAAATATTCTTGTCAGACCATTGGGTTATTCTGCTTTGGAGGGGACTATTTCTTGAATATTATAGTGGAAGTCAGAGGAAGACAATATAATATTTCAAGAATTTATGATTGGCTGATTATTATAAGATACCTATGGCTTTTCGAGTGCTTACCTTGCCTGAGGTGCACCTGCAGTTAAGTTCTGTGATTGGTCTTTGTGAGGATTTCAATATCAATGTCTTCATCTTTCTTGTTATAACTCAACCTCACTCTGTATATATGCATTTATAATGTTTTTTTTAAGAGAATGTGAAAATGTTTCAAAGGGTCTTTTTAAAAATCAAATAAGCAGCTGCAAATGGGGAAATAACCATTCTGACTCTGTTTGGGAAACAGCTCTGATCACTCAGGGTATTCAGCAAGCACACAGGGAACTTATTTAGAACAGCTCTGAATATACCATGAAAACCAGCCCTAAGCTAATTCATCTGATTGTACTCCTGGCAGCTCTTTTTGGATTGCTAACACTTTGCAGCTGTAAAAATAAAACAAAAACACTCTTGAAATAAGTTAGGTGCATATATGAAAAGCACAGCTGGGCTACTCCCCCAGATCATCTGTAGATATAGGATTCTGTTTCTGAATGCTATTTTGCAAAGGAGGAAGACCATGGCCATCTCGAAAAGAAGCCAAAATTGCAAAAAGGATCCATTCACAGTTCTTATTTTCCTCTATACCTTTTCTGTCTTGTGTCTCTGGAAACGTTTTACTAAGCTCCACAGAAACTGCGGCTGGTAACATCAATTTTGGCTGAGTCCACACAAAACCACTAGAGAACAAGTCATTTTTGGAGGCTTAGAATAAGAGAATCTGGATGATTCTGGGCATGAGAGTTCTTTACTAGGGATTGTTTCATCTTGAATTCTTTGGATAATTGTGGTGTTCACACGGTCTTCGTAAGAAAGCTTTTATAAGTTATGGGAGTCAAGTTACCTTGTTGTCTTTTTAGTGCCCTGAGCTAAACTATCTTTCTGGAAAGCTTTGAGCCCATTTCCAGCCCACTTAATAGTATGTTCAGAACAATAGACTTGAATATGTCTAATTTGTAGTTTTCATTACTATGTTGCACATGAATGTTTGGTCATGTCCAAACTTAAGAAAGTTCCCTGAAAGAGGAAGTGTCTACATCTATTCTCCCACACAATATCCTTGCACATTGCTCATCACAAATTTGATCATGCCATTAAAATTCTTCCATGGTTCCCTTTTATCTTCATTGCAAATCTTGTAATTTATACTTGATTTTTACTTCCTTCTGCACTCTTATTCCATCAGTTATCTTCACCGTCAATAATGAATTACTTGTTCTTACGACACTCCACATGTACTTACAGTTCTTTGCTTTTACAAAAGCTTTTCCCTCTGTCAGGAGTTGCTCTCTGTTTCTGCCTGGGATGCTCCATTTGTCCTTTCCCATTCACTGTATCCACCCTTTGGAAGCCTTTTTTAACTTCCCCAAGGCAGCCCTCCGTGTCCTTTTCCCAGCTCTTCCTGAAGAGTGTGTGAATTACTTCATGATAGGACTCATTGCATTGCCTCTCAGTGAGTTGGAACACTCCCTGGAGCCAGAGCCTTGCCTTTCCATTCTTGTATTCAGACATGCTACACAGGCAATGAGCAAATAGGACTCCAGCCACACATATCCTTTTCATCTGTAGTGGTGCATTCTGGCTGAGGACAGCCTGCCTGTGTCACCAGCACCAGCGGCTACCATACACTCATTCACCATTTACTGGACAAATTGAGAGATTCAGTAGATGAAAGAATGACTGAATGATCATTTTCCAACATGAATTCAAGGAATAACTTACTAACTTGTCTGGTGGTTGCTTTTCAAATTTCAAAATATTATCTCTCATTCACAGGTCACCCACCATAGAAACCTGGAAATAAAGTTTCCAGACATTATATTCAGATCCTATGTTAGGCTGCATATTTCTAAGCTACAGGCAAATCTCATTTATATGTGGGTAGATTCTCTGAATTATGGTTTATTCACAATAAATCGTGTTTTAAAGTTCTTACTAAGAATTAGCACCTACTCTAAATTAATTAAGTGTTTGCAGTGTGGCTTCATTACACAGTTTGAAGTGTTGTGAATTTCCAGGGCACCAGACACATCCATATTCAAATGTATGCTCACACAAAAAATTAAAAAGCACATTACAGATCTAAATATAAATCCTTTTTGGATCATGGTCCTACTCATCTCTTATATGAGTAGAGTCCTTCAGACTTTCCAAACTGCATTCTCATGCATTTTACAAGACTAGGGAAGCTGGTATCAACCCCTTTTACAGATGAAGAAAACAGGTACCAACAGGACCAATGATTCACTAATGAATGCAATTTGAAAATGACATAAATGGGCCCAGGTCCACTGCCTCCCAGATCATATCTTCTGTCTGTTAGTTATTACTTTGGCTGCACTTAATGTGAAGTTGTACCTCTGTTCAATGGTGCTAAGCAAACATAATCAACAGATGTATTTCCTTTCTTTGCTCTTGCTTATATATTTATTTCCTGGGTATAAAACTGAGCCCAGGGTTACATGGCAAATGGCCTTTGTTCAGAGGCATTTAAAATTACATTACTATAATATTATTAATCTTTTGATTATGTGGGCCAATTGCTTTTGAGAATAAATTTACAATGTTTTAATTGTCACCAGGATATGTGGTAGCTAGTGACATAGTTGTAAGCAGATGTTAGTAGAAATTTCAGTGGCAGTACCAGGTGATGACAAGCATATCACAATATAGGAAAGACTGAAATAAATTTTTATGTTCTAAATTATCTGCCTAGATCATAAAATTCTGCAGTGCAGTATAATTCTTGCAATATGCTTTCTAACACCTTGTCCAGGAAAGGCATGGCTATCAATTTCCCTGCAGCTTGAGTCACAGCTCAAACATTTTCATTAAGAAGAGGGTTTTTCAAGATCTCAGCTTAATGTCCCTTTCCTTAATTTTATCCCATGAGCTCTAGGTAGATCTCCTTGATACCAGGGAAATTATTTCTTTTCTTCCTCTGGGTTTACATTCTCAGCACGGATGAAGGTATGCGTGTGCTCTTTCTCTTTAAATAACCCATTTTTAAAACTTTATCTTTTTTGCTAATATTTTGCCATACATCAGTGCGCTGACAACAAATAATAATTTCAGTGGGTTTTATGACAATTGGAAAAATCCTGAGAAGGTTATTTGTTATTAAGCTCAATAGAAAAGGATTTTTTTATTAGAACATTAAAGCTTACCTAACCTAAGCCCATTCATTGATGTTTTAAACAACTACACTCTCTCATATATTATGATAGGTACAATAGCTATTGTGTTCATCCATACATCAGTCAATAGATCAGTGGATTCTGGTACAGATGATGTTTGACTCTATAAGGTGTCCTTACTACGCTGTTTTTGAAGTTAATATAATCCAAGTTTACTACTAAAATGGCTTAAATTTTAACCCAAAGAGCTATAAAATACCTATGGCTTTTCTAGTGTTCACCTTGCCTGATGTGTTCCCAGGTCCTATGGGAGTTAGAGTGGAAGGTGCGACATATGGCAAAAGATTCTAGCCTCCTAGTGACAGCTCCCAAGTTCTTCAAGCTTTTTGTTGTCGTTGATAAACATTTATCAACCAGTCACTGTGCTAGATGTGGCAAATACAATATGAGTCGACACAGACACATTCTCTGTCCCCAGGTAGCTCAGGAGAAAATGGGAGAAAACTGGTTACTCAGATGATCAAACTACAAAAGTTAAAATTGCATGTGTAGCAGCTGCTTCCAAGGAAGAGAAGTATAATTTGATATAAGTATATAACAGAGTTGGTCTGACCATGAAGTAATTGATCCGTTTAAGTTGATCCACTGCAGAAAGTCAAGGAGGGTTAGGAAGACTGGTGTAAGGGGCTGAGGGTTCAGAACAAGTGGAAATATAATAGGTAATGGGAGAGAGACATAGAAGAGCAGAAGATAAATGACAGGGCGAGGAAGGAATGAAGCGGGTAAGAGACAGAAAAGAAAGTAGTTGATAGAACTTTTTACAATGATTTCAACATCTGGATTTTCAGACCATATGGGACGCGTGGTGAAGAAATAATCTCCTATTTCATGCCATATCACTGACATTCAAGCCTATTCCTCCAACCCTGACGGCTCTCCTGTACTATACAGGCGCATACTTTAAATCTGGGGAATCTGTTGTCAATTCTAACTCCACACATTTAAAAACTAAACCATATATTCTGCCCTCTCTACAGAATCTCCAGCCCAGCATTCCCACTTACATTAATAGCCATGAATTGTCCCAGACACAAAGGTAGGAACCATTAAGACATGCTTTGGTCATCCCTGACTACTTCCTTCCGGGCGCCTCCACAGCCAGTCTATCAGCAGACCCCATCATCTACCCTCTGAGATGACTCTCACGTTTACTCCTCTTCTCATTCCAGCGGCAGCATCCTGGCCCAGGCCCATGTGGCTGCTAGCCTTAGCCTTACTCATGGCAGAGCCTTTGATCTGTTCTCCCAGGCTATGGGGTTTTCTTCT
This sequence comes from Smutsia gigantea, assembly GCA_032199065.1. Taxonomy (NCBI): domain Eukaryota; kingdom Metazoa; phylum Chordata; class Mammalia; order Pholidota; family Manidae; genus Smutsia; species Smutsia gigantea. The sequence goes on along the minus strand of JAVSCE010018704.1, from coordinate 31,723 downwards.
CACCAATTTATTTGGAAAACATCTATCTAAGGTTTCATAAATTAAATTTTAAAATGTCTTTCTCCTCTTGAGAATTTATAGTGGTTTCTAATACCTTCAGCATCTAATGTAACTTTTTACCTAATTTAATTAAACAGTCTCTTCACTGCCTCCATCTCATGTTAGGTGAACCTCTACCTTGTACCTTGTTCCTTGATTTGCTACATTTCCTGACCAATATACATTCTTTACTATCTTCTTAACCCATATAAAGTGTATGTTTTCTTTAGGTCGACTTTGTTGTTTTATAATCTGTTTAAACCCATCCCTACTAGCCATGATGCATTTGTGAAGCTTTACCTTCAGTTACTGCATTATGAAAATAAGAATGTTTTTCTCCCCTTCCAAAACAAAATTGATTCATATTTATTGTGGTTTTCTAAATTATGTACCACTTCCAAGAAATTGTGGTAAATAGCATTCCTGTTGAGAATCACAGGCTCTATTCCTCGAAGATGCTTCTAAACACCACTTGGTCCTTTCTGACTTCTGTAACTAAATGGTTGTAGATGCATCACATTGATATTTTCTTAATTAAATGCTTTCATATACTGTTATTTAAATGTATTATGAAGACATTAACTTACACAAGTTGTAATGGTTTGAATTATTCTACTCTTTATAAGCAACGAAGATATTTGATGATAAAACCAAAATATTCCAAAGAATTCCTGTTTAGACATGGGGAATACAAAATTGATACACAATTACTGGAAAAAGTAAATATTTAATAAAATAAAGCAATAGGAGTTTTATAAAAGCATGCAGTGCTTGTAAAGAAAGCGATTATTCCTTAAACATTCAGAGATGGCTCATCTGAGTTGGGTAACTTCCTTGGCTTTTCTATCTAGCCAGGTTTCTCTGTGACTTCTGCTTTGTAGAATATGATGGTCAGTGGAAATTGTGATTTTATTTAAGTGACCTAAATACATTCTGACTGGCCTGGTTATAATGAGTCTGGAATAGCTGATTGATTGTGTTTTGTTGTTGGCTACATTTTGTTTTGTCAATATTCATAATCAATATTTATCCTGGAAAAGACATCTTGGAAACAGTAATGAGATACACTCTCCATGCAAATACATGGACATGATTACTGATTTGTGCACACTTAGTAACTCTTCCAAACTGTCCATCAGTGATGGAAATTGATGTAGTCTGAGCATGGAAGCTGTCTTGCCTGAGGGTTTCAGCCCTGGGCAGGTTCAGTATGGATTCAGTGAGACGGAGAAATGACAACAGAATGTTCTTGGGGTAAAAGGGTTTATACCCAGCAGTAGATTGAGCACTAGAATCACGTCTGTATCCAGAAGTCTACAGGTCTGTAATCCACCTTCAGCTCTGCCTCCTTCCAGAGCATTGGGCAGAGCTCTTTATATAGTGACTCAGTCAGTAATAGCTTATTGCCTATGGGTGGGGAAGCAGTAGCCTAGCAGCAGGCCAATTACATCATCAAGTAGTTTAGGGTCAGGTGAGGATCCTGGCCTTTTCCACACAGAACTTCCACACAGAAGCCAACTGTACCATCTGACAACTATGTCTGAGCTCACATTGGCTATGAGAGAGGGAATAGCTTCCTCACAACTTAATTCCCCACAAGCCTTTATTGTGCCCCAATCAGAATTAATATCCCTCTCTTCTTGGCCTTCACAGAGCTTTGCACCTGTTTATAACAGAATACCTGTAAGGAGCTCCTTGAAGTCAGGGATAATATTTATTTCTATATTTCCCAAGCCCACCACAAAACCACAGTCCTAGGAGATTCTAGATAAATGATTGTTCCATTGAACTGAACATATGTCTATCACAGACACTAACATTTCAAGTAACCACACCATTCTAAAAAACAGATTAATCTTCCCAAAGCATCACTGAAAAAGTTTTCACAGTTCCCAATCAAAAGGAAAAAATCCAAATACTCTAGAAAGGCATTCAAGGCTCCTCATGGCCTGAATCCAATCCACTTTTCCTGCCTCCCTGCCCACTACTCCTCAAGAAGGCAATAGGCTAGCAAACTACTTGCTCTTCCCTGTATTTGCTCCAGTTTTTCTGTTTTCCCTTACCTGAGTGTTCATCCCATCTTCACATAGGTAAATCCACTTTACCTTCCAAATATACCCTTCATGAGGTTTCTCTTCATACTCTCTCCCTCTCTACCCACATTCCTTAATCTATACTAACTGGTAATTAATTTCTGTCTTCTGAGAAGTCCCATACTATTCTATTCATTAGTGTCTTTGTTTTTATATTTATGTCACATTCTACCTAGCATTATATTAGTTTTTCTGGTTTTTCTGATTGTCTTAACTACCTTTAGGGGAGCAGCATGGACTTGAGCTTTGAAGCAAACTGACCCAATCCATATTCCATCTCTGCTTCCTCCTAGCCCGTGACCTTGAGCAAGTTACTTGACTTCTATCTGCCTACATGTTACCTGTGGAATGGAGTAATACTCGAGTATACTGCATAGGGTGTAGAACTTAATGAGTAACATATATGAAGAACTTTAGAATCGTACCTGATACATGGTAAGTATCACATAAGCATTAGCTCAACCCTTCAGAGGAGTTTTCTTAGATCTATTACTAATTTGCTGAAAGGTCATGCTTTCACCTCACTGGTTTCCTGTCACATTTTTTTCTTCTCATTCTTCTCACTTGCCTGATCCTGAATTATCTGGTGTTGAGTGGTTTCTCCCCATAGCTGTTCTATTCCTTATTAAGTTTATTTCCTTTCCATGATTGAATATTACAAAGAGCTGCATTTACATTTATTATACATTGGTTAATGTCCATATATAGAACAAAGTGGTAGATTTATAATATGCAAATGATTAAGTGGTAGATTTATAATATGCAAATGATTAATAGGTTGTTTACTGGTAGATATGGAGAGATGTGGGAGAGGCAGTACTGTGGTAGAAACAGCATTATAAAAGGAGTTGGTGTGTGTATATGTGGGTAAGGGGGATTGAGACAGGGCAAAAATTCACATTGGGTAAAAAATTAACCTTTCTACATGGAAAACTTCTTCAAGATTCAGAAATATTCAGAAGCATTACATGGTTTCTTCAATAGTGGGATACTGTCAGCCCAAACACTTGTGTACATGAATATTTGTTTTATGACATTCAACACATTAACATATACTTAATTATATTAACATCATTAACTATTCTGTTTCTTTTTAATGAAAATTATATTATTAATCTGCTTTAGCATTTAGCTTTAAGGAGCAAATAGTTATTTACTTAGATGCATTTTTACTAGTGATGTCCTATAGGTGGACACATACTTGTGTGTTTCCACACTGTCCTCTGCCCTGCTCCCTTTCCAGGTAACTAGCATCCTGACAATCTGTGCTCCAATGAGCTATATGCCTTTGAACTGATTTCATACGAGGTCTTTGCACCTCACTTAAAGTTAACACCTCAGTAGCATTTTTCAGTAAAACTTAAAAGCTCTTAGTTACTTGAAAATCTGACAGAGTTCTGCAATTTTAAACTTGAGTCTTTTACCCAATTAGAGCAATCGTAGCCCATTCACTCAGGGTATCACAGGCCTATGTGACATCCCATTTTGGCTTCTTATCACCTACAGATCTATTTGGTAGATAGGAAAAGAAAATACAGCATTATCTCAGGGATAAAAATTTAGATACAAGGGATTTCTCAATTTATTGTAGTCATTCTGTGGTTATCAGCTGTAGCGTGTAAAACATTAATGGCACCTGAGGACATTTTTTCTATTTTGCAGGCTTCTCTTTAGGCTTAGCAGTCTCATTATCACCACCACCATCATTAATATCATCAAGCGGTTTCTACTAAGTGATCAGCCTGAGATGCCATAGTGCTGAAGGCCCTACACTTCACTTTATGCCCATGCCACCTAAAATGCGCAATGGGGATACTGAAATGTACATATACGGAATGTTCTGTTATCCCGCGGTATTGAGATTTGAAATGTTCAGCTTAATAAAAGATTTCATTGAAATTGAGATATTTAGTCAATTTGTCAGATATATTCAACTTCCCTTTCTCGTTTAAACTGCCTTAGATAATCTTTCTTGAGGATGTACCTCCACAGGATCTCTACAAGCCACCAATGATTAGGCCAGGAGTGGACAAAAGGCCCAGGAAGAGTCAATCCACTCCCTGACCAGCGACCGATGAAATATTTTCTCTTAAGAATTTGAACTGAGAGGACCAGAATAACAAAACGGGGTTCAACTCTGACATTTGATAAAGGTTGAGGGCCAGAATCAGGGCCATAACAACTCAGAGCTTCAAGAAAGCCAAAGTGATGGGGTGCTGGGATTAGAGCCTTGAAGAAAAGTCAGCGTGGAGTGAGCATAGAGCGAATGTACAAGTACAGGTGGGTGACAGCACAAACCTGGGAGAGGGAGACAGACAGGCAGAGGTTCCAAGGCCGTTAGACTTCAGAAAATTGGATTTTATGAGATTTTTATCGTAATCTTTATTCATTGAATTTTTTTTCCTAGGAGTGGAGTGTTTAAAACTAAACTATCCTTGCCAAAGCACTAGTCAACTAAGAGGCTAACTTTCAGGATTAAAACATTTTAACGCCCATTACCTTCCTGGACTGTGATTTTATTTCACACTGATGCTTGAGAAAGTTTTCCAGGATCTTGCCATGGCCATTATCTCTGGATACTAAAAAGAGAGAGGTAGAGGGCATTTAGCGCCAGGAATGGGGCTGGGATGCACAGAGTGAGAGAAGAGTGGAGATGCTCTTCTGCCACGAGGACATTCTGTTAGTCCATTGGGTGTTTTAGAACCAGAGCCACCCTCCCCCACAACCCCAGCACACACACACACACACACACACACACACACACACACACACACTGCACAGCAATATGATCTCCAATCTGTAGCTCCTTTGAAACGTGAGTAAATAGCGATGCCAGGGCTGGAGGTGGACAGGAAGAAGGGAAGGCAGGCGGTCACCAGCCAGAGCTTTCTCTGATTCCAACACTCTATCTTGTCCTGACCCTATAGAGGATGTGTTTGCATACAGCCTAGCAGTATATCCCTCAGCTCTCAACAATCCCTGTCCTAAAGAACAGTCCCAGAGGAAGAAACACTCCCTGAACTGTTGGATTCATTTGTCCAAAAGGACGTAATCAAAAACGCATATGCAAATATGCATAGTCCTCTTGCCTGAAAACATATGCAGTAATATAAAGTGCTAGTTAAAACAGCATCAGCCAGATGTGCAGCTCCTTTCTAATACCTGATAATTTTGGTCAAAACTGTTACAGAGTCCAGTGTGTGTGGTCATGTAACGAAAACCCAAATATAGTTTGCCTATGCATATGGAGTTAAGAAGTAGAAATGAGGTTATAAGGAGGATTTCCTGTTTGAATCCTAGTTTCCCTTGCACATCACAATCTTAATGTTAGGCTGATATTTTTGCACATAAAATTTTAAAGCATTTATTTGCTATATGTGTATATATACCAAATTGACAATACATGGTTTTCTTCACTGGAGTCTAATTTGGTAGGAAACTTTTCACACACATAAACAATACACATCTTTGACCTATTTTTATTTTCATTTAGATTTTGTTTTGATTGCACAAGGGCAAATTAGACAGACAGTCATGATTCATTTTTACTTATTTTATTTTTTGTGTGTAAATTTGTTGTGCTATGTAAATGCATGAAGTAATATAAGTAGACCAATAGTAATTGTACAATTATTGAATGCTTATGCTGGCTTGACAGTGTGCTAAGTTCATAACTTGAATTATTTCATTTAACTCTGTCAACAATCATGTGGAATACTCGTCCTTACTAACCTCATCTTATAGATAAGGAAACCGAGACTATGAGAGGTTTTATAACTTCCTCTAAAATTGCCCAGTCAATGAGCAGCAGTGGTGGGGTGCAGCTCAAGATTGCCTGCCTCCAAACTTTACCATCATAACTACTGAGACATGCTATTTACTCTATTTATCTCCTACAAAGGCAGACAATCTAAGTTAAAATTCGTATTCTGAGAAACTGGATCTTAAAAATATCACTTCTGACTTACACCTTTAGAAATGCCCTTTAGAACACACAGTGTATTCAAAATCCATCTGAGGCCTCTTTAAACATCTTGTGATCTTACTTATATAAACTAACCATCTAACTATGTCAAAGAAATAATTATAAAGGACATTTTTAAAGGATCAGGAAGGTTTGAGTTTAGGTGTATATTTTAATTTGACAAGAGGCTTTTGGACAAATGGTCCAATTTAGGGAACACTGGTTAATTATGAATTTTTTTTTTAATTAGGGCATTTAGTATTCAGAATGAAACATGTCAATGCGTTCGTTTAAGTCTCTTTGGATTACTCAGACGTTAGATGCTCTGTCTAAAGGAGTTTCTCACACAGGGATGATTTTAAAAATATGACATCCACCTTTTCTCAGAGAGATGCTATTGCCTGGAAATGCCCCTCCTCTGGTCCCATGGTGAGTGTACACCACAGAAAACGGTTTCTCCTGTTCTGCTATGTGACTCGGGGCCTGAGAGGATTACTGAACAAGCATCTTCTTGGTCCAAATGCAAGGGGTTAAATCAAGGGACTTGATCCCTTTGCTTTGGTCCTGACAGCTGAGCAGGGCTGTGGAGACTGTCTTCTCCTCCCTGGGGGGCTCGTAAGCTCACGATCCAATCATGACTTGCAGTGAGGGCTGCGTTTCAGACTGAGACTATCACCCAAGGAATGAAGGCAAAATATGTGAGGCTTTAAATATCTTCCTGAAACATGTGCTTCCAAACTCACAACAAACTGATGGAGCAATCACCCTGTCACATGAGATAACCCAGAGATTAAGAAAAATGTAGGATTTGAAAAATAAATATGATATTCTTCTCCAAGAGGCTTATACCAATGATTCTCATTTGTGAAACAAAAAACTCCTTCCAAACAGGGCTACCGAAGACATCATTAATTAAAGACAGAAAATAATTTAAGAAAAGTAAAAAATACTCCTCAAAGTAAGGTTGACTCTTTCAGTGTGACAGATATGTATGACTAAAATAGGGAAAGACCCAGAAGAATAGGAACCTCTTTTCTGAGTGCATACAGGTTAGCCTTAGGAATAGGTGACAACCTATGGTGAAACTTATCTTCTCCTACTCTCTCCATCTCTGAGCTTCCCCTAACAATGCAAGTCTTGTTATAGATAAGTACTTTCTCCTTTTCCCACAGTAATAGAATTATCAGATGGGTACATGGACATTCAGGATAAAGATGACTACGTTTCCCAGTCTCACTTGCAGCTAGATGTTGCCTAGTTCTGGCCAATGAGATAAGAGAGGAAATGGAAATGATACAACAAACTTCTGTTTTGCAACCTTAAAAGAGGGGCCTTTCCTCCTTCCATGTTGCTATAGGGTGGTGGCAGGCCTTTTTGGACCATGCATACAAGCGCAACACCCTACAGAGAAATATATTCCTTCATCCCACAACTGCAGATGAGGCTTACAATCCAATGTCTCCTAAATATTGGCCAACTGAGCCGGATGGAGGTAAAGATAAGGCACAGGTAAGTGGTCCCACAGACAGACTGTCTGTTTCCCAGCTCTACCCCAGGCTGAATGCTTATTGCGGAAGTCTGAGGACCTTACTCTCAGTTACCTTACGAGAAGGACTGGTCATTACAACCTTAGGCAGCATGGGGGGATGAGAAAGATCTAGAGGGGTCGGGGAAGGGGGACGTTCCTCTTGGGAATTTTCTTAGTTATTACCTAAGTAAAAACAAAACTAAAAATACACAAGAATTGATTATGCCTCTGGTCATTTATATAGCAAACGAGTGTGGGGAGAGCTGAAGCACTGCCCTTAGTTGAAAATGAGTCTGGTGTCCACTTTAAAGTTTAAAACAGGGACTCAGGATTACATCACCAGGTGCCTCACATTTTCCTCGGCTTTGTTCTGGGCTCAGCCAAGCGTGAGGAGCTGAAGTGTCGATCGTCCCCCCCAGAGTCTGGCTGGCAGTAAAATGATACAACCTCTTGTCAGCTAGGACACAGTTACTCACATAGCACAGGGACTTTTCTTGTTGAAGTAATACTGGAAACCTGGTCTTAAAAAATGATAATAAAGAATAGTGCTTTACTGCAATGACATGTAATATCTTGAAATCTGCAGGGGATTCTCCTACCTGCTGGGGGTTACAGAGTATAAAAAAAAACAGCTGTGAGCAGTTTCAACAGGAGATTATTTTACAGAAATTTTCATGAAAAAAATTCACATGCATTTTCCAGTATTTATTTATTTACTTTCCTTTCTTTGGGAGGCATCTAAGGAAGAACATAAATTTAGTTTCTCTCCTTTTTTCGCCCACTGTGCAGAATGCCCCAAAGGGAACAAACAGGGTGGGGAAATAAAGTAAGGCTATGAGTTTTATAAGACTGGCATACAAACTTGCCTTCCTCATTTTGTGCTGTGAACTCAATCACACACTGTATTTTCTCTAGGAAAAGAAACCCAAATACAAAAACACACATACAAGAACACCTTTCGTCAATTATTTTCACAGAAAATCTTTGAGAGGCTAGTTTTCTTGTTCTCCTTTGGAACTAGATCTATAACAAACTTCAGAACAACCTACGTATGATATTACAAGCTTTTTTTTTTGGCATTTCTATACAATTTTTGATCACAATACCCTTTTGCCAAAATATGGGTCTGAGATACACATTTTAAAAACACTTGAATAAGATAAACAAGAAATCTTATTCTTTATTCTTATCAATATTTCTTCTCAGCAAATGTGCATATTTAGTTTTGTCACTGCCAGTTTGAAATTTAGAGCGTTATTTTTTTGGAGGGGACTATTCTGTCTGCTTCTACCTTTTCATTAGAAATACACAATCACCACAGGTCAGGCCCAGCTTGAGCCCACTCAACTTTAAGGATTTGGCAAACCTTCCTCTCTTAGGGGTTATTCCTGTCAGGAGCCAGTGTTGAGCAAAGTCCTGAGGCATTTGAGGAAATGAAGAACCGTCCAATTAAGAATCACTGATTTTATTCTGCTGCCAAGCAACAGCAACATTGAAAGTCAAACCCAAAGCAAATAAAGAGTAATTCCGGCCGGCAAGGACAACTGCTCACCCACTGCCGGAGAGATGACACTATCTGCTGGTAACAGACTCGAAATTAAAATGGTCACTGCCTTCTAACAGGCATTGCTGAACATTGGCCTTGCTAAAGCGCTGCCTAGATGCTTTGATCTGAGTAAGTCTGGTCCCTGGGGAGGATTATTGATAACAGTCAGGCCCCTAGGAGTGCTTCTCGAGTCACAGCCTACCTCAGAGCCAGCCTTTTATGAATAGTATTTACTCACATGGAACATTTTTAGAGATGCCATTCTGAAGTTTCAGCCCTCAAAATGTTTCCCTCTCTTCAACTTATTTTCTCTCAATTACAAAACATGTTTGGGAAAAAGTTTTGAGGTCCTCTTCAAGTTCCCTAATAAAGGCAAATAGTTCTGAGAAGGGTGGCCATAGGCCCTTAGGAGTTTCGAATGAGAGAAATACATGTGACAGCTAGTTGAGAGCAAAGTCCTGTAGGAATGGGACCAGCTGGTAGCAGGCATGGAAGCAAAAACAATGGCAATAAAGATCTAAGGTACAGATGTTGGAGGTGCAAAGATGCCAAACACTGACTCTGATGAAGAGCCCAGACTTCGTTGGAAAGCACAAAATCTCTCTTACTGAAATCCCAAAACTTACTAAAGAGGAGGTGAGTGTTGTATCTGACAGGCTCCCCCACTCCCTGAGATGCAGCAGCTTCTACAGAAGGTGGTGTGCCTCCTCCCCTTTTCCATGTCATTGGACTGGCTTTCTGTTTGTTTTTTTAAAGACTATTTTTAAATGAACATACGAGTAAATGACATGGGAAGCTGCCTATCTGATTTCAGAGACCCCTGTGAGGCTTTCTTGCCTCTATTACTCTTGATGGAAGCTGAAATTGTACAAACAGAATTACAGGATTTTTCAGTGGGGTTAGACTTCTGAAAGCATTTTAAAATCAAGCTCCAGCCAATTCAGGAGCCCTTCTTAACCTTCTCTAACAGCTAAGTCGTAGAGAACAATTATTTTGGAATTGAGGCTCCTTGTTAAAACGATAATACTCATTTTCAACTTCCAAACACTCTTTTCAATGAGTTTTTTTAATCCACCCTGAAAAGCAGGATTTGAGGAAAGAAAGGGGAGAGCATGAAGAGACTCACAGGAAATAGGAGGGCTACTTAACAGATGGCAGGAAAATCTGAAGAGTCCAGAGGAGGCCCTGAAGACTTTCCTCACTTAACGAACTGTGTAGCTAAGGTCCCACACTGGCTTGATCTAAAAACTTCGGAGCAGCTTCTAAGGTGTCTCAGTGAAGCGACTGTTTACAGTAAGATGAGGACCACAGCTGTAGTAAGTACATAAAAGGTCCAGGGTAATGCGAGGCCATCCGCAGACAATTATAAATCTCTTATTTCTCTTATCCTACAGGCAATCATTTTTCATCTTTTCTGTCTCTTTAAATCATCTCTTCTCATTGATCCAGATCACTATGAAAGAAGGGGGCAGGGCAGGCAGAGAAAGAATTAGTGGCTGGGGGCAAAGCCACATAGAAGGATGACACTGAAAGGGACAGAGAAAGAGACATTCTGACTGTGAAGAAAGGGAACAACAGCAGAAAGGGAGCCCAATTCCTACCCAGCCAGCCTCTGTCTACATAGGGAGCAGTCTGGAGAGATTCTCAGGTCACCATGACTGTTATTAAACCTGGTCCATTAACACTGTCATGAGCAAATACTTTGTCATCTCATTATTATGCTCATGCTCTCCCTGGTTCCTGGGTAACAAGACATAAATGCCTTCTTTATGGACTGCAGTTTATGTTTCCAAAAGTCATACAGGAACTTAGAATAGAAACTCTAACTCCAATGGTGTGACAGTAGAAGGTGGGGCTGTTGGTAGGCAATTAGATTTAGATGAGGTCATGAGAGTAGAGACCCCACGATTGGATTAGCATCCTTATAAGAGGAGAAAGAGACCAGAGCTCTCCCTCTCTCTACTGTGTGAGGATGCAAAGAAGACAGCTGTGTACAAACCAGGAAGGGAGGGAACCTTCACCCAGAACCCATGCATGCTGCACCCTGACCTCTGACTTCCAGCCTTCATAAGTGTGAGAAATAAATGTTTGTTGTTTAAGCACCCAGTTTATTGGTATTCTGGTAGAGAAGCTTTAGCTGGCTGAGATACCTTCTGTGATCACTTGCCTCAGGAAAGGCCCTAACATTTGCTACCTTGGCCTAGTCCAATAAAGAAATTATTAAGCAATATTTTTCAGTAGCCTAAGCCCAACTTATCTCCTCAGGAAGATAAATTTCCTTATTTGCCACCAGGGTAATGCTAACTATGAGTGGAGAAGGAACTTCCTTGCATTAATGAAAATCTTGATACTGTAGTACTGTCTCCCTCTAACTAATTAGGTTGCAGAACCATCACACCCCCGAATCTTTTGGGCTTGACTTGGTATTAAGTCATTTATAATTAGGCATAAACTACAGCAAGCTTTCTATTTGTCTATGATTTATCCATGGTATCAGGCATCTTTAGGAAGTAAGCCCTTTGTATTTCTTTTAGCAGCAGAAAACTCATTAATTTGTTGCGTTTTTTTTTTTTCCCTGATAAGGCTCAAATTATTACCAAGGTAATCTTCGAGTCAGTTTCAATCAGCAGCCTCACAAGGGGGAATGGTATGCAGGCAAGTGGAAACACAGGCCCCAGCCACCTGCATGAAAGCCTTCTGCTCATCTTCCCGCACAGTCTGCAGTCTCCCAGGGAGATGAGGATTAGATTGAGCATGTTAATTCAGGATGGAATAAAATGGCTTAAATCTTTAGGCAGTTCCATCCATACCTAGATATGGCAGCATTTCACCATGCGGCAATCTTGTAGGCAGGGAGACAGAATGCACAAAACTGTCACTAAATTACACACTGAAGCCAGTTTGTATCGGTGGCAATAGATTTTATGATAGATCCTATGCTGAAGCAGGGCACATAATTTATATCTACCCCACGTTTCTTGCCTCTCCTTGATAAAAGTCAGGAGGAAGGCATATTTGTATTCTGCTGTCCTCTGCCGAAGGTGCTTAACATGTTTATAGGCCAAATGAAGCCATTTTGTTTGTTATCTTGTGGCTTCCAGAAATAGGCAGCTCTGATAATGTGCCACTGGAGTTCTGAGTTACCACATCATGATGTAATGGCTTGGGGAGTACAGAGAAACCACAAACGTCCAAATGAATTGACACAATTTCCTGCAGAGGAAGCAATCTGAAAATAATAGGCAGAAATTCTGGCTCCCTTTACACTTAGAATAGATGACAGTCATCACTAAAGGGGGGTCTGGGAGTGTTCTAGTTGATCCATAAAAGGGAACGCTCACAAAAATCAGGCTTTTCTACATGAACCCATTAAGTCTTCTTTATCTACCATCTAAAAGAAAATTGGGAGCAGGCATGTGGAGTAAATCACCAACACTGCGCATAACGCAGCCATCCTTAGGTCTGGGTATCACTTCAAGAATTCCGCAAAAGGACCGTGCTCTCACTTTTTGAGTTCGCACCCACCATTTCCACTGCTTGGAACACTGAATTCCTTCTGCACCACTCTTTTCTTCCCTTGATCCACCCTGGCTCCTCTCCAAGCCTCAAGTCACAGTTTAAACTTGGTCTCCATAGGGAAGTCCTCACTGACCAAGCCCGGGATCTGGGGGAGTCCCTCCATGTGCGTTCTCAGCAACCTCATTACCTGTTTCCTCTTACACAAAGTTCTGTCCACTAAATGGGGAGCCCCTGAAGGTAGGCCCTGTGCTTTATTCATTTACCTTTCTACCCTCAGCAGCCCTCACATGCCTGGTATGGAGAGATGCTTATTTAAAGAGTATTGAAAGAAAGAAGCCAAACTATAGGGTTTGCTCTGTTGAAGTTTGTTATTTTGGGTTTTTCTGTTTAGGTGTTTCAAAGGTAAAAGATATTTACACAGTCTGTCCAGCAGACCTGTGGTTTTTGGTATGCCCCTTTATGGGAAATTCTATTTGCCCTTTGGGATCTACTCCCTACTCTTCTGTACTCTGTCCTATTCCCCGGAAGGTTGACTGCCCAGGTCCCCAGCTCCTGTGCCCTCTGGCTTCCCGGTGGAGTCAGCCAGTGAAGGGCACCATCAGGAGAGGGAAGGGGAGGGCAGAGTGGCATGGGGTACCCACCCACCGGTACCCACCCACCCCTCTCCCAACCAAATCCCCACTGTCTCCTCGGTGGGTCGGTTCTGTCCCTCTGCTGGAAGGCCATGGTTCTTCTGACAGTCTCTTCCTACAACTCCGTGGCTCCAGGACCCTGACTCCCTTTGTCCACAGAGGCCTCAGGGGAATGATGACTCCCCTCCTTGAGAGGCACAGCCAGCGTCATCATCCTTATAGGTTTCCCTTAGCCTGTGCATTCCTTTGTAAAAGTCCATTCATTAAGTTCTCCTTAATTACCTGGTTTCAGAATTGGTATCTGCATCCTGCCAAGACCCTGAGGGATATGACTTCCTTCCCTAACTTTGCCCTTGGTGAGCACGGAGACCCCACAAGGGATTGTCACTACCACCACGCACCCCTGCCACGGTGGGAGACCCATTACAACTTGCTGGGGACACTTCTAACATTTGCTTCCTCTCCTAGAAGAAATATCACTGAGAACTTCTGAAAGAATGCTGATCCACTTGGCTTTTCATTCATTCATAATGATACATGCATGTGTGAAGGCTCTGTGCTTGCCCCTTGAGACAAAGTGTGAATAAGACAGGCAAGGTCTCTGATCACGTGAACTTCATACTGATAAGGTTAATCAGACAACAGACAAGAAACACAATTTACAATTGTGGAAAGATGCGCGGTTACAGATTTCTGAGAATATACTATAGTTCATGTAAAAAAATATTTCCTATATTCGCCTTTGTATTTAAAAAATCTATTAAAAATGACTTTGAAATATAATTACAAATGTTTTGCTTTTTCTTAAAAAGCAGAGGACATTCTGATACGCCCTCTAAACTCTGAATGCATAACTTCTGGTTTCACGTCAGTCCCATGGGACATGCTGTGTACAGCTGACCTGGTACCCATGTAGCTGTGCCATCCACTTGCGGCTTGAAGCTGAGTTGGTAAGTGTAATCAGATTACTGGCAGATTAAGGGATGTACACAGTCCCCCTGTAGAGTATTCCTGGTAATGAATCTTTCTGATATATTTGTTTCCAAGTACTAAGGAGGGATTTTTAAAAAATCAGTAGAATTTATTATTGTCTGCTATTCTAAGGAGATTGTGGTCTGGAGTGATGGTGTATTCAAAGAGGAGGAAATTCTTTCTAAACTGGTATCATGCAATCATCATGGAAGAAATCATACATTTACTCCACTAATATTTGTTGTAATGGTTGCTTTGTGCCAGCTCTGATATAGGCACAGGAGAGGTAGAGGTGGATACAAGGCAGGCAGGTCCTTGAGAGTTTGCAGTGTAGCTGAAGGGATGGCCCAGAATTCCAGGGTGGAAGAAGAAGGAACCCTCAGAAAGGCAGCTTCCCTGGCCTGAGCAGGTGGGAAAAAGTGTCCTCTCACAGGGTGGATGAAAGCTGGAAGCTTCTGTAGAACCCAGGGTACTCCCTCCACCACTGCCCCTCCAGCACCTCACTTATGACATCTCTTCTCCTTCTCCTCAAAGAGCATGGCAACCTGGGTCCAGCCTGGTTACGTACATTAATGCAAAACAGAATGAGCCCATACTAACCCATGTACCCTCAAGGTGGCCCTGTGAAAAGCACAAAGGTGCTCTTGTCAGCAGGGCACCTCTGAGCCAGAATCCATTAGAAGAGATTGTTCTACTCTGGTTCAGTAATATAAAAAGGCAAGTTTTCCACTATCCCAATCCCAATCCTGACCCCCCTCACCCTGCCTGAAGCAGGCTACTTAAAGTTCAAGAAACACAAAACCCAAGTGTTCTCTTTACTCTTTAGAGACTCTCTTCTGCCTCAAAAACATAGCCAGCACAGAGACACAATAAGCAGGCGTATCTGCCTTTGCTAGATGCTAGCTTCCTTTTGGCACCCTTCATTCCCCTTTTCCCAAAGCAAAAAAAGTTCCTGGTATTTGATCCTAGATTCTCCACTGTAATCTCCCATTATTTCACCTTTGAGCCCCTCAGCCTCAATTCCTCTGTTTCAAAGCATCCCCTCAAGACCCTGCCATTTGTGGCTGAGATCACAGGTGTTCATGGGATACTTCTCAGAGATAACTAGCTTGCAGGATTTTCTGAAGATCAGTGCACAAAGCAGTGTCTCTTCTCCTGGCTATTTTCTGCAATGTATTCTGACAGGTGGAATTGGAAAATTTTTATAGTCAGCCTTCTAGTAGCTCAAATTATATTCCATAAGTCTCCAAGATGTTAGTAAAAAGGTGCTAAAGCATCTCTGCCCATCACTGTCTACTCACACTGAGAACGTGGATATGATGAGGAAGAAATGAGCACGACTTGTGTCCCAGAAGACCTGGTCCATAACTCCTCACTCTTTCCCTGGCCGAGGTTCCTAGGGCCTTAGTTTCTTTGGGTGTCAGTTTCATCATAGCACTCTTTCAATATTTGGATTTATTATGTGTGAAATAAATTCCCATGATATTATTCTCTAAAGTATATTTTAAAATGTATTTTAAAACCAAAGGAAAATTGATTTTGTATCACCCAGTGGTTTCTCCATTATCCTGGCTGGTGAGACTTACCCAGGTTTCCCGGAGACACAGAATTACACCTGAACAGGTACAAGAATATGTGGGGATTCTCTTCATCATTGTCCTAAAGGTCTTGCTAAGTGAGAAAACTCTTCTCCATCTTTCCTAAAATACTTAAAGAAGAACTTGGAGGTCAGAAGCATGAGGAAGGATTCATATAGGCTGAGAATCCAATGCTGAACGTAGGGTCTGTCCAGCACGGAATACAGAGCGAAAACGTTTCCAAGCATTTTGTGATGATGATAATAACGGCATCTTGTATTTCTCCAGCGAGTCTTAAAGAATTCCACAGGACTCACGTCAATCATCCTTGCCATTTCCCATGAGAAAGAAGGAGGGCAGGCACCTAGGTGATATAAACGGCAGGAGCAGAGCAAGCCATCACACTGAACTGGAGCCTTATAAATTGTTCGTTGCCCCTTGTAACCAAACAGTGGCTACAGCAAAAGGCAGGGAGGGCAGCTGGCCAGGTCTCAGGCCAGAAGCTATAACCCTTTCGAGACCTCAAGACAAGTCAGTGCACCCAATTTTTATAAATGGCTCTTTGGACCATTATTTACCACTGATTAAGGCCTATCTGGTCTCATATTTGAAAGTCATTTTTTTCTGTTCTGATATTTCTTACTGCATAAAACCTGGTTGGCACAAAGTAGTGATGAGTGAGTGAGCTTCCCCTTAACCCTCTGATTGTCATCTGTATAAACAACTGCCAACTGAGTCCTTGCTCCTGGGTTCTTTTTGTCTAAACAGAATGAGCTAAAGAATTCTCATGCTTAGTCATTACCCTTTAAAAATAAATAAGGCAGAGTAGGGATTCAAGATGGCGACATGAGAGGTGAGTCAGAGAACTCCTCCCAAAACCACATATAATAGAAAAATACAGTTAATACAACTAATCCTAAGAGAGCAACAAGAAAGAAGGCTGTACCAGACTGCATAAACCTAGAGAACAGAACAGACCTCACAAAGAAGGGTAACATACCAAAGCCTTGATCCAGTGGGACCCAAGCCCTTCCAGCTCACTGGCGGGAGGAAGAGAAATAAAGCAGAGAGGCGGTGGAATCCTAGGACTACTGAACACCCAGCACTGGAGATCTGCTTTGGGAGCACAAACCTACATTGCATGGTGCTCTGGAGATTACTGGGGTTGGAAAGTTAAGGCAGGCAGAATACTTGGAGAGACTAGATTCCAGCCTTATGTGGACAGGGATCCACATCCGGCCACTCTATGACAAAGGAAAGGCAGGCAGTCTGAGAGGCTTCCTAGCAGTGAGAGGGCTGCTGAAGTGGCGGGGTTTGTACGAAGCTTGCTGCACGGAAGAAGGGATAGGTGGACAGGGTTGTTTGGATGTTCTCTGTCCAGCAGGTTGGGAACTTTTAGGAGCATCAGGCACTCCATCCCCCTGGCTGGCTACTCAGCTCCAAGGCCCCCCAGTGTGATACACAACCTGCTGAGTCTTCCTCCTGGCCTGCTGGCACCGGCTTGCAAACTGGCAGTCCCTGCCCTGGCATCAGGCCAGCCACAGGGATGCTCTGCCTACAGGAGCTACAGATGGAAAGCGCAAAGGCTTACACCTGTGTGCTCAGCAGGCTGGTTCTGACACTGGAGACAGGCACTGCATCTGGGAAGCAGGAAAGAGCTCTGTCCTCCCCCAGACACCAGTGCCACTCCCCTGCGACCCTCAGCATCACTCAAAGGGCTGAGCAGCTCCAGAGACTAGAATTTCTGGACTCTAGAGGGTGACACATACAAATATGAAACGTCAAAGGAAACTGGTTCTCAGAAACACCAGAAAACCTGTCAAATGAAACTGACCACACCAATCTTCCTGAAAGAGATTTCAAAATAAAAATCACAAAAATGCTTTTGGAGGTACAGAAAAATATTCAAGACCTCAGGAAAAAATTTAGAAAGGAGATTTAATAATTAAGAAATTCCATATCTGAAATGAAACATACAAAGGAGGAATTTAAAAGCAGATTAGATATAGTAGAAGAGACGGTAAATGGAATAGAAATTAGAGAAGAGGAATACAAAGAAGCTGAGGCACGGAGAGAAAAAAGGATCTCTTGGAATGAATGAATATTGATAGTACTGTGTGAACAATCCAAACGGAACAATATTCACATTATAGGGGAACCAGAAGAAGAAGAGAGAGCAAAAGGGATAGAAAGTGTCTTTGAGGAGGCAACTGCTGAAAACTTACCCAATCTGGGGAAGGCGATAGTCTCTCAGGCCATGGAAGTGCACAGATCACCCAACACAAGGGACCCAAGTAAAACAACACCAAGACATATAATAATTAAAACGGCAAAGATCAAGGATAAGGAGAGACTTTTAAAAGCAGACAGAGAGAGAAAAAAGATCACCTACAAAGGAAAACCCATCTGGCTATCATCAGACTTCTCAACAGAAACCGTACAGGCCAGAAGGGAGTGGCATGATGTATTTAATGCAATGAAGCAGAAGGGTCTCGAACAAAGAATACTCTATCTGTCAAGATTATCATTTAAATTTGAAGGCAGGATTAAACAATTTTCAGATAAGCAAAAGCTGAGAGAATTTACCTCCCACAAACCACCTCTACAGTGCATTTTGGAGGGACTGCTATAGATGGAAGTATTCCTAAGGCTAAATAGCTGTCACCAGGGGAAATAACACCACAGCAAAGAAAGCAGAACAATTAATTATGAAGCAGATGTAAAATCAAATCAACTACCCACAAATTCAATCAAGGGATAGACAAAGAATACAGAATATGATACCTAATATGTAAAGAATGGAGAAGGAAGAAAAAGGAGGAAAACATAAAAGTACCTTCAGGTTGTGTTTATAATAACATACTAAGTGAATTAAATTAGACTGTTAGATAGTAATGGAATTATGCTTGAACCTGTGGTAACCACAAATCTAAACCATGCAATGGCAATAAGTACATACTTACTGATAATCACCCTAAATGTAAATGGTCTAATGCACCAATCAAAAGAAATAGAGTCACTGAATGGATAAAAAACAAGACCCATCTATATGTTGCCTACAAGAGACTCACTTCAAACCCAAAGACATACACAGACTGAAGGTAAAAGGATGGAAAAAGATATTTCATGCAACTAATAGGGAGAAAAAACCAGGAGTTGCAGTACTTATATCACACAAAATAGACTTCAAAACAAAGAAAGTAACAAGAGACAAAGAAGGGCATTATGTAATGATAAAGGGGTCAGTCCAACAAGAGGATATAACTATTATAAATATATATGCACCCAACACAGGATCACCTACATATGTGAAACAAATACAGAATTAAAGGGGGAAATAGAATGCAATACATTCATTTTAGGAGACTTCAACACACCACTCACTTCAAAGGACAGATCAACCAGACAGAAAATAAGTTAGGACACAGAGGCACTGAACAACATATGAGAACAGATGGACCTAACAGACATCTACAGAACACTCTATCCAAAAGCAACAGGATACACATTCTTCTCAAATGCACACTGAACATTTTCAAGAACAGATCATATACTAGGCCGCAAAAAGAGCCTCAGTAAATTCAAAAAGATTGAAATTGTACCAACCAGCTTCTCAGACTACAAGGTATGAAACTAGAAATAAATTGTAAAAAAAGAAAACGAAAATGCCCACAAACACATGGTGGCTTAATAACATGCTCCTAAATAATCAATGTATCAATGATCAAATAAAAACAGAAATCAAACAATATATAGAGACAAAAGAAAACAATAATTCAATGCCACACAATCTATGAGACGTAGCGAAGACCATGCGAAGAGGGAAGTATATTGCAATACAGGCCTACCTCAGGAAAGAAGAACAATCCCATATGAACAGTCTAAACTCACAATTAACAAAACTAGAAAAAGAAGAACAAATGAGGCACAAAGTCAGTAGAAGGAGGGACATAATAAAGATTAGAGCAGAAATAAATAAAATCAAGAAGAATAAAACAATAGAAAGAATCAGTGAAAGCAGGAGCTGTTTCTAAGAGAAAATAAACAAAACAGATAAACCCCTAGCCACACTTATCAAGAAAAAAAAGAGAGTCTACACACATAAACAGAATCAGGAATGAGAAAGGAAAGTCACTATGTATACCAGAAATACAAAGATTTATGAGAGAATAGAGCAAAAAATTACATGCTAACAAATTGGATAACCTAGAAGAAATGGACAGCTTTCTAGAAAAATACAACCTTCCAAGGCTGACCAAGGAAGAAACAGAAAATCTGAGTAGACCAATTACCAGCCAGGAAATTGAATTGGTAATCAAAAAACTACCTAAGAACAAAACTCCTGGAGCAGATGGTTGCACTGCTGAATTTTATCAAACATTTAGTGAAGACCCAATACCCATCCTCATTAAAGTTTTCCAAAAAGTAGAAGAGGAGGGAATACTTCCAAACTCATTCTATGAGGCCAGCATCACTCTAATACAAAAATCAGGCCAAGACACCAAAAAAAAAAAAGAAAATTACAGACCAATATTCCTGATGAATATAGATACAAAAATACTCAACAAAATATTAGCAAACCGAATTCAAAAATACATAAAAAAGATCATCCATCAGGATCAACTGGGATTCATCCCAGGGATGCAAGGATGGTACAACATTCGAAAATCCATCAACATCATCCACCACATCAACAAAAAGAAGGACAAAATCCACATGATCATCTCCATAGATGCTGAAAAAGCCTTCGACAAAATGCAACATCCATTCATGATAAAAACTCAAAACAAAATGGATATAGAGGGCAAGTACATCAACATAATAAATGGCATAAACGACCAACCCACAGCCAACATTATACTTAACAGTGAGAAGCTGAAAGCTTTTCCTTTAAGATTGGGAACAAGACAGGGATGCCCACTCTCCCCACTTTTATCCAACATAGTTCTGGAGGTCCTAGTCACGGCAATCAGACAACACAAAGAAATAAGAGGCATCCAGATTGGCAAGGAAGAAGTTAAACTGTCCCTGTTTGCAGATGACATGCTATTGTACATAAAAAACCCTAAAGAATCTACTCTAAAACTATGAAATCTAATATCTGAATACCACAAAGTTGCAGGATACAAAATTAATACAAAGAAATCTGTGGCATTCCTATACACTAACAATGAACTAGCAGAAAGAGAAATCAGGAAAACAATTCCATTCACAACTGCATCAAAAAGAATAAAATACCTAGGAATAAACCTAACCAAGGAACTGAAAGACCGACACTCTGAAAACTACAAGACACTCATGAGAGAAATTAAAGAAGATACCAATAAATGGAAACACATCCCGTGCTCATGGATAGGAAGGATTAATATTGTCAAAATGGCCATCCTGCCTAAAACAATCTATAGATTCAATGCAATCCCTATCAAAATACCAACAGCATTCTTCAATTAAGTAGAGAAAATCGTTCTAAAATTCATATGGAACCACAAAAGACCCCGAATACCCAATATAAACCCAAGCATATGTGGTCAGTTAGTATATGATTAAGGAGCCATGGATATACAATGGGGAAATGACAGCCTCTTCAACAGCTGGTGTTGGCAGACCTGGACAGATACATGCAAGAGAATGAAAACTGGATTATTGTCTAATCCCATACACAAAAGTAAACTCAAAATGGATCAAAGACCTGAATGTAAGTCATGAAGCCATAAAACTCTCAGAAGAAAACAGGCAAAAATCTCTTGAATATAAACATGAGCAAGTTTTTCCTGAACACATCTCCTTGGGCAAGGGAAACAAAGTAAAAAATGAACAAATGGGACTACATCATGTTAAAAACTTCTGTACAGCAAAGGACACCATCAGCAGAACAAAAAGGCATCCTACAGTATGGGAGAATATATTTGTAAATGACATATCCAACAAGGGGTTAACATCCAAAATATATAAAGAACTCACACGCCTCAAACCCCAAAAAGCAAATAACCCTATTAAAAATGGGTGGAGGATATAAACAGACACTTCTCCAAAGAAGAAATTCAGATGGCCAATAGGCACATGAAAATATGTTCCTCATTGCTAATCATCAGGGAAATGCAAATTAAAACCACAATGAGATATCACCTCACACCAGTTAGGATGGCCGCCATCCAAAAGATAACAACAAATGCCAGTGAGGATGTGGAGAAAGGGAACCCTCCTACACTGCTGGTGGGAATGTAAACTAGTTCAACCATTGTGGAAAGCAGTATGGAGGTTCCTTGAAAAACTCAAAATAGACATACCATTTGACCCATTAACTCCACTCCTAGGAATTTACCCTAAGAATGCAGCAGCCCAGTTTGAAAAAGACATATGCACCCCTATGTTTATCGCAGCATTATTTACAATAGCCAAGAAATGGAAGCAACCTAAGTGTCCATCAGTAGATGAATGGATAAAGAAGAGGTGGTACATATACACAATGGAATATTATTCAACCATAGGAAGAAAACAAATCCTACCATTTGTAACAACATCCATGGAGCTAGAGGGTATTATGCTCAGTGAAATAAGCCAGGCAGAGAAAGACAAGTATCAAATGATTTCACTCATCTGTGGAGTATAAGAAGAAAGAAAAAACTGAAGGAACAAAACAGCAACAGACTCACAGAACCCAAGAATGGACTAACAGTTACCAAAGGGAAAGGGACTAGGGAGGATGGGTGGGAAGGGAGGAAGAAGAGGAATAAGGGGCCTTACAAATAGCACACATAATGTAGGGGGTGGGGCATGGGGAAGGCAGTATAGCACTGAGAAGACAAGTAGTGACTCTATAGTATCTTAGAACGTTGATGGACAGTGACTGTAATGGGGTATGTGGGGGGGACTTTATAATGGGGGGAATCTAGCAACCACAATGTTGCCCATGTTATTTTATATTAATAATACCGAAATAAAATAAATAAATAAAAATAAATAAGACATAGCCTTCTCCAGGCTTCTCTAGACTAAATATGTCCTCTTCTTTGTCGTTTCACTCTTTTTTGTTCCTCTAAGTCTTCCTTGTTTTCTTCCTTATTATTAAAAATTAAATTCTTATTCCGTGCTCTAAATCACACCCCCACAAACACACATGCAATCCCAGTTTACAAAGTAAATGAGTAGCCATATCCTGGCAGCTGGAATTGTCTGCGTTTTATCACCGTTATCAGCATTTAATGGGTTCCTGTGAAGTTCAAGACACAGTTCAGGTTCCTCTTGAAATTAAAGAGAGTTAAAACAAGCTATAGCTTTGGCCCTAAGGTCAGTCCACTTCTTGAAGTAAGTTGGTATGGCCTAGGTTGTTAAAGGAATAGTGGCCCAAGGTGGACCAAGTTGCAGAGAAAAGCAGGAAGCCAATGGAAGAGACGGCTTCAAGACATCTCCAGAAGATTGAGAAAAGACAGCTCCCCCAACCAAATAATGCTGGAAAAGCAATTTTATTAGTTGTTAAAGGGAGAGGTCAGTCTAAGGAGGGTTAAGGAGGGTGAGGGTGGAGGACCCAGAGGCTTTGGGTGTAAATCACCCTTCTAAAAAAAACAAAAGTGACATGACGGATATACAACAGCTAAGGGTCATTCCAAGGTCAGGAAAGTCTTCTCACGGATAAAAATTTCCTGGTATGGGGGGTTGGGAGGTAGGAAGAGAAGGAAGCAAATAAGAAATAAGAGCAACAAAAACCAAAACCAAAACCAAAAAACCCTCACCATCTTATGTTTTTAAAGGCTATATTTTGCTCCCCATCTCAGTTTCTTGAGGTACCTTTAAAAAGGAAAAAGGAAAGCTCAAAAATAGAATTCGCTGTATTCCTTGTACAGCAATAGAGGTGTGTAATGAATGCATGGAAGAGAGCAAGTAAGTTTTTCCTATAAAAAAATCACAGTCACCTGTGTGTCATGCCAGCATCCTTCAAGTAGGTGGTTCTCAGAGTGGGCTGTCTGACCTCGAAGACATCTGCCTTCCAACCTGAGAGTCTACGACCTAATTTCCAACACACCCACTCTGAAAACTCCTGATAAGCAGTAACTGACAAAGTGATCACAATGGGAAAATCAGGCAGCCAGGGAGCCAGGGGCAGCCATACAACTGTCCAGGATAGTGTCTTTCCCCTATCTAAGGATAATGGATGGTAGTTCATTCCTGATTCATTATAAAGCTAAAGACTTGAGACCTCTACTGACCAAGGTATTGTATTTCCAAAGGTGCAGCTGAAAGCTGCAAAAGTAGAGAGCAGTACTAGCTTTTGAAAACTGTTTTTCTAGAAAGCAGTGCTCTGCACGTAAAGAAATTGCTTCAGTCCAGCACCTTCCTCAACAAGCCTTAGTTCTTCTTGGGTACTGAAAGTTTATTTTTTTAAAGTGCTGCTTCTTTTTACAAGAAAATGAGTTAAACAAAATGTATTATTCAAACAGCTACTTCTGAGTGTGGACGCCTTTCCATACTGAAGACACAAGGCTCTGGATCAGCTGCTAGAATATTTTGGCACTTGGTAATTATTTTGCATGAGCAAGTCTTAGGACTCATCAATACTTTTCAGTTTAATGATGCCCTCTTCTAACTAATTTCTTTTAAGAAGTGAGACACCTCAGTTGTTAGCTTAGTAGAGCTGTAGCTGAGGGCACACTTCCATGCCAGTATCAATCCACAGTGTCCCCACCAGGCAGATGGGACTTTCCTGTCGTTTATCTGTCTGTCCACAGGAGAACAGTGTGGGAGGAGCTCTAGGTAGCTAGACTAGCCTTCCTCCTATTCCCTGGGAAGGTACAACAAATTGATGAGATAGTAAATTAGACTTTTGTCAAATCAACTCAGTTTGACAGTAATGGTTAAATTCAAAACCAGAACATCAACAACATTGAAAAGTAAGTTGACTGTCATTTTGATGTGCCTGTGCTGCTATGATCATCTGAGAACAAATAGACAATGCATACCATTTCATTACAGAAAACCGTTTTGTAATTTCACTTAAGTTAGTTGTGAGGCCAGGCCACTCATTGTGGAACTGAACTGAAGTGCTAGGTGGTTCAGTGTGCTAATGAGCTCGACTTACATCAAGGTAACTGGTGGCAATACAACTGACGCCATCACCTAATGAATCTGGCACTCCTGAAATCAAGGTCTGTAGAGTCACTATAAACAATGGTGTTGCTCCCATACAAAACCATCCATTCCATGGAGCTCAGTGGAAGTAACTGTGCAAGTATAATCCAACAACTCACAAGTCTAAGGCTCTGTTCTGCAGCCAACCTATGGCCACAATTTGAGGTGTGGTTTTCTGGTTTCCAAAAGTAAATTTCTATCTCTGTCTCCTTTGGCAGATCCACCCAAATTACAGCTTTGGCTGTGAAGAAGGGTTGGAAGAATGACTACCTTGTGAAAAAGACATTTTTTTTTCAAGGATTGCTCTACTCCAAGTCTAGCCACAGAGTCAAAATATATCAAAATGATACAAGTCAGTCTTTTCATTCAAAAGTCATCCTATGCATAGCTCTTGCCTTTCACTAACTGAAGGCATAGGCTCCCAATAGCCTGTTGCAGATCATGTTATGGGGAGACTGTAAATTTACCCCAACTCTTGAGAGACTCTCTAAGAGGAAAGGAAATCTCTCTTTACAAACATCACTTCTGCTGTGGCTGCCTCCGAAGAGGTCTTATTTCCTTCCTGCCACTCTCAGACCTTTGTACTCTCTCTAGGAGTAAGGAATCCTGACTGTTAGGGAAGGGTTTCTTCAGAAAATTACATCCATACCCAAATTACCAAACAGAATATCTCTACTACCTTCCTGAATTTATTTAACGAGTCTTTATTGAGAGCCGACTATGTGTCAGGGATGATTTTAGACACTTGAGATATATCAGTGAAGGTCCTTGTGGAGGTGACATTCATGGCATGGGGCAGTGGGAAGACAGATGATAAAAATAGACATAATAGGTAAATTATAGAATATGTAGGTGATAAGAGCTAAGGGAAAAAAAAAAGACAAATCCAGATAAGGGGGATTGGGAGCTTTGGAAAGGGGCAGTTAGCAATTTTA
This sequence comes from Smutsia gigantea, assembly GCA_032199065.1. Classification (NCBI taxonomy): domain Eukaryota; kingdom Metazoa; phylum Chordata; class Mammalia; order Pholidota; family Manidae; genus Smutsia; species Smutsia gigantea. Next base: position 5,795 of record JAVSCE010018704.1, on the reverse strand, counting down.
GAATAGTGTAGTCTGGGTAGGTATCTTGGAAAAGGTGATGTCTGAGCAAAGGCTTGAAGGAGATGAGGAAGATCATTTCAGGCAGAAGGAACATGCAGTGAGAAAGCCACAAGTCAAAAGCATGCACACCGTGTTTGAGGAAGTCTAAGAGGCCAGTGTGGACCCTTTGAGTGTGGCCGCAGGGCACTAATGAGAGGGGTCGATAGGAGGTGAGATCAAAGAATAACAGGAGTCCAGATCATGTGGGGTTTTGCAGATCAGTGCTCCTCGGACTTCTAGTGCATATAAATCACAAGGGATCTTGTGAAAATGAAGAGTCATAGCCACTCGGTGTGTGACAGTACCTGCGATCTGCATCTTTAACAAGTTCCCAGTTGCCTCTGGTGCTGCCCCTCAACGGCCTATATTTTGAGTAGCAGAGTTGTTTTTTTTTTTTACCATTGTAAATGACTTTATACTGAATGAAGTGGAGAATACATTGAAAGATTTTGAGAACAGACTCATGGCGAAAAAGAAGAGAAGAAGGAAGAGCAGTTCAAAGGCTATTGTAGTAATAGAGGCAAGAGATACTGATGAGTTGGGTGAAGGAGGTATCAGTGGAAGCAGTTAGATTCTGGACATGTTGTGAAGGTAGAGCTATCATAATTTCCTGGTGGACTAGGAAGTTGTGTGTGACAGTGACAGGAACCAGAGTCATGCGGGACTGTTTGATCTGAGCTACTGGGAAGTGAAGTGACCATCGACTGGAAATGGGAAATGCTGCAAGCGGAACATATTCTAGGAGGTGGGTAGGAGTTCAGTTCAATACAACACATTTGGTGATGTTAAAAAGGCAGAGTCTGGAATTGGAAGGAAATGCTGGACTAGAGATGAATGTGGGAATGGTTGACAGAAGATACATCAAGCCATAAATCTGGATGGCATCACCCAGAGAGTGAGTGTCGATAGAAAAGGACAGACCAGTGACAGTCCTGTGGCACTAATGGCTTGTAGTTCCATCAGGGAGTCTCCTGTCCCCAGGAGACAGCACAGAGGACAGCTAAAAGGAGAATTCCTTGTCGGGTTTTGCTGGAAGCAACACTTATAACCTGAGGGTTCGTTGAAGGTAGCAAAGAGACTGTGCTTTGAACAATGACTTATGGACAAATGCAGAGAAGGTGAAAAGGCATACTTTCCCACCCTCAAAAATCTCAGTATTCGTGACAAAGCTACATCCATCAGCAGGAGTTGTCATTTGAATGGTCAACAACTTTTAGAGTCTCTATACAGTTCATTGAAATGGATGAAGAACAAGCACCCATCTGAGCACAAACATCTATTTATTCATCCGACAACAAAAAGTGAGCATTGCAATGTGTAAGTACTGGCCTAAACAATACAGAAGCTACAGAGAGCATCACCTATGGATTTTACCTGTCTAACTGCTTCAGAACCCTTAGCAGCTGAGCATGGCTTGAGATGCTTCAAGAACAAACTACCCCCTCCCCCAAACACCCACGCCCACCTTGTATTGCCCCTGGGAATCTAACTTGGATCCACTTCTCAAACGTGCACATTCCATCTGTCCATGCTTCTGTTGCAGATTTATCCCTTTACTACCCTTCTTTCTCTACATGCCACCTTGCTAATGGAATTTTGGCTCATCTATTTCCCTGGAATACATATTTAGCTCAGTTCTACCCATGCCTAAGGCCAGCTATAGATCCCAAGACCAAGGAAGGGCAAAGTTGTAGGCTCTCTGCTTATTCAGGCCTGGAGATGATTAGGTATTCTCCTTAAGAAAACTACGATGTAACAGAGATGAGTATTGGTTGACTAATGAGCCAGGATATGTATGTGTGATTATGTATTTTGATGTATACACGGAAGTGGACAGTTAGTAGTAGCACAGTTATGATCATGTAAATAAACATCCATTCGGCCTGATGTTCCATCTCAGTCTGTCGCACTATTTTTCCAGGAGGAGAGGATTGTCATTCCCTAATATCCAACCAAAGGTTAAGTGTGTGCCTTAAAATGTCCTGGTTTCTATTAATAATCCACTCTGGGTCTCTCATCCATGAATTTATCTATACCTTTCCTGAAGCTATTGACATTTTAGAAAGTACCACCTCCTGGGGGTAATGACATATATTTTATGCATCACTGGAAAGTGACAAAGGAGAAGAAGTCTGTCAAGGTCTGCTTTGGTTCCTGCCCCAGTAGCCCACCTCTCTCCCTGTAGGGGACACACTCCTCCCATCTACAGATTAAACCTTTCCTCAGGCTCTAGGACCAATTCTGTCCTTAATCACAAGGATTTAGAGTTCTCCCTTAACACCGAGGTGACTCAGAATCAAATCTGTTAGACTGCATGACCCAGTTCTACACATGAGCTACTCTCTTGTTCCTGAGATCAGCTTTCCCCTTGTACCCCAGGTCTGGCAGCATAATCTTTGCCTTTCTCCTTTTCATCAAGGTCCCCCAACTTGGTAATCTGCCCAGTACTCAGCCTTCCAGGAATATTTCCTGCCTTTTGCCTTTTCCCAGAATCTCTGCCTGAATCTTGGGAATTTTCCCCCTGAAATCTGGAATGGCCAGTGTCTCCTGATACTGCCTGTTTACATAACTGCCTGCTGCATGGCCCCCCACCCCATTTCTGTGTCCTACCCACCTCTCAGGACTGCACTGTGTTTAGCGCCTGACTCGCCACATTCACTGCTTGGAAGAACCACCTATTGTTGATGGTTTAACTGTGTGGATATTGTGAGTGATGCATGGATGATACTTGTTCTACCCTGTGCACACATGCAAGAGAAATAATGAATATATTAACCTGGGCCGCTGCTTAGAGCTGTGCAGATCACGTACAGCTCAGTTGCAGAGGGCAGCATTTGTAATGTCTGAAAGGCACAGCACATTACAATGTGATGGCACCCCCTGGAGTTGTGCTGTGCAGCGGCCCTGATGCTGACTACTGCTTGGTATCCTGGGGGTATAACTAAGAGATTGTGCTTATAGCAAGTTAAGTGGTTATCAGCATATGTATCAGTATTGACATATCATCCACATTTAAGTTTGGGAATGCTGACTCAAAGCCAGATGAACTTTAATTATAACCTAATAACAGGGTCAGATTGAAAGGAAAAATATGAGGCAATATGCCTGATGTTCCATCTCGGTCTGTCGCACTGTTTTTCCAGGAGGAGAGGATTGTCATTCCCTAATATCCAACCAAAGGTTAAGTGTGTGCCTTAAAACTTGGTAAAGTTAAATCATTTAATAGACAATAAGAATTGAAATTTTCATGAGTGACGCAGGCTGCTTGCCCAGGACAGGTGGCTTAATCTTAAATGATACAGTGTGTTTCAGACTGCAGTGGTCCTCCGACCATATGTGTGCTCCGAGGTATGCAAAAGGCATTCTTGCTTTCAATGATCTCTTCCTCCCACCTGCCACAGAAGGTACCTCTTCAACATTAAAGTTAGGTTTAGGGATTAACTAAATTGGAGTCCTACTCGACTCCTTCATTTGCCTCTCTAATCCCCTCCAAAACCTTTTTCATCTTGGAAACCTATTCAGTATACATCTTAACACAAATGAGGATTATTGACTTCATGGCTCATATATGTTTCTGAAGGGATATGTTATAGGCCCAGTGGGAGAAGGGGGGAGAAAGGAAAACAATAATGTCAATATACCAAGGCAACCTGGTATATTTGCGAAGGATGGGAATTGATCTAAGAGGCAGCAGATGTGGGATCCAGCACAGGTGAGACTGCTAACCACCTGTGTGACCTTGGGCATGTCACGGTGCAACACGAGGCACCTGCCCTTTCAGCTGTAGAGATAAGGGACTTAGGTCAGATGACTGCTAAGGTATTTTCACCTCTAAAATTGCCGACAAGAAATCTGGACGTTAAAGCTTTCTTGGCATAGGGTCCCAGAGGGGTGATCTTTGGGTAGCACAAGGACATGGACTAAACTGATGCTAAAGGAATTCCCACAGCCAGGGTGGAGGAATGCCCCAAACCAACTCCACCTCCTCGACAATTTGCCCCAAGGCAGCTCTGAAGGAAGGTGAATGTTTAATGGTGCCCTTGGTGCTCAAACAACAGCCCTGTGTGATTGAAGAGGTAGTTTCATGGGCATCATTTAAAACCTAACAAAATTGGAAGCTGTGCATATTGGCATTCATTCAGAAGGGGGTATTGTGAATACTCATCACACACCCAGATATTCCTCTCATAAATTAAATTATAATGTACTTGGTTAACTCTAACTCTAGCGAGGTATTAATATCACATTAATCTGAGTCATAAAAATAAAGTATTTACGGTCTTTTTCAGCTCTCTAAGAACCAAGTGCCATATGGAAGGTGGTGTTGGAGGAGATATGAGGTTTGTAGACAAGTCTCCCTGCTCCCATTCAGGGAAATGCATCCTTATTCTTTTATTCTTCTAGGGGCACTGCCATCCCTTGCCCTTTAGGCTTCACTTAAGCTCCATTTCTCTTTGAGCAGCCCCAGGAAAGTCAGCCTGCCGTCTCACCTCTTCCTGATTTCCCTTCAGTACTTGCTGCCTGTACCTCATGACGCACCTCTGCATTCTGATCATTTTATGCTTTTCTCTCATCATTGCATATATCCAAGTCTTGACATTCTAATTAGATTGTAAACTCCTTCAGACTAAGATCCCATGATGTGTTCTTTTTTCTATTCAAGGGCCTGGAAATGGAGGCTGGCACAAACTTAACACTCAACAAAGACGCTTTGAATGGAATTAATTTCAAAGAATGTTAAGAGTCCAGGTAGAGAGATACAACAATGGACGAGAGCATCTTTGTCTTAAGCATTTACCAAGGGGAAGACAAGAGAGAAATGTCTGCAAATAATCACTAATACACAAAGGTTATGAAAAAAAAAAAAGGAACAAAATGTGTTGCAATCCAAGAAAAGAGCATTTCCTCTCCAGTGACAGGCTCTGGCATGGCTCCCAAACTTTAGTCTGCGTTGGACTTGCACGGAGGGCACATCTTTCTGGGCCCCACTTCCGGAGCCTCCTTACTCAGTTTGGAAATGGCCTGAATGTTTGCATTTCTCAATAGAATCTGGGTGATGAACTAATCCCTGGTTCAGGAGCAATACTTGGAGACCCACTTGGCTAAAGGAGAAACAGAGCTGAAATAAATGAAAAGTATCTCAGTAGCTATTTTTACATTCTTTAAAGGAGTAGAGGAGGACATTGCCAAGTAAACAGTATGAATAAAGGGGTAGAAATATGGAAGCACACACAGTGTTTAGGGATAGCTAATAGCTGCCTGGGGAGATGAGGCTATCATAAATTATGGGCATTATTTTGGAGGCCTTCAATGTCATGCCAGGGGACCTGGATTACTTATTGGGCAATAGGGACATGGGAGTTTTGTACACAGATTCCAAGAAGAGGCTGACAACAGGGGGTGATGGGAGAATGGATAAGAGAGCTTGATCATTAAGCCACTAAACCAATTTGTCTTTTTTAAGGGGAAACCAAAATACAACTGAGACACATGGTCTTCCAAAACCCACTCCATAGTGGCTTCTCAGGTGTTCATCTGAGTATGTGAGATAAAGGAGTCATTTGGTCATTGCTTAGGGTTTGGGAATTCTACTTTTATTATCACTCATGCACACAAAAACACACAAGTACACCAGAATTAACACACACCTCTCCACACACCCACAGGGGGCTACAGCTCTGAAGTTAAGATTTAGCCCAGTGTTAACCACATTAGTGTGGAAGCACTATCAAATGCACAGGGGGAAATAATTCTCT
>JAVSCE010018703.1:0-46392 GCA_032199065.1 Smutsia gigantea | reverse complement strand
AATTCCAAATAAAGTGAATTACAATGAAATATGCCCAAAATCAAAATATACTATCAACAAATTCAAAGAGTAACTGAATATCCATCTGTTATCAAGAAGTAGACTTTGCTGAATTGTTTTTTTCTTAAAGTCAGCTTTATTGAGGTGTAATTATATATACAGTAAAAGTCACTTTTCTAAATGTAGTTTGATGAGTTTTGAAAAATGTGCCATCATGGAAACACCACAATCAAGAATCAGAATATTTCCATCATCTAGAAACTTCCTTTATTCCCCTTGGGGGTCAATTACTTCCCCAACCCCCAGCCCCAGGCATCCATTGATTAGCATTCTGCCTTTATAGGTTTGTCTTTTTGACAATAATATAAATGGAATCCTAGAGCATGTAGTCTTTTGTCTCGGAATTTATTCATATAGCATAATGCTTTAGAGACTCATCAGGTTGTCTCAGATATTTGTAATTTGTTCCTTTTTATTGCTAAATAGCATTCCACTGTATGAATTTAACACTATTTATCCATTCATCATTTGATGGACATTAGGCTTGTTTTCAGTGTTTGGTTATAATGAGTAACACTTCTATGAACATTTAAGTATAGAAGGGCCTTTGAATAGACTTGTTTGTATTTCTTTTGATTAAATACCTAAAAGGGGGATTGCTAAATCATATGTGTTTTATCTTTATAAAAAACTGTCAAAGCTGTTTTCCAAAGTGTTCACATCAGCAGCGTATGAGATTTCCCACTATATCACAACCCATCATCACTTGTGATTGTCAGTGTTTTCAATGTTAGCCACAATAGTGGGTCTATAGTTGTATCTCAGCAAGATTTCCCTAATAACTGGTAATGTTGAGCATCTTTTCATGTGTCTATTTGATGAAATGTCCATTTAAAACTTTTGACCATTTTTTAAAATTGGATTGTTTATCTTCTTATTACTATGAAAGTTCTCTGTAAACTCTGGGTTCAAGTCCTTGAAGACCATATCACCCAGTGGTCAACTTCTAAAGGACTGTACCACCCAAAAGTCTAATTCCATAAAGGCATCCAAATGGCAAATTTCATGAGTACTATAACATTTCAATGTCTTGGGGAGAGAGTAACTGTCATTTATCAAATTCTGAAATCAATTACTGTGTGTTTATATCAAAGATAACCCAATTCTGTCATTCTCATCAGGTCATGTCTTATACCTTGAGAATAAAAATGCTTAGAATTTATACTGAGGACAATTTTTTTTAATATTTAGCTTTACTCTACCAAACTTAAACTTTTTAAGACTCAAATCTCCCTAACTCCAGTCCACACTTATTATTGGGCCACTTGGCTATATTAATTTGTATTTATATATTTCATTACATATGTTTTGGCTTGTTAGTAGTGTCTCTTCCCTAAATTAAGGGGATCACCCTCTATTCTGTCTAGAGTACAGAGGCTAGTATATTGTTCAACATTAAGCTGTGTGTCCGTCAGGCTTTTAGGAGGAAACAGATTTCACATTCAAAGGGCATAATAAAGGACCTATTTACAAAATTGTAGGCAGGCATAAGGGAAACCAGCAAGCCATGGTTTCTGGTACTCCTGGATTAGAAGAAAAATGGAGAGGGAGAAATTGCTCAAACCTGAATTGAGTAACTATAGCTACAGGAGCCATGGTCTGTTGTAGATAGATTCAAGCAACATCATGCAGATGTGGCAGGAAGGAAACAAATCAAGAAGAAAAATACCCCAATCTTATACTCCTTCAGTCCTCCAATCTCCTGATGCTGACAGCCACCAGAAAACCCCAACAGGAAGCCAGAGAGCAGGAGATCATGCTGATGTACTCAATGAAGGTCAACTTCCCAGGATGCAGAACAAGAGAGAAGAGTGGAGAAAGGATCTGGATGGGCCACAGAAATTATTAAATGTAAGAAGATAATAAATGTGCCCTAATTACTGAACAGTTACTCCAAGTAGAACTTTGGATCTATGGAGGAAATAAAATATAAGATAATGAGAATTATTAGCGTTCCCATGAAGAAATAAATGACTCTTAAGTCAGATGTACAATAGCCTCTTTATGTTTGGACACAGACATTCTATATAGCAGAAATAGGACATATACTTAGGTTTTTTGTTTTGTTTTATGACCAACTAAAATAATAAATTAAATTCTTAAAAGATAGGGTGGGGGTTGGGGGAAGAAAGATGAGAGAAAACAACAATGCCTGGTTTTTACTTCCCTACCTATCAACAGCTGGGAAAGAGATTGCAGCTGCCATTCTTGAACAACCTGCTGCTATACTAAAAGTTACATAAATGTTCCTTTTAACATTTTTCATTTCATAAAAATGTTAATTTACCTTCTTAATCTGAGCATTTACACTGTTCTCATAAAGAATATCAGAAATGGTATGGCATTAGGTATTTGGCAGACCTCATTTGGTATCATGGCTCTCTACTTGTGTATAACCCAGGGCAAAAATATTTAACCTAAGCAAAATTTTCCTCATCTAAAAAAAGAAAAATAGTAATGACCATTCCTCAAGACTGGGATGAAGTTTGTAATGTGTAAAGAATTTCTCATCTCTACATCTACATCATTGCAGTCCATCTATAAATACTGGCCTTCCTCCAATTTTTAAATGGGGAAAAAATCTCTCTGGATCCTAAAGAAAGCATTATTGATGCCACTTGTCAAATACCCAATTAACCTATAAAGAAAAGGACAGCCAAGTGACATTGATGCCCACAGGAGCCCTATGGCCTGTGATGTTTGAGTTCAGTACTCTATTCCAATTACCTCTTTTTTCACATACACTCTGGTCACACACTCTAAGTTCTTTCAGCTTTAAAAATGTAACATTTTGAATTTCACGGAACTCTTCAAATTACCTATAAAACATGCTAGAAAATAACTATTTCCTTAAATCTCTAACTGAAAGGATGTGGGAAGTAAAGGAAGAATACAGAGAAATAGATCATCTCTGAAAATGATCACTGGATTAAATGAGCAAATCACACATGTGGACAACATAAGATGGATCATCACCAAAACCAAAGAGAAGCACAAGACTAGGTTAAGGAGATGCCCTGATTCTTGGGAACAACAATCACATTTGGACTATCAAAATCCACATACTTTTTAAGGCCATTGATGTTCTCCATGTATCTTACTTCCAATAAACCTTGTATATGGCAATGCAAAGTGAAGGATTAGTAACAAAAGTATAATTTTATCATACATATTAGTTCATCAAGTACTCAGATTTCAAATATAATTTCACAAAATACTTGGACAATTATTTATTGTGAGTCCCAAAATCAAGACCATGTTGAATGATTTGTATTCTATTTAATTGAGAAAACTATTTAAATAAATGTTTCCATATACATTTACTTAATTTAAATTTTGTTAATTGTTATTTGTGTGTGTACTACTGAATTTAAATTTTTGTTATGCATTATTTGTGTAAGTACTAAAAATTACAAAACTGATATCCTTTTCATTTTATTTATTAGATAAACAGTACCTACATCTGGGTAACGGTATAATCTGATATTGGAAATATGAAAGCAAGTAATATTTTGACGTTTGGGTGCTGCTACTCTCTAGGACTGGTTATATATACTTAGCTAGTAAAAGTATATAACATTAGGCAGAAAACCTATGTTTATCACTGGCCTGCCAGTTGTAGATTTAAGATTATTATGCTACATGAAGTGTTAAGCCTACCACAGCTCACCCTACTGCTCACTCTGGACAAAAAGTAACCTCTACTAGGTTTCCTGACCCTAGGGAGAAACAGTTCAATGCTGCTGATGGGGACACTCCATCAAGGAAGGAGTCTACCATGTTTTGGAACTAAAATGTTTAAATAAATGATATCCAAAAAAATCACAGCACAAAAATTACTATGGAAAATTTCAAAGCAACCAAATAAAAGAGGTGGGAGGATGTTAAATTTCTGACAGTGAATAAACTATCCCACCTGCTAATTTCTCCAACTGAAATTATATCTAAACCGCCAGCTTCAATTTTAAATAATAATAGGTACCATTTATTGAGGAAAAAGCTTTACATACATTGTGTCATTCAATCCTCAACATAACCATATGTGGTATATATTATGGTTTCTATTTTATAAATGAGAAGATTGAAAGTGAAAGATATTAACAGTATGTCTTAAAGTCATATGCTCATAAGAAAATAAAGATTAAACCCGTGTTTGTCAGAAAACAAAGCTTGTTCTCCTAGCCATCAACCTAGGTTATCAATTATTTCAAGTCCTTTTTAAGATAGAAAACTCCTTAGGACAGAAACAGCCAAATAAATAAACCATGAAAATGTTGTATTATTGATAGATTCCAAAAGAGTACAATAATGATAAAAAGGTGAGGAGAGCCACATGTATTGCCTTTTAGGTTTATTCCTGGGAATCTCTGTATTTTGTTTTCAAAATTAAGAGTGTGACTAAAGCACCAAACAGAAAATAGATCAACATTCAGTACATCAGAGTGCTTCAGAATGTCAGGGTTAGAACCTCTGAAAATCTACCTGTCTATAAAAGCAGTGAGAAAGAACACTGCAAAAATTATCAAAATCAAATTTTTCAAGACTCTGAAATTAACTAAAGACTCACAATATAATGCAGTGAGTGTTTATTCAAAAAAAGAAAAACAGCCCAAACTTGTTAAGAACAACAAATATTATTCCATTTTAATATGCCTTAATCCCATCTCCTCTTCCCAGCCTTGCAGTAGCCTTGAAAAACAAAGAGCTTCACAGTGATGGTACCTGTGAAATCCTGTGTGTAACAACCACTAGAGAGGGCAGGATACCACTATTGGACCTGTCAAATACTCCCTGAAAAACACCATTCTCAAGGTTGGTTTTTATTTCATCTGATGCAAAGGTCCCTGTGCAAACTGACCTAGACCCAAGACAGGTGTCAAAAACAATCAACAATGTAAATAGGTGAATTGTATGCTATGTGAATTATATATTTTTTTAAAGCGGTTACTTTTTAAAGCATAAAAGGTTTTCAGTTGGCTGCAGCTTAGACCTTGGCAGACATTGGAATGGGTCTCCAGGTTCCAAGTCCTAAGCCCTTGTGGCAGCCCTGGGCCCTTCCTGCTCCTGGAAGGCTGTAATTTTGGGGTCTACCCACGTACAGTTCACTCCCATGCACAGCATTTGGGCCAGAGCATGTTTCTGGCACCCAGTCAGGACTCTGGGGTGAGGCACCTCTACCCTGTGACTCTGATTAGAGGGAGTCAGGGAGTCCACAACCACTGGGGATTTCCTGATGGGTTCTAGGAGCCAAACTCCTTATGGGCGAGTCTGGGAGGAGGGGTCTTTGACACCAGGGCGCCCCAAAATTTCTCAACCCAGGACTCCCCTGATGACCCCCATAGATCTACCAAGATCCTGCGAGATAGGACTCCTCCAGGTAGTGTGGTTACAGCCGCAGCACCCATGCCTGACTCGGCCGTTCTCTGAGCCACCACTGCCGCTCAGTGCCCTGACACAGCCCAAGTTGCCTACTGCGACCTGCGGGCCCTGACTGCACCATTTGCCTTTCTGGACCTGGCCTGGTCCCATCCCTCGAGCATCCTATGTGCTCTCCAAAGAGAGAACATTGCTTGATGGAGCAGCGTGGGTGAAGGCGATAGCTTCCCCATCACAGAATGAAGACGGATGACGAGTTGGGTCAGAAACAGAAAATAATGCCCTGGGTCCGCTCTTCAAGGCAAATGCTCCAAGATGGACAGAGATGGTCTCTGGGGATGAATTTTAGACACCTCACAACTGCCGGGAGGGGTAACTAGCCCTGAGGATGTGCGTGAGTACCTGGGTTTTTTGTATTTTTGTGTGAGAGAGGGAGTGTGTCTGTGTTTGTTTCTATTCTCCCCTTTCTTCTCCCCTACTGCATTAAGTGCATTAGTTTAACTGAACATCTTGCTCTTTCTCCAGAGCCGTGTCCAGATGGGGAGCCCAACGTGGTAGGCCGTATACTCCTTAGAATACCTTGGATGCAGGGAGCAAGGGCCTTTTTTTCCTTGGGCCCAACATGTGCTGAGAAGGTCATTTCATGAAATGGGATAGCTGCCGAGGTCTAGTTTTGGGAATGTCTGCTCTGCCGCAGTCTGGGACATCAAGCTGTTGTTTTGGAAGGTGGCTGGTGTGGTCGGTGAAATGCAGGCGCCCCGTGGGCTGTGGCGACCCTAGGGAGCCTCCCTCTGGGGCCCCGGGTGTGGAACACCAAGCCGGGAAGGGCCCAGATCCGCGTTTTCCCCCGAGCACAGAGCTGCCGTGCCGGCTCCTTTAGCTGCCCGAGACCCTAGGCAGGTGAGGAGGGCCCAGTCGGTGGTCTGCATGGACAGAGTGGAAGGTGGCCTCTGAGGGGCAGGTACTCACCTCTCCCGAAGACCGGAAAGCGTCGGCCAAAGCTGACAGCCGCCGGGGCTACACGGCGGGCTGCCATTCAGGCCTGCATTGCCCACCTGACACACTTCATTTTCAGATTCCAGAATGGAATGGCGCGTTCAGGTTACTGCGGCCTGAGACCCCGGCCTATGCCGGATGGAGGCCCGGGGCGCCGCGCCAGACGCTCACACTCCCGGAGACAGCAGGTTTGGGGTCCGCGCACGCGCAGCTGCTTCCCCCGCCCGGTTTAAGGTGGTCCTCATCGTCCACAGGATTAGGGGCAGAGCTAGGAGCTGAGTGTGTAAGTGTTTGTGTTATGTGAATGTTGCACAAAATCCAACAGAGCTAAGAAACCAAAAACCTCAAGAGGGAGTGCCGCCAAAAAAAGTGAATTCTTCATTAGATACCCCAAACAACTTCATAGCCATAAACTTGGGAGCTGGAAGGAAAAGTGCATCTTGTAAAAGGAGGCCGATTCATTCATTAGTACTACTCTGGGGAGAACACAGTAAATCCTAAAACAAGTGAAAAAAGACATTAACGCAGCTACCTTACAGCCATCTCAAGGGACAGAGAGAGCCTCCTCATAAAAATGAAAAATCCGTCCAACAAAAAATGCCATCCAGTTATAAGACTCAATCCTTACTTACACAAAACCATGAAAGCTCTAATACTTATAACAGAAACCTGTGATCATTGTCCTAAGAATGGAGACCCTCAGGAAGAGACTATAATGACAGCTATAATAAGGTTATTGTAGACCCTAACTATAAATATGCAAATGGTCTATCAACAGTCACCAAAAATTAAGATGGACAAACAATGCAAAAGAAAGAAAAATAAGAAAGGAACAGAACTCAGATATAGAACTAATTGCCAGGAACTGGAATTAATACAGGAAAAAGTATTTAAAAATATATTTTAAAAATACTATCAGAAATTTTTTAGAATATTGCCTGTGTTAAAAAGTAAAAGAAAATAAATGTTAGAATAAAAGAATAATTGAAAACTTCAAAACATATTTGCTAAAATAACATAAAGTTGCTAAGTAACAGGTGAAAATTAATTAACCTGAGAGACACAAATAATGATTTAAAAATGTAAGATCTAGATTCTATTAGAACTTTGAAATACATAGAAAAAAGAGAATAGGAAAAAATAATTAAATGACTTATTCCCATTAACTGAAAATTTAACTGTTTAGATTGCATGGCCCCTGAAAAGCTGCAAGTGAGAAATGAAACCATACATAATGAAACTTTACAAATATATACAGTCTGTCAAGCATATAGGATATATTTCTCAATAAATGTTTAAAAACTAAAAAAATGCAAAAAAATTAATAAGTGAGAAGCAAACCAATAGTAAGGAAATCCTAAGAAAAAGAAAGCAAAAGTGAAAACAAATAATGTATAAATAGCATTCAAGGGAAAAAAAGCATTCAGTGTGACATAACAAAAAGTGATATTTTGTACTGATAAAAGATATAATATATTAAGAAGTTACAATGGTAATGAATATTAATGTACTTACACAGATTAAAATATAAAAAGTAAAAGCTGTTAAAAATACATGAATGTAGTTTCTATTTCAGGGAATATGAGGCAATAGGTATCTTGAAGGACTACCACTATAAAACATTTAGATCCAGGGTAATACTTTTCAAAGTATTGAAATTAAGGAAAACTCTAAGAGAAAAAGAAAACTATAACTGTAAGAGAAGCAATAAGTTCCAGGAAAATATGGTAAATAGGGGAGCCTGAAGGATAACTGATGTTCCAGCACCACAACAGGCCTTGGTTCCCAGGTGAACCAAAGTGACCACATTCTTGGTTTAAAGTTACCAGCACCCACTCATTTCCAAAAGAAGTAACAGAAAATATATTCTGGGGGAAAGCATCACCAATTTAGACCCTTAAGATTTCCACAGATCCAGATCAAATACAGAGGAGCCTATAGTCAAGGGAATGTAAACACTGAAGGAAACAAGTATCTATGACTGAAGCTTAGCATCAGTCATAAACACAAATTTAAATACTCAGGGACTTTGGGTATTGAAGCTATCCAATGCACAATATAAAAGAACTTGTATAAGATAGTTAAAAAAATTTTTTTTGGAAACAGCAAAATGAGCACACAGCAAGAGGCTATCCACAGTGACCAGATTTTAAAAATAAACAAGTAGAACTTTAGAAATGTAAAATACAATTGTTAAAATCAATGTATCAATGGATAAAGCAGTATATTTGACACCAATAAACACAATTAATGATGTACAGAGAATAAAGAGAATAGAAAATAGGAAAGAGAAATCAAGAGACCTAGATTATAAATGAGAAGGTCTAACCTGCATTTTCAACTCTGCAGAGACCATCTCATACCATCCAATCTAAAGTAGTTCCTCCCATCCCAGTCCCACCCCTTAACTTCTCCAGTGCCCTGTTTCATTTTTCTCAGAGCATCTGAAAGTATCTTGTTAGTTTATTTCCTACCTGTTTATTATCCGTTTCTTTCTGCTTGACTAAATACTTTATTACAATAGAAACTCCACCTGATATCTTGTCAGTTATAGTTGTAGCATAAAGATGATATTTTCCCTCTCTATGTACATCTATTTGGTCTTATCACCCAATTTCTAATCTACTGAATGGTTAAGAGGTGGTGTTGATAGGCTATGCTCAAAATTCCCAGCAACATGTATAGCCTTATTTTTTCATTGAAGATGGTACTGTACTCTGTATCTTCTTTGACCTTCTTTTTCTCTTCATCTTACCCTATTTGCACATATTGGTTCTCTTAGTCTTTTAGTAACTCCTATTATTTGTTTAACTATTGCCATTGGATGGTTATTTCTAATATTTTATTGTTACAAACAATGATTTCTTCTTTTGTTCATTTATGCAAATATTTTTGTAGAATAGTATTAAATATGAATGTTATCTCAAAAAGTATGCATGTTTTAAATTTGATAGCTATTGCCAAAATGCATTCTAAAGAGCTGTACAAACTTCTATGCTTCTTAACAACACCTGTTTCCCCATATTTTAACCAACAATGGATATTGTCAAATTTTTCATTTAGGTCAATCTAATATGTGAAATAGAATATTGCATTACTATTTTTAAATTTTTCATTCATTATATGAAAATGAATGTATTTACTTATATCTGTTGGTCACATATATTGCTTTTTCTGTAAATTGCCAGTTATATCATTACTTTTCAAGAAAAATTTAATTCTCTTATCTTACTGATTTTTATGAACTCTTTTTTTAAAAACTCTGAGATTATTCTTTTCTCTTTTATATATGTTGTAAATGTGTCCCATTTTTCTATCAAGTTAAAATCTATCTTTTAACTTTGCTGCTGGTATCTTGTAGCCAGATCTATCAATTTTTTCCTTGTGGCACTCAAATTTTGTGTCTCTTGTCAATGAAGAACTTCTTCAATCAAAAATTATTTTTAAAATATCCTAATTCAGTAACACTATAAACTAAAAAAAAATGTCCCACTTTACTACTTATCTGGGAAGAAAAATTCAAGCATCAATGTGTTAGTTTTCTATTTCTCTTATAACACATTATCCCAATTTAGTAGTTTAAAACAACCCAAATCTTCTGGTAGAAAATCCATTTCACTGCACACATTCTTTTAAAAGAGGAGAGAGGTGACACAACACTGAAGCAACTATGAACATAAGCATTGTAAGCACTAGAGCTCTCCTGCTTCAGAAAAAGATCACATCAACAATATATTTTATTTTTAAGGAGAAACTTGTTGACTTTACTTCAAAGAGTTGAAAGAACTCTTGAGGACCACAAACTGTGTTAGATGAATTCATAACAAGCACAGACATCCAGTAAACAAGGCATTCTATTAAACAAAAGCTATTAGTTGAGTTGGAAAATGTATCTAGAGGTTAATTTCCCCACACCTTGACATCTCCTCAGTTATTTTTCAGCTACCTTGTTTTGACTTTCTGATACTAATCCCTTCAAGCCATGTTACTTTGATACAATTCCTAGACATGTCTAAGTTTTTCAGGGTTTCAAAACTTTTGCTCAAGTAATGCTACCCCTTGAAGTCTCCTACGCAACTTCATATATTTGTGTATATGTGTGATTTCCTAGATGTTCCCTGAAACTTTTTCATTTGATATCATCTATTAGTTCCTATTTGTTGATTTACATTTCAAATGTATTTTCACATTTGATGAGAAATGTGTTACATTCTTGAAATGTGTTTTCATTATTTTATTAGTTATTCTCTATCTAGAATTCCAAATGACATTTAATTGTTATATCCATAAATATTTTTTGAAATTTTACATTTTAGACTTGAAGACAGTTTTATTCACATTTTCTTGAAATAAAGATTATTTTTAAATGTCCTAGAGATGCTTTCTCTTATTTTTTTCTTTCAGGCATAACCCAGAGATTCACAATATAATCATTTCTCTCTAATGTAGCCAGAAGAATTTATTATCTGAATGTACATAAGCATACAATATAAATATATGAATGTATACTTAGATATCAGAGAACATAATTTGATCTATAAACGGATTCTGCCTAAAACGGAAACTAAACAACAAATTTATCACTGCTCTGTTTGAAATTCTTGAATGGGTAACAGTTTATTTTGAAACATTAATTGAGAAACAGCATCCTGTGAAAATATTAACCAAGTTAGACCATTAAAACATAATGCTCAAAGATAAAAATGCATGACAAGCTATAATGGATGTAATAACTTTAAGAAAACCCCCTCCAATCATGGAAATAAAGAGCAACAGGAGTGTAAATATACCTCAGATTAATAATATTTATTTTCCTAATATTCATTTTCTCAATACGTGCATCATTCCAAGGCATCGCGTGGGCTTGTATGTGAATTTATGTTTGTTTTAAAATGACGACTACAAAATGAACACTTCCCAAAAGCTTGAAGATGAAAGAAATTTAGCAAATGGGTTCATCTTAGTCTCACAATTACTTGGGGAAGAATAATAGTTTATTGACCTCAGCAAAGTCTTATGTTTATTATTAAGATGGTGACAGTAGTGGTCAATAATGGATGGGTGCCCAAAATTCAAGTTTTGTTATTTTAACTATTTTATCATTTGCTGATAGGCTTACACAAGAAAAAAAAGACATAAATTTCAACAGCATGCTACAAGACATAAGCAGATTAACATTTGTATCCCATCCACTTTTTGATGCTCTGGAGAAAAGTGAAATCTTGTAGCTTCATTATACTTCATTATACTCTAGGCTGACGTCTTTCAGTGAACTGGGGCTACCATTGACCAAAATCACTTAAAAAAAATTAGAGAATCTGGTTGGTTTATCAGTAGCTCATCTGTGTCAGTACTCATTTTTTGTCTTAAGAGTTCACATTTTAAATTTTCAATTCTTATTTGTGGCGGCTGCTTTTTCTGATCCAATTAAAAATTATTCATTAATTCTTACATTCATTCATTTATTAAGTGGGTACTGTTCGCTAGGTCTAAAAATATACAGATGAATTTTACTGTTCCTAGCCATGAGAGTTACAACTGTCTGTGTTAGAACAGCAATACAGTGTGGTAAATGCCATAGTAGCAGTAGGGAACAAAAGATGTTTTTAGCTACTTTGGCAGAAACAGGGTAGGTAACATTTCATATTACAAAGCAAAAGTTTCAGGGGATGAAAGAAGTCCAGAGACAAGAAATAGCATTGTCAGAGGTACAGAAATGTATAGGCAGCAAAGAGAAGTCCAGTGGGTTTCACAGTTGGGTATGGCAGAAAAAGTTACTGATAACAAAGCAGGTAAATGACCATTCATTAAGGATGTTCAATAAGGGATTCAAAATTTGGGAGGAAGGTTGAATCCTAAGATCCCTTTCCACTATATAATAGTATCAGTCTATATTTACTGTTGATCACCTATGTGGTATAATATATTGTTCTTGCCACAGTGAGCTAATTGTAAAGTGAATAATCAGCTTCTAATTTACGTGTTAGCAATTTACACATTCACATGAAGAGTTTGCTAACACTTTAAAGTGTCCCTATACTGAAATAGTAATTGAAAACCTGATACTATCTATAATGAATTATTGTTGTAAACTGTTGAAAGTTGTTTTGTTGTATAAGATGTTCTTGGAAGGACCACACAGCTTGGTTATCATTTCCCTCAACAAAGTATCTCATGGTAAACTGGTTGAAAAGTTCTGTAGTGTCTATACTAGATAAGGAGATAAAAATGATTGCTTTCGTTGTTGTAGTCAAATGAGTGAGTCAATATAATATTAACAACAGATTCCTCTAGAAAAAAAGTTTAATCATGATTTCAAGAAGCCCAAATATTTTCTTTGGATGCTTTCATTTTCAAATTATTTTATATACAATTTAAGTGTCCATGCAAAACCCAAATATTCATAAACATATTGCCTAATGATATCACAGAACTAAACATCTCTAATTTTAAGAATTACTGTTTATAATATTTACCAATCATTTTATAAAAATAATTTCAGTGTATTCTGCTCAGTTCATACAAAAATTAAATTTATGACACTATGTATGTTGTTGGCAAATTGAATAGCTTAGCATTTGGTCCCAATATTTTGGAAAAGAACCTAAGTAACAGTGGTCCTGCCAAAGTTTGCCCAGTCTAACCATATCTTCAAGATCCGCCAAGTTCTAAGTGTAGTCGAATAAACACAGATACACTTTCACAGAAAGAGTGTGCCAGTTTTTAATCATCCCTTTAATCACCTCCAACATCTGCCAGCTTTTCTCTTCTGAAAATGCTGCCACTTTTAGCATGACCCCCGAGAGGCAGGTGCAGTATACAAAAAGCATGGTGTGGTGGTTTCCAACAGAGTCCCTCTTGGCTTTTAGCTGAAAGATGTCCCAGCCTGGTTTGGCTGAGATCACATGGCTAACTCCCCTCCCCCACCATTCAGTGTGACACTGCCACAGGAGTAAGTCATGCAGGTCTTTCTAGCAGTTCCTGAAATAAAATCACATAAAGGAGAAACATCTGAAGAGGAGGTTCCGCATTTAACAGGACAAAATAGTGTGAGGTAGGTAGACAATAATCTATGAACAAAAATAATCACAGAAACTATGTAAGATTCATCAACAAATCAGATGCCTTCATTTAAAATAGCAATTCTGACTGCAAATTAACTGGGTTGGATGAAGTATTGGAGACATTTACAAATCAGATAGATTCAAAGAGTGCTTCTACTGGGGCTTGGCTTAGAATAAATCCTGCCTGAGTACCCTGAAATTCTGAGTTTAAATAATCAATTGCTATTGATTTTTCACTTTTGTTCTGCCAACATTTGGTTACTCCCTGGGTCACATAGCCTTGCCATTTGAACCAAAGTCAATAAAGAATTTATTCATTCATTAGAATCTGTAGAGGTAGAAGGTAATGCTGAAAAATTATGTTTAAGATTTTCTGTAGTAAATATCAAACATTTTTTAATGCTGACAAATCTGTATTAAGGACATCAGCAAGATAAGTGTATGCCTTGTGAGGGACTGGTTTTAATGACCTGAATTGCATTAGTGCAGGAGAAAAGTAACTTAAAAAGAATCCAAGAATAATTTTTTGGACCTTGTAGTAGGATTGTGAATATTAATTTGCTCATATATTAACAGTCATGAAGTACTGTTTTTTTCTTTATACTTCTTGGGAGCACCAAATACAAACAGAGTGTGATAGTCTGACTATTTATTGGCCAAATTCATTTCAATAATAAGCTTTTGGTAAGTGCATAGAAGATTTCTGTACCACTATCAAAGTATAATAGCTCTCAGTTTGTCTAATCATTACAACTAGTGTTTATGAAAACATCTTACTCAACTAGAAAAAGCTTATTCATCTCTCTTATTACATTTGCTCTGAGTATTCTCTTTAATTTTTATACAAAAATACCAAAATACCTTGTAGTGCTTCTCAGTAAGCAGAAAGCTCTGGCTTTATCAGTCACTTCCAGTAATAATATCAAATCTTTTTTTTAAGTATATAAAGATGGTAAATGTTGCTCAGAATATTTTGGTAAGTTAATAAGGTCCTATTTCTTCATATTAGGCAGTTATTTTCCAAGATATTATAACATTGATTTTTAGAGTCATTGGTTGATTTCTACCTGGAAACCTCTTTGATGGTAACAATTGGTATACAGTCTTAACCACATTTTTACTTCTGTCCATGATTCAGTAAGTGAAGCTCTCAAATTTATGATTATGGAACTCTCCTTGGTCTTCTGTATCTTTCTTAGTATTGTGTAGCCTTTGTGTAGTACTTCTGTATTTACAGAAATTTTATCATCAGATTCCTATTCCATCCTCACATCAGCCTTTTCCTCTGTTTTACTCATGAGGAAATGGATACAAAAAGATTAAGTAAAGCCAAGATGTAAAAAACATCACTTGTAGTATTCAGATTAGAGCCTATCACTTTCTCCACCAGATCACAGTCTCTATCTGTTTAGCCTTTAAGGATAATTGCTCCCTTAAACTCATTGGTTTCAGTGTTCCATAAATTCAATGAAGTTTTAGCTACACAGTCTGAATCTGAAACAATACAGATAAGTGCCTAAACTCAACTTTAAAAAAATTCACTAATGAATATTAACTTACAAAATCAATAAAATGCTAGATCATAGGAACAAAATCTTCCTCTCCCAAATAATGTTAATGTTTGAATTGGGGTTTCAAAAAAATGACCATCTGTCTTACATTCCCATTGTAATTTTAAAAAATTTTAAGTTTTGGGGGGAAGGTTAAACATTGAAGAAAGTATGTTAGATAAATATTTAAGTTTCTTTTCATTAGCAACAATTAGAGACCCATATGTGGATTTTCCTAACTCATATCCTATCATCCAAAATACATATTTTGAACAATTTTTAGATTCTTGAGGATTTGTGTTCTTTTTCATATCAAGTAATTCATTCCTATATTAAGACTGACATTTTGAATCATAAGACATTTTACCAAATAAAAAATTAAGTGATTGACTATCTCAACATTTTCATTTTACAGATACAAAATGTAGACTTCAAAGATAGATTCAACAATGTTTTTTGTGACTCTAAATGGTATTTTCTTCCTGCTTTTTCAAAACAGGGAAAAAAAATTAAGTGAGGGTTTGTGTGGCATACAAGTGAACACGATTAAGGAAACCCTCATTGTTGTCTTCTGAATAGACTTGTCACATTACTATTCACAGCTTTGTCTGGTGACAGTGGAATATCAAAAAGATACTGAATAATATGGCAAAAATCTATTGTGCCACTGAGATCTAATCTTTGTCTGAATGTAATTGCCTTATTAAAAGATTTGCAAGCTTACTCTTTCTGCGATTCTAAAATAAGCCAAGAAAAACCGTGCTGTAAAACTGCAACTGTAGTCTCTATGATATGACAACAGCATGTAAGTCAAACTGAAAATTAAAACCCCATTCCCTAGTTCCCCAGCAATGGCATGGATACTTCCTGCAATTATCCCTGATGGTATGAATGGCATTTGGAAGACTTTCTTCCCATGAACTTAGCTTAGAATGCCTGAGGAACTGCTTATGTAAATACGAACATCCCATTTAGATTGTAATTCATGTCATGTGGCAGTGTCTGCTTCTGTGTACCTGTTCATTATAGCTAATAGATTCAGGATAAGCTCCTTTGTCTTTTTTCCCCTCTCTTCTCCCCATAAACACCTTGCACTAAGCCTTCCTAGTGGGGAGAACAGTTTCACTGTTCAGTAGAAGTAAAGAAGTAAACGCACATACTGAAGCCAATACCCACTACAAATTGTCAGCGTGAGTAAACAGTGTAAGTGGATTAATCGTCTTTTTTTTTGCCCTTCAGCCTATTCCTTTTGTATATATTATAATATTTTACTTCTATGATTTCATGAAAAGCTTTGCTTCCCATTCCCTGTTAGTCTCTTCGTTCAGATATAATAAGACATAATACAAGCGCCACATAATCACAGCATTAATTCACTTCAGTTGTGGCCTCAAGTCCTTATTCTTAAAAGAGAAGGAAACAACCACCAATTTCATTTTTCTGTAAATAACTGTCTCATTTAGGAAACAAAAGACACTTAAACACAACCTCTTCAGTAAGAGTGGATTAGGGTAAAGAGACTGGGACTGTTGATAGTCACATATATTTTAGCAACCTGTGAGTCAGAAGAATTTTTTGTTATTCATCCAGACTTGAGGGATATTGGGTATATATTAGGTATGTGTAAAAATTACATTTGACCCATCTCCAGAATTTGACATAACTACATAAAATGAGATTTGTTCAGTGACAGTATTAACAAAATTCCAAGAATGGAAGCTTGTTTTTTATAGTAACCTTCTCCTTATAAAATCTAAATTTTGATTACTTTTTAAAGAAATTAGAACTACATGCTGTCCTTAAAAGAACATTTTTATTCAAACTACAAGTATGTGAGTTAAGAAAATCAAATATATTTGCACATAATTTGCATGTGCCAATTTATCTGTGCCTTCACTTCTAAATAGCAATAATTTAAACATAACTGATGCTTCCCAGTAAAAGGTCCTTTCTTCATTTTGTTCACTTCCTTTTTCCTCAGATCCTCACCAGGTCTTCTAAGTTTATAGCTTATATGAGAAGTTAGAAGATAGAAGAAGATTAAAATTTATTGAGTTTCACAATGTCCAACTGTTAGTGTCCTTGAGCAAGAATTGGGTAAATGCTGCCTTACAGTAAGATTATCAAGTATATAATACACAAGTGTCCATTTGAAGCAAAATTAATGTGATAAAACATTGGGCCTCTAACTTTATCCAGTTCCGGCAAAGCCATTCATTCATTCTCTTTCCAAAACCTGTTGGATTGCTGGAAGAATGTAAGCAGAAAGGAATAACCCTGACCTTATCCCGCTCACACTGCACTGTGCCTCATCAGCATGGTTGAACCAAATTAAACACTCCGTATCCTTGGGTCTCCAAAATGGGATGGACACTTCTGAGTGTTAAAAGAGGGAGCTAGTAATAGTTACACCAAGACAACAAATGTAAATAGAAATGTCTTGTGAAAACCAGGAAGTATGGGCACTATCTTTCCCCCCAATTTTCCCATTTAGGACAGGATACACTTGCATTCTTTTCTCTTAGGATGGAGAAAATGGGTGATGGATGTTAATGACATATCTCAGACAACAACTTGACTGTTCCTGGAGACATCCTGTATAGTCAAAGGGGTAAATGGTAAAGTTTTAACCTTTGGGAATCTCAGTTTTTCATCTATAGAATAAAGACGTTGGAATGGATAATTTCTAAGATCTCTTCCCTGTTATAACATCTAGGATTTTGCATATGAACCTAAAGTTCTGATTTGTTAGGAAGAGGAACACATAGCAAATGTTTTTCATTTTGCTTTTAAAATGTTAGTCATGACAGAAAAGATAAAGCAGAAGGAGCCATCAGAGAGATTTGAAGCTTGAAAAGGACTCAGTCCACTATTGCTGATGCTGAAGATGAAAGGGGTAACACATCAGGGAACACAGGTAGTCTCTAGAAAGTGAAAGCAACCTCTGACTAATAGCCAGCAAGAAACAGTGACCTCAATCCTCCAACTATAAGGAATTGAATCCTGCCAACAACTGAAGTGAGCATGGGAGAGGATTTTCTCCTAAAACCTTCAAATAAAAGCTGCAAGCCAGTTGACACCTTGATTCCAGCCTGTGAAACTTGGAGCAGAAACCAGCCAAGTCTACCCAAACTTTGACTATAGAACTGTGAGATAATACATTTATGTTGTTTTAAGTCAGTGCATTTTTAGTAATTTGTTGCATAGCAGTAGAAAACCAATAGTTATTTAACCTTTTCTGCCTTGGTTATCTCTTTGATAAAATGCCTTACCTTCCAGATTTATTTAAGAATGATGACATAGTTGGAATTTTTCTTAAAACAGAGTTCTGTAGTATGCGGTATAATAGGAGAATAAAAGCTTTGAAATATAAAAAAATACAAATAAAAAAATAAAATAAAATGTTAGTCGTACACTAAACATAAGGAAATGCCACATTTTTTCCCTTCTTAAATGTGAAATACTTGAAGGCCTGTTTTTAGAGATGGCGCAAAAGCTTAAGTTCTAACATCTTCAAGGGGAAAAAACATTCATTTTACTAAAATCTAAGTATGAAGCAAATAAAAAAATGGTAATGATCCAAATATTGTTTTAAACTTATAACATTTTTAATATTTTATAAGACCAATACTGATAAAATTAATATTATATATAATGATTTAAATCTCTTCAAATTATGCCAACATCCCTCCTCTTCTGAACTTATGTCCTTTTAGTCTTCTGCCTCTTTGGTAGAGATTATTTTCTCTCTCCCATTTCTGAAGCAAATTACTTTACCTTTGAGAAACTGAATACTCATTTGTTTCTCACTAGACAGGGATTTTTCTTAAGTTTCATGGGTTCCTTTCAAGCAAGATCGTTTACATTAAAATTTTATTTGAAGACAATTACTTGAAGCAAATGTGGATACTTTTAAAATTAAATCATTAAAATACATCCTATACTATCTCATGAACATTCATTATGAATTTTCCATTTATTAACATCAGTTGGTTAATATGTTTTCTACATCTGTTGTTTTTAATTTTACCTTATATAATAAATGTTAGTCTAATTGTCCACATAATTTTTCAGGAGATATAAAATGCCTATTATCTCTTTACAATATTTAAATTATTTAGAAGACATTTTCTGAATCTAACCATGATTCTTGGCTACAAAGAATTAAAACATGATTATATTTGTGGGTATAGTTTTAATGCAAATGTTTTTAGGAAACAATATTTTCATACCTGTGATATGATATTATGATGCTGTAAGTCTTGATTTGCAATTGGAATATATTCTACTGAACATTTCATTATTGTCACAGCCAATCTGACAATAGGTACCCACTGAAAAACTCCAATTCTCATTTAAGGTACTTCATACCTTCATTCCAAATGGATATTTTTTTATTAGTATCTCCTTAAAATGTAAATTACTAAATTTTAAGTCCAAAAAAATAGTGTGTTATTCTTTGAAATTCCTGAAATATTATTTTTTATGCTACATTTATACTATACCATATAATTCACATTTCCTTTGCTTTTGTTTTATTAGAAGCAAGTCTTTTGAATTATGTCCTTATATTTGTCTACAGTACAGTTCAGACACAGAGAATCTGCTATCTAACACTAAGCTTACCATAAGCTTTAAGTATTCTCTGACAGATAATGTATGTTGGTGTTGTCATAAAAAATCTAATAGTTTGTGTCTTGAGAAATCAATTTGGATTAAATATGAACAACACATATATATTTCCTAACTAGCATGCTGATTTTTGACAATATTTATTTTGAACTTTATGGTATTTTAAATGAAAACTATGCATGGGCTTCTGTTAAAATAATTTTTATTATAACTTTTTGTTTAAAATTTTTTTATTTCATTATCTTATAAAATTAACATACAACTATCATCTAAAATTTGTGAAATAAAAGTAAAAAGAACAAAATAGATACATTATCCCAACATCAAAAAACAGTCTTTACTACCATTTTGGTAGTTTTCTTCCAGCCTTTATTTCATAGGTTATTTTTTTAAGTTGGTTCTAATTACACTGTATGAAACTATCTATCCTGAAATTTACATTTAACACCATATAGTGTTCTTTTTTTTTTCTTATGTCTCCTGACAACTATTGATGCTATTATGTATTTGATTTAAATTCCCTTTGGGTTTTTTGTTGTTGTTTTCTTTTTTTTTAATTAAATTATCATTAATATATAATCTTACGTTGGTTTTAAATGTACATCACAGTGGTTCAACAGTCCCTGTGATCAACTTATATTGTGATTGGGAATTATTATGCCCCTTTGTCTCCCTCCCCTCCCACCCTTGCACCCGCCGCAAACCCTCCCCCTTGGTAACCACTAGTTGCTCCTCAGTGTCTCTGAGTCAGCTGCTGTTTTGTTCCTTCTGTTTTGCTTTGTTTTTATATTCCACAAATAAATGAAATCATACGGTATTTGTCTTTCTCCACCTGGCTTATTTCACTGAGCATAATATCCTCTAGATCCATCCATGTTGTTACGAATGGCAGGATTTCTTTTCTATTTATGGCTGAATAATATTCCATTGTAACACCATGTAGTGTTTCTTATAGTAATATAAACTATTCATGAATGTCAGTATGAAGGATATTGTGAGAATTACATGAGATAAGGTATAGAAAGGACTTGATAAGGCACAGAAAGGGCTTACATGAGATAAGGCATAGAAAGGACTTCATATAGTTTATGATACTCAGTAACTATGTCAGAATATGTCAGCTACCATCTTTATCATTAAATTTATTACCAGACAATAACCGTAAAGCTCTACCATAATATACAGAACCATCTAATTATTAAAATACATTTAAGTTCCTTACATGTTTTAGCCTTATAAATAATGCAGGATTTGACATATTTTGTACAGAAAGCTGTTTTTACATTTTATATTATTTCCTTAGGAGATATTTCCAGAATGGAATTACCAAACAATGGGATGCTCATTGTCAAAACCTTTTAATATGCATGGCCAAATGTCTTGAAAAGGGTTGTCCCAACTTCTACTCCCATTAGCAGTGTATAAGATTGGTCTCTTTGTAGCACCCTCACTGACATTCAATATTCTCTATTTATTTTCTACTTTAATCATGTTCCTAGCTATATCTGCCTCTAACACCCTAGCATTGTTTTTATTTTTTGAAGAATTTATTTATTGACATAATTTAAGAGTAAAAGGAAAAAACAGAACTGCAGAAAGAGTTCTCCAACTCCCTAAATGTTAGCATTTTATTATATTTGCTTTATCCTTTTCTTTCTCTCTCTGTAGATATAGATACAATTTTTTCTGAAATCTGTGAGTTGCATAAGTGACACTTCTTGACCTCTACTTATTTTATTACATGAGCACAATACAATTATCAGTATCAGTAGATTAGCATTGACACAATATTATCTAATCAAAAAATTAAACTTTTAATTAAAACATTTGTGCTCTCTCAGGATTCATTTCCATTTTCTGCTTTTTTTTCTGGATTATAGGTCATATATTCCTGGATTACATATGGCTAGAAAAAAGGTATAGTAGACATTGTGGCTAACACATTATAGAGAATGAATTTTATCTTCCTTTGAAGAGTTAACTTGGTAGGACTGAAATTCCAAACTGTCTCCCCTGTGGTGGGAAGGAGCTGAAATCTTTGCTCCCCTTTTTTAGCTTTCTGACTTGATATCCACCACACTCCTTAGAGTCTTCCTCATGCATGCCATGCATGCCCAGTTCAGGGGTTAGCCAAGATTTAATGAAAGATTTTATGTAGAGAGACTTAGGGGCTCCCCACACAGTGGAGCCCTTTTTCATAAGATTTACCCCTTTCAATTATAAGCTACTCTGAGGGCCCCAAACTCCTTACTTTGACACCACAAGTCATTCTGTGTGTCTGTACTCAAGCTGCTCTATGCTACACAGACTAGGAAGGGTATTCAAGGAAAAGTGTACATAATATGGATCTCACTCGGTAGAGTTCTCTCCTTTCAAGGATCAAGCTTCTTTCAGTATTTTTTCCCTGCTTTTGGTTAAACTCCATGCCTTCCTTTTTTAAAAAAACTTAATCCACAGTTTACGATTTTTACCTGCAGGTCGTTATTCCAATACAAGATCCTTGGCTATCCTGGAACCAGAATTCAATGATTCTGTAGTCTACATCATATTTTAGCATATTTAAAGCAGCATTTCCCAATGTATGGTCTGTAGAACACAAGTCGTTCCTTAAAATGAACAATGAAGAGGAGGTTGTTATGTCATTACGTATTTAGGAACCTGCCTGGTCCTTCATCCACTGTGCCTCTTAGATATTTACAATTGTGTAGGTCTACTGAATGATATTCCAAATCCTTGAGTAAAAACTATTAAACTTTAACACAGTGTTTCACTGATTCAGTAAATATTTATTAAGTGACATTCTAATGTTTTTTCCCAGATACATTTCATTATAGAACACCCTTTATTTCCTTTTAAAACTTTTTATATTCTACGACCTAGTGTCAAATGTAACACACTTCGAAAATTCTGTATTAAAAGTATTACCCTTACTTAGAATTTAAAATTTCTCTCCTAGTACTTCATTTCAAAACTTTTCTGTTCCAGAAAACTGGTATATTACCGCATAACACACATTTTCTTTGTTTTTCTACCTCAATGGTTTTATTTACGGCAATTATATTCATCAGTGTATTTCCTCCCTAAGTAGTAAATTTATTTTTCTCAATTATTTTACCATGAAGGGCAATACATTTATACTGCTTTCATTCAAACCACATCCCACTGAAGATCTAGGACAGTCCATAAAATTTCTCCCATAGGTGTAGTACATATCAGAGAACACACAGAATAAAAATGAAAGCAGAATTATAACAAAAAAGCAAAATATCTTCCATTGTTTGGTTATCTATTATTATGAAACAAACTATCCCAAAACCTAGTGTCTAGAAGAGTAGCTATTTTATTGCATCTCACAATTTTGTGGGTCAGAGCAAGCTTCTGGGCTGGTCAGTAAGGTTTAGGTGTCTTCAGTCACTTCCCCAAGCCCTGGCATGGGAATGGCTTGGAAGACTGGGCTCTCAGGAGCCTTCTTCCTCTCCAGTAGCTTCACGGCCTCTTCCTGTGAGGTCTCCTGCTGAGGAGTCAGATTTTTTCTGCGGTGGCTCAGAGTTGCACGGAAGGAAGGCAGAAGCTGTCATTCCTTTTGAAAACAAAGCCCAGAACTGGCCAGAGGGCCCTTTCTCTCATATACTTTCTGTATTCAGTTATTGACCATCCCAGATTCAAAGCAAAGGCAGCTAGACTTCACACTTGATGGGGCAGATTTCAAAGAATTTGTGTTCATCTTTAATCTACCACACCATTCTCCACATAAAAGAAAGTAGTAGACATTTTACAGAACATGGAATGAAAGAAGGATAACTCTGTTCTATTCTAGAATTACACAGAGACAAAAGCTAGTAAAAATGGCTAGTGATAAGACATATAATTGAGGAAATTAGTAGAGACACGGCAGACACAAAAAATATATGAGCATATCATGCACAACTTCATGCTAAAACATTTGAAATTTTAGATGAACACTTTCTAGAAAAGTATAACATAAAACTGATACAGGCAGAAAAAGAATTCTCTAGGTAGTCTTACAATATGGAACAAATTGAATCCAAAAATCTTGCCACATGGAAAACTCCAGGGCCAAATGATATCTTTAATGAAGACTTCCAAACATTCAGGGAATAAAATATTCAAGTCTTCTAAAGAATAGGAAGAGAGGTTATGATCCCTAAATAATTTGATAAGACTAGTATAATCTCATGTATGATATGATTATTAGAGGGATCAGCCTGTAATTGCCTCTTCTTGTGCTAGCCTCAGCATATCAGTGACTCGTTTGTCATTGTATAAATATGTAAAAAATGAAGAATATAACTTACAAAGCACATTCACCATAAACTTACATTATCAGAAATTAATTAAACATTAACATGTGTTACTGTATGATGATCAGTCCCTCTCAAGAAAAGGAACATAGATTGGATTCTACACAGTCTTTCTCTATCTTAGATTTTCTGGGTGCGACAAGGAAAATATGTTTTTCATGTTAGTGTCCTCTGTCTTCCTCTCTTTCTCCTTATCACTACTAAAGATAATTTTGTCATTGCCCATTTAGATTCTCCCTCTTCCTACTTTATGACAATAATTCCTTCTTTGCTGGATCTATTCCTTTGTGATGCAAAAGTATAAAAATGAGATTAGGAGAGGAAAGAAGGAGAGAGTCCTTAGCCGCAAAAGCTACTTTTATGTTTACGACAAAGAACTGGTACAAGATACAAAGGGATTGAAAGACCTGGTTACCTGGGAGAGTTTGGGGAGGTTTCTAAGTAAGATCCTTCGGGGAAACTACAAGATTCATGTGGTATATTTTAGAGGGTATACTTCGGGAATATAAATTTTATCCCCTTTTTTGTTCCATAGGTGCAAGTAAAAATTGAAATGACCAATTGAAATGGTCATTTTCAGTGATTTTGTAGTAGGAACTAACATTACATTGTTAGTCTTTGCTAATGTATGATAGCCTTTTTCCCATGGAATAGTAAGTCTGAACTATTCTTAAATGCCCGCCTGCTATCCTACTTGCTATTGCAGTATAATCTCAGGTTCCCCCCAACTTTCCGGAATACCTGCTGTCTTCTCTGTTTCCATTTCTCCATGTCTCAAGAACAGCAACCTTCCCTCTTCTGACAATGAAAACAATAACAGCCAGCAGTTTTTGAGTATTCCATATATTTCAGACAATATACTAAGTGTTTTACATGTATTGCCACACTTATTCCTCACAACAATCCTAAGAAGTAACCATTAATATTAGCCTTTTTACAGATGAGGAAACCGAAAGGTCTAGTAATTTTTCCAAGTTCACACAGCTAATAGCAAAACTGGGATTTGAACCAATAAAATCTGATTCCAGAGCCTGTCCCTTGTACCACTTTATTATACTGCTTCCAACTACAATATATGACCTTAGCAACTGCCACACCCTTGCAACAAAATACAATTTATCCCATTTGAGCTTTTTACCCACAAACCCTTCTCACTCTGAGAGGAATTCTGGAGCTAATTGCTAAGATGATAAAATATTTTCTTATCTCATTACACTTATACTTTTAAAGCTTGAGACAAAAGTTAGGCATAAAGCAAGATTTAAAAAATTAATTATTTGATTACACTACGGATCAAAATGTTGACAAATCAATACTTAGACTCAGGATATGAGGATCTGCTTGGGAAACAGGAGAAGACGAGGAAAAGCTGGGGTGGGGAGGGAGAGTGGAGGGAGGATCTGAAATAATACTATATTATAAAACAAGTGAGGTCCTAGGGAAACTGCCCCAGTTGCAAAGGTAGAGCCATGTAAATAACATTGTATCTTACATGTATAGGTTGATGTTTTCAATCCACTAAATAGAAATCAGGGCCAGGAATAGAGGAAGCAAATAATTAAGAATTAGATGAGCTGTATGGTAGAAATGTAGGAATTCATTTTTCAGTGTAAGGCTTTCTCCTAGAGTTCCAGCTGAGAGGAAGCAACCAGCAATATAAGATCCAAGGCAAAAGTTAACTCTACTGGCTACACAGACACATAATGCGGGAGCTATAGGAAGCCAGCCCTGAACGTGAGAGTCACATGGGCATCTGGAGGATGTGTACCTGTCAGGGTCCTCTAAAGAAATAGAACCAGTAGGAGATGGTACATAGACAGACAACAGATTATAGATATTGACAGAAACATCTATAGATTTTATATTGTCATATATACAAATACACACACACACTATATATATATATATATATATATATATATATATACATACATACATACATACACATACACAGAGAGGGATTTTAAGGAACTGTCTTACACAATTATGGATGCTGGCAAGCTGGAAATGTGAAATCTGTAGGGCAAACCAGCAGTCTAGAAACTTAGGCAGGATTTCTATATAACAGTTTTGAGACAAAATTTCTTTTCCCCGAGAAATGCCATTTTTTGGTCTTCAGGCAACTGATCAGCAACTCACATTATCCAGGGAAATCGCCTGTACTTAAATTGTAGATCTTAATTACATCTACAAAACACCTTCACAGCAACAGCTAGAGTAATGTTCTGTGCCTACCAAGTTGACACTTAAACGTTTGGCCATGACAGTACTGTTCTGAGACATTTGGTTTCTGCATCTGGTTACTAAAGAGAAAATTCATGGATCAACAAAGCAATTCATGGATTTGTTGCAGTTGAAGATAGGACCGAGAGGCAAGAGGCGGACTGCTGTAAGAACAGTGGACCTTTCTTTAAGAAGCTAGTGAAATGGGAGGCAATACAGAATACCAGAGGATCGTGGTTTTTAAATGTTAAGTTAAACAAGAATCACTTGGGAAATTTCTTAAAAATGCAGATCCTTCCTTTTTTTGTTCTGTAAATTTGTGTTGGAATCTAGCACATCCCAGGTGATGCTGATACAGGGCACACAAAGATTATGCTTGTGAAAACGTGAAGTTAATGACATTCATCCCATGACTAAAGAGAAAGGGAGTCTCTAAACATAATACAATCTCAGTAAGGACAAGCTTCACCCGCTGAAATGACAGCGAGACCTGAATCCTATCATCCCACAGAATGAAGATAAGATTCATAAGACAAAAGGAAATGATAGCCTAGATATGCCAAGCAAATTTAATTTCAGAATAGCCATCTTTGAGAGCACAAATGGAATCAGAACACGTCACAATTGAAAGCCAATTCAGAATATGGCCTGTACCCTACTTCCCATCCCTATGCCTTTCATTTGTTTGTGGTAATAAAATTAGAGCATATCACAGAGAAAAAGAACAGAGTAACTGCAATGCTAAGTGAACAGTTTGTTCTCTGTACCCAGTTTTCCAAACTGCTGTTTATGAAAAAACAACTGCATTCTCTTTGCCAAATGAGATGCTCACCAGTGTGAATGACTTACATAGAGTATATTAGAATGCAAGCATACCAAAGACAAAGCTTCTGACAGAAGATGAGCTTGAAATAAAAATGTAATTGAATTACTGTTGGTAACAGAGGAATGGAAAGTGGAATCAAACTTCATCCAAAACAAAGCACTATTATTATGCATTTGAAACTGTTCTTGTAGCCAACAAGTAGAAAAATAAA
The DNA here is from genome assembly GCA_032199065.1 of Smutsia gigantea. Classification (NCBI taxonomy): domain Eukaryota; kingdom Metazoa; phylum Chordata; class Mammalia; order Pholidota; family Manidae; genus Smutsia; species Smutsia gigantea. The sequence goes on along the minus strand of JAVSCE010018703.1, from coordinate 19,132 downwards.
ATCCTCTCCCCCTTTGAACTTGATCTAATTCATAATTGCTATGCAAGGACCTCTAACCAGTTTCCTATCATTTAGAATCATGGATTTCTAGAATCTTCAATTTATCAGTGGGCTTGATATTAGATCCAAATATCCAAAACCCCTAACAACACATTAGCCTAAGGTCTTCCAGCCTCTCTTTACAAACTTCTGATAAAGGGTAAATATTACCTCAGAAGTAATATCCTTGTGCACTTAGCAACTTTAATTTGAAATTTCCTTTCTTTGATGTGTTCTGCTTTCCTCTCCCTACTTTTCCATAGCATCCTACACCTGACCTCCTGGCAAACAGAAATAGTCACACACACACACACACACACACACACACACACACACACACACACATCACACACATCACACACACATCACACATCCTATACATAATCCAATCTCCTGAGACCTTTAAAAACATTGACCATGACAAGGAAGCAGACAAGCAGGACTAGAAAATATTTCTGATTCCCCAAAGAATAATATGGATTCCCCATGGTAATCACTTATTACATTTAAGAAACATTTTATTTAACACACAGAAGTAACTAACCTGCAGTTAACTAGAGATCTCAGTCTTAATCAAAAAAGAAATAAGAGCTATAACTATATAAAGTAAGTGTTTTCGGGCATAATGAATTTTTCCACACAAAACTTTTACTTCATTCTTTATACTGAAGGCCTCTAAGACAGTAGGAAGGATGAAATATAATTTGATACTATACTGATGAAGAGGTAGATAAATAACTAGCAATGTGATTTCTGAATAGCCAAATTATATGGCTCCTCATTACAGAAGCAATCATTCTGCAACAGAATTTTTAATGATACTTTTCTTTAAAATGAATGCTCATCTCCTTTACATTGTTACCTCCACACACACAAAAATGTGGCCTGGTAATTAGTCAAAGTTCTTAGGGCCTCTGTGCATCTAATTAATGTCCCAACACATCACAATAGATGGATAAATGTTAAATAAGATTTAACTGATTATTTTAAAATTTCTATATCTATATTTAAAAGTTATCAACCTGTAAAGCTGGATTCCTAAAATATACTATTTTTTTATATAATATGAAATTTTCCTAAATTGTTTGAAGCTCTATTTACAAACATTAATAGAGAGAATATCAGCTTTAGTTTTTTATAACCTGACACCACTGAGGTTGTCAAATAACATTTATTGATATTTCCTCAAAAATTTACTGAAAGTTAACATACCTACATAATAGAGCTCACTATTCTATTTGTACAAAAGCCATAATGGTATAAAGTGAATTTACATTATATAAGGAAATCTTGACCCAGGGAAAAAGAAGAAAAAGGAATTGTAATCTTGCCTTTACCACTGACCACCTGTGTGACAATGAAAAAATTATTTAAATTTTCTGAGCTTCGGTCTCTTCATTTGTAAAGTAGGCATAAATATTACTATTGCTATTAAACTATCTTACAGCATTGTTGTAAAGATTATAAACATTTTATGTTAAATAATAAATACAGTACTTGGTAGATAGTGAGACTCAGTAAATCATAGCTGTTGTCATTGTTTTGTTGCTTTTGTTGTTTTGAGTAACCAAAAGTCAGAGGAAAAAAAAGATTGAAAACAAAAGCAGAAAACTTAAAGTTTCTATTGCGTTTTTATGCCAATCTTTTGATTTTAAGAACTTTATAACTATTGAAGATATTAATATAAGAATTTGTATGTTTAGTGTTTCTAGAAAACCTTCCATGATAAATATTATCATCATATGAAAACACAGAGGTGGAAATTATCACCATATAATTTAGACAAGAAAATTGTGCCTTGGAGAAGTCACTGCTTGAGCAGGATCACCCAGTGCATTGGAAAATCAGAAATTGAGTCAAGGTGTCTGAAACAAAGTTTGGAGTTTATAGAGTGATAAAATAATAAGGAAAATCAGAGCCAAAAAAAATCAACTTTCCATAAAGTAACAGTGATCCAATCTGAGAACATGAACCAAAAGTATATTATTTGGTTATTATCATATATCCCAAGTGAAAAGGATCACCTCTTTCAACTGATGCTATGTTCACAAAATAATGAAATCAAATGTGAGATCTGTTTGTTAAGCTATCACCTTGAATGTTTTCATCATTAAGGATCTGTTTAAGATATCCCCTTGATATTCATTAGTAAGCATTAATTATTTTAATTATATATTATAATATATAAAATATATAATTATATAATGTGTAGTGCAATTGTATATTATTTTAATTGATATATTAGTATATTTTTACTATTGATTTTGATGATATATGATTATTATACAATTGTGCATTTACAATGTATTATAGAGTATATATAATATATATTTCATATAATATAAAAAGAGTATATGGAATTATATTGATTACTATTATTAATTACTTTAAACATTCACTGGGAATCATTCACTACACTTAGAAAAAGTCACTGAAGTCATTATTCATTCAAGTATGTGCCACAATTTTGTTTGTGAGTTGAATTATTACTTTATAATACTTAATATAAATAATTCCATCACTAGCAATTTATTAAAAGGAATTATTTTCTCCCCTTGAATTCAGCCAGTCAGGGAGTATATGAGTGAGAACACTGGAAAACAAATGAGTTAGGTGACCCAGAAGAAAGGAAGTTGAGAAACAGTACTATTTGACTGATCTGTCCATCAAGTCTCAAGAAAACCATCAACCTAGGCATACTTCAGCTTCAGTATATTCAACTCATTATCTTCAAAAGAAGTCCTGAAGAAAGGGGACTTTTCCCATTTTAAAATGTACTGAAAATGCATTGACTTTGTAAAGGACAAGGCATCAGAGGATAACAAGCAATCATGAGCATGTGAGAAAATGTCCACACTTCTTTTGAGATGCATACTTAATTATCTGAAGTATGGAAAAGGTGACATGACAATATCTGGAATTTTCTTTAAAATACTTCAGCAAAATGTACACACAGCAGAAATGCACACGTGTGTTCACCAGAAGACATGTACAAGAATGTTACTAGTAGTATTATTTCTAATATCAAAGACTGGACACAACCCAAATGTTCAACAGTAAATGGGTAGAGTATGGCCTATCTGTACAGTTGAACACCATATAACAAGAATAAGCAAACCCAGCAAAGTGCTACGGCATAGGTGAATCTCACAAACATAATGCTGAACAAATGAAGACAGGCAGAAAAGAGTCCATATATGATTTCATTTATATAAAACTCCAAAACTGGCAAAACTAACCTATGGTGTTAGAGGACATAATAACTTCAGTCACCCTTGGAGTTGGAAGTCGTGGCTATCAGGGGACATGAGGATACTTTTGGGTTTTGCTGATGTTCTTCTTCTTCATATGGATGCCTATAGTACGCTCTTATGGTTTGTGCACTTTTCTATGGTTTGTTATTCTTCCCCCAAAAAAGTTTGTATGAAATACTCCTGCAAAATAAAATTAAGAAGCAAACAGGTAAAGTCTTAATAACTTGAATTGGATGATGGGCACACAGGGACTCATTTTGCTTTTCATTCTACTTTTGTGACTGTTTGAAATTTTTCATATTAAAAAATGTAACTATAATCTAAAATATCCTGTTTGATTAGGTGGGGACCTGAGAATTTAAAATTTATTAATTTTAGAGACATAAATTTAAGAACTTAAGATGTTGGTTTATAAATATACACTGAATCTTATGAAAAATGATCAAGATTCTACCCAAAATGCCCTTCCTCTGCACACAAAACAGCTTATCGTTGAATTAAATTGAGTCAGCCACTCTAGAGAAATTACCTGGCTAATACAAGAATAATCACACTGGACTCCTGTGTTTCCTAATTAAAGGGTCTGAAGATATTAAACCAACTGCCAACACTGCAAAAAAAGATGGTCATCCTCTCTGACACCTGAAGAAAAGAGCCATGCCTAACTGATTCTTATTACTGCTTATTATGTGTATTCTAAAAACTAGTTCTAAAAGATTTGGATGGGGTGGGAAGAGAAGGAAAAAGAGAAGATGAATACCTTGAAAGCAGTCTGACTCTAATTTTCAGCAAACTGCAAATTTAGATGCAGTCATATTTGGACAAAATATTACTGGGCTATTGATTTTAAAAGGTAAAGAAAAATTTAGCCTATAAGGAATAGTACAATATTTCATTATGCTAACATGAAACCTCAACAGTTTGCTGAATGGAACCTACTGAGTATCCATGGCCAATACTTTGTCTTTCGAATTAGGCCATTTTTATTCCCACTATGAGGAGTGCTCTTTCTGAGTGTATAATGAGGTAAGCTTTGCAAGCCTTAGAAGGTATTCTCATGGTATATGAAGAAAGAATTGATTTCCCCTTCCTCTCTGGTTTACTTCTATGAATATGCTTTTTACATTATATAAAAATCAGAAAACTTGATGTCTGAGGGGAGGCTGGAAATTAACAACTCTAAGTATTGATGGATTTGTTTTTCATTTTGTAACCATTTACTAGATTATTCCTACCTTTTTTTTTTACCTGACTTGAAAAAATGTTTTACGGCTGCCAGTTGCAACAAAAGTCAGTTTCTTTTCAAGCAAACTAGTGCTGCTTGTTGCTTTCTTGTGTTAAAGCTCAAAAGAATTCACACCTAGTCACAGGATATATGAATTGTAGTTAATAAACCATTACTGTCTGTGAACATTATGACTCTGGGTACCTACTATTATATATTTCTTAAATTAAAAAAATTTTTAATCTCTCTCCATTCAGTACAAGTAAAATAGGTTTCACAGTAAGTAATTGCTGATCATTTTTGCCAGATATTTTTATTAGAATTGCATGGTAACCGTTAAAATGGGTTTGCATTTTCTTGAGGAGCATTAATTTTCGGATTAAATAAAATACATGGTCTTATTTTAAAGCAGGCTTATTTTATACAATAGACCAATTTTTAAAATAAGCTACCCTACACTTAATGTCATTAGTAAACGATGCATTTAGTCACACAGGAATCCCAGGCTCATACATTTAAAACACTTCATCATCTTGTTATGCCAGCTGAACCCCCTGAACAGGGATATAACCTAACAATAGATACTTACATAGACAAATGACTATAGGAAACCAGATTTTGCAGCACAGATGCTGCCTCTTATCTTGCCCCTCTAGGACAATGTCAAAATTGTGATCATTATCTGTATATGTTGAATCTGTATCTGGTATTTTTCTGGGAAGAGTGAGAAACTGATTGTTATCTGCATCCTTTCATAGTTTCATGGAACATCTACTGGTGATATTTTCCAGGAGATGGTTCTCAGCTCCAGAGTGCATTATGGTATGTCATAGACACCATCATAGGTTATATCTGTTTGTGCATGGGAGTAACAGTCTACAGTGTTAACATCATTCTGTTGTTAACAACCAACAATTATTAAACATTCACAAGGCAATGTGCTAACTCCTTCACATGCTTAAGCTCAATAAATACTCACAAAAGCCCCATGGTAGATTCTATTTTCCCATTTTACAGGTACAGAGGCTGAGATGCCAAAGGGATAAAGAATGTGCTAATGATCATACAGCTATAAAATGGCATACTCAGGATTCAAACTAAATCCATCTGACTCTAAACAGAAAACCATCTCAGTGAACCTCCAAACTTGTTAAAATAGTGACTTCTATTTTGTTTCTTGCTTTATGCCTTTTATTATTCTCTAAAACTAAAGCCCCAACATTGCTGATAAAAGGGAAGCATTGACAGTAATTCAAACACAATTCAAGTACCTATACAAGTTATTTGCAAATAAATTACTTATTTTCTTTATTTTTAAACAATCACCAAAATGTGATGCTTCTCCAAGAGGTAAAATAGTAAATAAAAATTAGTAGATACTCAAAAATTTGGGGAAATTCAATCCTTACTTGAAATTATAAAGATGATAGTTCAGTTTTTTTAAATGTTAATATAGAAATATAACAGGTTTATAAATAAGAAAGGAATTTTACAACATTTGAATTATGGGTACTCTATGGAGTAAAAATCTACAGGAATCATCTGGTCCTCTTCTGCCACACCATCCCCAGCTCCAATCCATGTTCCAAAACATACACAAACACACCCATCGGATGCTTCAGTACCCTCCCATAGCATTACCATAATTGGAGACCCCATCTCTGCTTAATGGCCCACCAATGATGAGAAGCTCTCTGTCTTATGAGGAAGCTTATTCCATTTTTAAGGTAGTTCCAATTGCTTACATCCTTCCAAAAAAATAATGCTTTCCCTCAGTCTCACTAAGTCAACTAAAATAAAAAATAAGTGGTCAGAATAACAGTTATAACTTAACAAATGTCTCTCTTCTCATTTTATGTGTGCTTGTGAATTTGTATCTCTAACTCCTTAACTGTGGCTGTAATGTGATTCCAGAAGGGAGCACAAACAAATACATGTTTTCAATGCATATATTTAAGTGGAATCTCTTCAAAATTTTTCACCTCTATAATTACCTTTAGAAAGGTCTCTTGTGATTTATCCAGTCTCAGAAGTTTTAACCAAAATAGTGTAGAAGTTTTGCACATTAAATATTTCACAGTTTCCCTATATAATATTCAAATTTACATAAAATATATTTGCCTATGAGTATAGAGTTACACACACAATTGTAACACTTCAGTTTACTGCAGAGTGAAGATTTTTGTTTTATGAGATGAGTAATTCAAAGAAAAAATAACTTCATAATTTTTAAATTAATTTGAATTTTATATCTATATTTAGCATTAAAAATGATTGCTTTGTCATTTACTTCTGAGTATTCTGCAGTTGTGAGGATGGTGATGGTAACTTTGTCTTTGTTTTAGAAACACACTTCACAACTTTTAAGCAAATGAATGTTAATACTATAGCTCCGAGTCCATCTGATAATTCAAAAGAAGACTGATTTTCATATCTTTGTTTATTTGAGATATTAGAATATCTTCCTTCCAGACTGTCCACTGGTTAAACTTGAGAACAGGTCTCATTAAATTATTTCAGAACCTGAAGCCACCCAAAGTGGACAGTTTCCTGTCCATTTTCTACAGAAAATTGTTCCAACAAATTTTCATCAGACAGCAGAACTCTCCTTCATAAAGCAAAAGTGAGGAATGCCTTGTCGAATCACACGTTAATTAAGATGTTTGTTATGGAGAATATAATCTTTATATTAAAATTTATCCTTCAGTTTTTCCCTGCTTGAAATTATCCCTGCTGTTAAAAGACAGCAATACCAAAATACATCACAAAATTTGAGAGAATACTTGCAGATAATGCTCGTCAACTGGAAACAAAAGTATTTTGAATTATTTTCTGTTTGTTTCAATGAAAAGATAATGTTATATATCCCTTTAAAAGAATAATTCACGTGAATCATGTCTTTAAATGCCTAATTATATTTATGTAAAAATGATACATCTGCTTTCTAAATTGCATTAATTCTCCTACATTATCAAAAATAATTTTTATTAAATACTTTGATGGTCACACTTAGAACTTCGAAGTATTAAGTGACAAAAAACTAAATCATGTCACTTAAACATAAAGTCACAGAAGAAGACAGTGTATTTTCAAAAAATTAAGAGATAAAAGTTCATAGTGCTTTTATGGGTATTATTTTGTATTCACTCATTGGGCTGTATGTATTTTATGCACTTCTCTATGTAGGGGTTACATGCAAAGTGGCGCAAAATGAAGAAGTATTAAGAGAAAAAGCAATGAGAGTGACAAGACATAAAGCCGAACACTAAGCTTCAGTCATTCAATCATTAGGCTCAAATACTAATACTATTCCATCTGCATGGGCCTAACTGCCCAGCAAAATATATATTTTTTAATTAAACCAGTGAATAAAAATTTCTTTAAAAGGTCAATTTTCAAAAGTCCTTTTATTGAGTTAAGCAAAACATATTTTAAATTAACTTTAAATACCAACTCTACAACATGAGACTTAACAGGGAAATAATAAAAGCATTCCCATTAAGTTAGGGATAAACAAAAGACTTTTTTGCCACCATAATTGTTGAACACTCGTTCATTCATTCAAGGAACATTTATTGAGAGCCAGCTGGTGCTTGGCACCATTCTGGGAGGCCAGGACAAATTTCTGTGTGGAAAAGCTAAATACTTTGCCTTCATAGAGCTTACAATATTAGGAGGAAAACCAATGAATAAGCAAATAAACAAATATTGGATAGGGACAACTGCCATGGGCAAAAAGTAAAGCAGTGTTGAGAGAGTAAGGTAAGTTGTAATGAGAGTAAGGCATTGCTATTTTATATGGAGTAATTGGGGACATCCCTGTTAAGGTGACATTTGAGCAGAGACTTGAAGGAAGTAGAGGGCATGTCATGATGGTATGTAGGGTAGAATCATTGTGGAGGCATTAGTCTATGCTAGTGGACATCAGAAAGAGTGAAAGGCATAAAAATAAGAGTGGAGGAAATGAATTATCATTACGAGTACACAGTAAAATTGTTTACCTAAAAAAGCCAAGAGAATCAGCTAAAATGCTATTCCAAATATCAGTAAGATGAACAGGTATAATATTTATATTTACTCAATAGCCTTCATATATTCAAACAACTTGATATAATGAAAAAAACGCCAATGAAAAATAACAAGAAAAAAGATAAAACACTGGGAATAAAATTAACAAGTAATGTACTAGTTCTATATGAGAAAAGCATATAAATACCACTAATGGACACAAGATAGGAAGGCATACCATGTTTAGTAAAATTTAAATTCATAGTTTAATATTCTTTAATTTTACTTTTAAACTTTAATTTTATACCAATAAAAATATTTTTCGATCTTGACAATAGCTTTACATGTATTAGCTCTATATGAGAAAAGCATATAAATGCCATTAATGGACACAAAATAGGAAGGTATATCATGTTCTTAGGTAGTAAAATTTAAATTCATAGTTTAACACTCTTTAACTTTTAAACTTTAATTTTATACCATTAAAAATATTTTTCGATCTTGACACTCTGCTTCTAAAGTTCATATGGAAAATAATCCAGCAAGAATGGCCAGAATATTCTGAAAAGTAAAAGTAAAGTATTCTGAAATACCTACTCATTTCATGTATTGAGGTATTCCAGATGGAAAGCTCTTACCCACTGTATGTATTAAGACACTGAAAAACTATGTTAATTAAAAGAATATAGATTGGTCCCTGAATGTGTGTGTGTATGTATCAATGAAATATTAATAGACCCAGATACATATGAGAATCTAATAAATGATAAAGGAGGCATTACAAATAAATAAGTAAAAAGATTGGGTTATTTGGGAAATAGGGTGGGAATAAATACCTGAAAAACACAACTTTGGATCCATCTTGCATACATCATATTGAGCTAAATTCTAAATGGATAAAAAATGTACTGTGAAAAAAAAGAAGCCATAAAAGTTCTAAGAGTGGGTAAAACTTTATAAAGTATTATTTTTAAAAGGAGATACATAAAAATATATAATTAACTAAATAAACTCAGAATTTTCTACATAACAAACAAATATCATAAGCCAAGGATATGCAAATTCAGAAAAAAGACATTTCACAGACAAGGAAAAACAAATATGACTTAAATTATGAAATAATTTTACTTTCCCATATAGTAAAAGAAATGCAAATTTAAATGACAGATAAAATTTTTTAATCAGATTGACGAATCAGGAAATTTGATTATACATTGCATTGTACTGCTTTGTGTGTCAGGAAATAGGTACTTTCATAAATTGCTGGTAGGAGTGTAAGTTAATATATGTTATTAACATTTTAAAAATATAAATCATTTTTTTCAGCAACTCCACTTCTATGCATTTTTGCTACAGATGTGCTTATACAGATGAAAAATGACATATGAAAAGAAGTATAGAATTGTTAGTAATAACAAAATACTGGAAAAAATTTAAATGGCCATCAATAAGGAACCAGCCAAATAAATATTACATGATGTTAAAAACTGAGGTTTTCCCCAAGACATATATGAAGTTCCAAAGACAGATTGTTACATGTAGACTTTACAAAGCACATTAAAAAAACAATCACTATACCAAATCTAAAATCTTTTGTTCATCAGAGAACACAATCAACATGATGAAAAGGCAACTTATGAAAAGGGAGAAAATATTTGGAAACCATATATTGGAAAGGGGTTAATAGGCAGAATATATGAAGAACATCTATAACTCAACAACAGAAAAATCAAATAGCCCAATTTAAAAAGGACAAAAGATTTGAATAGACATTTCCCCAAAGATGATATACAAATGGCCAACAGCCATATGAAGAGGTACTCAACATCAATAATCATCAGAGAAATGAAAATCAAAACCACAATGAGATATCATCTCACACCAATTAGGAAAAACAGAAACTAACAAGTGTTGGTAGGGAAGTTGGAGTTGGAACCCTTGTACTCTGCTGGTAGGATTATAAAATGGTGCAACCACTATGGAAAACAGTATGGAGTTCCCCAAAAATTAAAAATAGAATTACCATATGATCCAGCAATCCCACTTCTGGATATATATCCAAAAGAATTGGAAGCAGTCTCTAAGATATTTGCCACACCATATTCATAGCAGCACTCTTCACAATAGCCAAATGGTGGAAGCAACCCAAAGTCCATCAACAGGTAATTGGATAAACAAAATGTAGTTTATGCATACAATGTAATACTATGCATTCCTACAAAGGAAAGAATTCCTGTCACATGCTACAACATGGATGAACTCTGAGGATATTGTTGCTAATGGGTTAGCATTTGGGACTGGAATTAGCCAGTCCCAGAATGGCAACTACTGTATGATTCTACATTTATTAGATATCTAAAGTCATCAAATCGATAGATATCAAAAAATAAAATGGTGGTTACCAGGGGTTGTGGGCAGGAAGCAAAGGCGAATTGTTTACTGGGTACACAGTTTGAGATCTGCAAGATGAAGAGAAGTTCTGGAGATCAGTTTCACAACAGTGTAAATAAACGCTACTGAACTGTACATTCAAAAATGGTTAAGATATTAAATCTTGTATGTGTTTTTGTTTACAATAAAAAAAACTAAAATTACCAGGAGCATTTAATTTTTTGAGTGCTTGGCATTACTACAAGCACTTCATATGAATTGATTCATTTAAACCTTACAGAAAATCCATGAGGAAGATAATGCTATTACCTCAATTTTACAGATGAGGAAATTGAAGTTCATAGAGTTTAAGTAATTTCATTTTAACTGGCACGGACAAGATGTGAAGCCGGCTAGCTGATTTCTAATCTGTTTCTCAAAGTACTGACCATTCTATTTCTTCATTACCTACTCAGAGCCAATTTCAGAAGTGATGGGCGTCTCAGCTGGATCAAACCATAAAAACAACTTAAATTATGGAGGAAGGGAGGATTTTCTGAAGTGATTTTCTTGGAGAGAAGTGTTGCACTGGGGGAAGGGCAAAGAATGAGGGATTTCCCCTCATTTACCTCAAAGAAGGAAGAGGGCCAAATGCAAACTTAAGGGACCTCTCTTTTTGGCTATTAAGAATACTATTGCAGCAAACATTTTTGTGTGGACATATTTCTTCATTTCTCTTGAGAACATCAATAAAGACAGAAAGTGGATTAGAGGTTGCTGAGGGCTGGGGAAGAAAGTATGGCTGCTAATGTGTTTTTCTGGGGGGTAATTAAAATGTTCTAAAGTTGTGATGGTTGAAAACTCTGAGAATATACTAAAAACCATTCAGTTGTACACTTTAAATGTACAAATTCTATATGTGAATTATATCTCAATAAAGTTGTTATTTTTAAATATTAAGGGGATGCTAAAAACAGTAATCAAGATAAAAGTGTAATGTAAGATTTTTAAAAATCAAAATTAATGTAAAGCTTACCTACCTGAAACAAAATATCAGAATTCTAAGTAAAGATAGGCTGTAGCCCTTGTTTGTTTTATGGCCTTGCATTATTGTGAAATGAATGAGTCATTTCCAAACAGCCTTAGTTCTAGGATAACACAGCCATTGTGTCCTATCCACCTTGTTCACAAAGGTGTGCAAACACATTGAACAGCGGTGAGGCTTTCTGTATAGTCATTTGGGTGGATGGTAGTGGGAAAGAGCTTTAAACTTCCTTCCACTTGGTTCAAAATATGGGAAAATATTTTGATAAGTGTCTATAGGAGTGCTCATTTTCCCTTTGCCTCAGACACCATTGTACCTCAGCAAAATACTAACAAGGAACTTACGTGGGGCCAGTGGGAGAGCTTGAGATGTGCTCCCTGCATGACACCCTATTAGAGCTGAGAAGTTCAGAGAGTAAAAAAGGGACTAACTAACAACTTGATGGTAAAGCCAAGATAGTTCTGCTGCATTAAAGTTGCCCACAGTCCCAAGACTGTCAAGGAAAAAACTGATTCCGTATGGACTGGCTAAGAACAAAAGAGAAAGAGCCAGACTGGAGCCATCTTTAGTTTGGCTTAAGAGGGCTTCTACAACCAGGCAGAGGTGAGGGGGCCCTTCAGTGAGTGGCTGTGTAGGGTGGACTGCCAGAGAAATGTAAACTGAAGCAGGATAGGAAGAGGCCTACTGAAGAAAATGTACATAGCCCATTGTCATGAGGGTCATATTTGATGGGAACCAGCAGGGAACCTCCAAAGAGCACACCAGGGAGAATCTACTTTAAACATACGCCTAGTCTAGAAAGCATGAAGAGATGCAATCCAAATTTCTTGTCCTTCTCCATCCTCCCAGCTAGGACCCTGGAGGGCTCAGAAACTAGCAAATTTCAGGTGGTTGGGGGCAGGGAGAGTAGGAGGAGCTCCAGGTAGAAGAGGTTTCACATCAAAACAATCCTGTTTCCCTTTCCTTCAGCAGGGCAGACTTCCAACCTGAAACTTGACGTGTTAAATAATTGTGAATTGATTACCTCCAAATTTTGAATAATCTCTGAGATGATGCATTCTGACTTTTGAATTCAGTCTGCATTTAGGACAAATTAACTGTAGGACTATTTCCTCAGAGACAGCAAATTTTTTGTCATGGGGGTCTACCCAAGTTTTCACCTGGGGCAGAGGAAGATGATGCCAATTAAATAAATTTTAAAGGTGAAAATGGGGAAACAAAAGCTTATTTTTTATTACATCTCACAAGTCTGCATTGTATAACTGTGCATGGAGATAAAATGAAATAGTATGCACAATTAAAAAAATGCAGCAGTCATGAATATATGAAACGACCTTCAAGATATAATGTTTTCTATAAGTATAAAACTACATATATTATATGCATTATTTTTATTTAAAAAACTAAAACTATTTCTGGAGATTTACACTAGACATTGGTAACAGTAATTAGTTGAGGGAAAGGATTCCTCTGGGTAGGAGACAGGCGTAGGTGGGATACACTTTTCACATTTGTATCTTCTACATTTTGAGTTGTGTATTGCCTATTCTAAACATTAAATAAGTTAATTAAAAAGAAAAAATGGCTTCAAGCTTACATATAAAGATGACCAAATAAAAGTAAATTACAGAATTAACTATAAAAATTAGTAAACCCCAGGCTGAGAAATCACATATACGAGGAAAGGTGGATAGCCCAAAGCCATTAAAAAAAAGAAAAAAGTGGCCAACAAAATATGTAGAGGATTCTGAAAGCATGAGTCTCCTAACATCAACCTCTAACTTGCCTCACCCCCACCCAAATTATACTGTTGAGGTGCCTGAGAGGATCTTTCTGGCCTACCTGTGTTCTAAAGGGGGGAAAAATGAGAAATAACACAAGGTATAGGCAGATGGGAGACATAAATATTACACTTGTAATTGAAAGATGCTAAGTTGATGACATAGCTTAGGGTAAGAGCAAAGTGGGTCAACTAAAATCCAGAATTAGACAGATTCATCCACCCAGTGAGAGGCATCATTACCTATCAGAGAAGTCATTCCATCCACTCCGGCACTAAGAGAGTTAAGGAAAGAACAGAATACAGCACCAATGGATCTCAGTCAACAGGAAAAGTTCCATCAGATATAGACAATTTTATCTTTTCCTTCTTCTGACTAGACAGTAGTGCAGATGTTGTCTAAGGAGAAGGAGATGAAACTAAGAAACTGAACAATGAGGTGGGCTCTCTCTTTGAAAGAACTGACTTCAACATTGAGAATTAAGAGACCTGCTGGGGATAAAATGAAAGCTCCTGTGGCCAGGATTCTCACCTGGCCCTGGTTGGCTAGCTCACTGCACACTGTGGGCAATACATTGCTATTGACTCTATATAAAGAGCTCCACCCAGTGCTCTGGGCGACACCGTGGCATGGCTGCAGGGCTGCAGGAGAGCAGAGCAGCGGCTGGAGTGGTGGCAGCACTGAGGACAGACTGGGACGGCTGTGCGGGCCGAGAAGCCCAGAGGCAGAGACGGGCTTACTGCATGCAGACTCGCTCTAAGTGAACGAGATTTTAGTGATTGATCTGCCACCGTTTAAATAAAGTTGGATATAACCCTTTCACCTCAAGAACGTTCTACTGTCATTTCTTTGGTCACACTGAATCCATAGTGAACTTACCCGGGGCTGAAACCCATTGGCAAGACACCCATCCCAACTCCAAGTATATTCCCCAGTGAGAGTGAGACATACCACCACTGCCCAAGTAGGAGCAATGAGCCCTGGAAGAGGTGATTGCAGAGCCCAGATGTTCACATAATCTTGAGTTCTTCCCCTTCTACACTTTGACTTCATGACCCAGGGGGAAAAAAAATCTAGAACACTAAATTTCCAGCCATCAAACTCTATATAAGAGGAGTAAACAAAGTGGTTTAAATTAAGGTGGCAAGGTTGTCAAAACCTTTAATTATAAGAAAATAAATGTAGGTCTGGACAGATCTCCATGTACATGCATAATGAAAAGAAATAGCAAAGCAACAATGCAAACAGATTGGGAAGGGAAGAAGAGTATATAAAAGACCGACATTGAAGCAAGCCTAGAAAAATCTTAATGCAAGAAAGCGAATTAATTTCTTGGCAAGTGCTTTGCCATTTGGAATAACTTATGAAGAACAGAACAAGAATTCAATAATGAGTTTTTAAAAAGAAGAATAAAGAAAAGAGTAATTGCAAACCTAGGGAAATGGAAGACGAACAATATCACTAAAGAACTAATGATAAATTTCAAAAGCAAGAAAGAAAGACCTGAGATGCTCAGTGAATGAAGATTAAATTAATCAATCACGAGCTCATATAAGTGGATGACTGACAAAGTCTGTGCAAAGTAACCTTGTCTCTTAGGTAGAAAACCCAGAGGAACACAGCAATGTATCCAAAGGTATATATTTTTAATGCAAAGAAGAAACATTTTCTGAAATGAAGCAGAAGTTTAATCTGAAGATTGAAAAGTAGCATATATTCCAAGGTAACTTGATTGGGAATGCTCATCATTGGGAAGGAAATTAGTCCTTAGTTGTATTAGCAGTTCTCAAGAATAAAAAATTCCTTAGGCACCTAAAAGAAAAGCAAATCACCATCATAGGAAAATATCCATACTGGTCTCATATTATTCTACAGTAACATTCAGTAACAGAAGCAATTGGAAAACATACAGAAATTTGAAAATACATAAGAAGCATAATCTAACAATAATATAAACATCCAAAGCATGTATGTATACAAGGTACATATACAACAACAATAGGTTAAGCAGGTAGACAGTTTCAAACACGAAAGAAGTCTGAAGAATACAACACCCATGTACCCTTCTTCACCAAAACCAAATCAAAATAACAACCACAAAACTTATAAACACGTATTATTTGATAATGAAATCCAGCTGCTTAATTGATGAATGAAAAATAAAGAAATGAGGAAATGCATAAAAGGTCTTGGGTGAACACTGATTCCATTTAAAATATATCTAAAGATTTACAAAACAGAATGGAAATGTATAAACCTTGGTGATACATAAGAAATAATATAAATAAATAACAAGATTAAGAGATGAGAGAGGGGAAAAGGGAAAAGCTAATATCTTCATCTTTCAGAGCAGGGAAACAATGCCATCTACAATTGAAATGGGTAAGTTTTAAAGCTATAATTTCAACATTTTAATGTTTTTAATAATCTCTTCTTAGCTTTAGAGGGACCTCTTATGAAATAATATGTCCTGTACCATGTACAGCACTTTTTGAAGTTTAGCAATCCATTCCAATTCATTTCAGCTTCATTTGGCTTCTTTCTAATTCATTACTTATTTATAAAAATAGCAAGTATTATATGTTAATAATGGTAAAGAGGGATCTGGGGTTATGCTTTTAAAACCTCTTTTCACTTTTCTGCATGACTTGAACTCATTATAATGAGCAAGTGTTATATTTACAAATTCAATAAAGGAAATTTTCTTCTAAAAATGAACAGGACAGATAAAAACAGACATTTAATTTTTTTAACAAACTGATGTTAAGCTCAATAAAAACAGTATTGTAATTTAATTATTTCTCAAACTTAAGATTTTCTGTGCACTTGGATAGGTGTCATCTCCAAATTCCAGATAAATGCCTCCATCTGAAAATCTTTTGATTCTGTAAACAGAATTTAGCATGCAGAATAAGTCCTAGCACTTAAATCACTGACTTGGCTGCTAAATAACAGCACAGATGCAATTCAGGGTTGGAGCCAAAGGAAATGATGAAGGTTTGAGACTGGAATTATTGTATTATAATAAGAATGCAAGAAAACTGCTCCTACTTTTACAAAGCCATCTTTTGTTCTGTTCCTTCTGTTTATACCTGTACCCATTTCAGTTGAATTGATCCCCATTTTTGGATTGGGGAGAGCTAGTTTTTACAAATGCTTTCCTCATATACATAGGTATGATGTTTTCAGGTTAAAAATAATATATGGAACATGAACTACAGAACCATATGCTTTTCACACATTCATAAAGGCTACTGCATAACAATTCCCTTCTTAACTGCTTAGTGTTTTCAGGACATTATATGAATTCCCTGAAGTCAAAGAGCCTGGCACATTTTTACTTGTATTTTATCCTGTGAATCCTAGAGAATAGATGTCATTACAGATCCTTGTTTACAATGAGAAATTTATTTCTTCACTAAGTACATGTGGTAGGCAAAAGAATGCCCCTCCACCCCCAGTGAGATATCCATATCCTAATTTCCACAATTTGTAAATATATTATATGGCAAAGGGAAATTTACAGATGGAATTAAGGTTGTTAATCAGATGATCTTGAGATGTGGAGAGCTGCTGGATTATCCAAATGGGCCCAGTGTAAACATAACAGTCCTTGTAAGTAAAAGAGACAGGAGAGTTAGTGTCAGAGTGACATAATGTGAGAAAGACTCCACCCACCATCACCAGCTGAAGATGGAATGGGGCAGCCAAGGAATTATAGGAAGCCACTAGGAGGTGGAAAAAATGAGGAAACAGGATCTTCCCTCAAATGTCTAGAAGGAACACAGCTTCCAGAAACCTTGGTTTTAGCTCAGCAGGACCCACTCAGACTGGCAACTTGCAAAGTTTTGTGTTGTGTTGTTCTATGGTGTTGTTGCAAGTCACTGAATTTGTGGTAATTTGCTACAGCAGCAATAGCCAACTAATACAGTAAATACAAAGATGAAAACATGTAACAACTGTACTCCCTGGACCATGTTTCTGAATGTCCATGGTTACAGAGCTGACTTTAGGCCAAACATAAAGTAGCTATCTTGGACACTAACTCCCTGTCAGCATTTTATTTCTTCTGTTGGGTAACAATGTATCATAGAAACATAACATTCCAAAAGTGAAAAAAAGGCTATTCTCTGGATACCTATAGTATATTACCTTTCCACTGGACAAGAAACTCATGTTTCACTTTCTTCCCCTGACAGTTCATTTCCAAGACCTGGATGATGGGTGAGACTGCTGCAGTGACAGAGTCTGTATTGCAAAAAAGACTGAGTGTCTGAACAGAGAAACAAGGCAAGAGATTATTATCCAAAAGACAGGCATTCCAAAGAAAGGTTTCCATCTCTTGTCTACTTAGGGAGGGTGTAAGGGGAATAAGGGGGTGGGGCCAACAGGACAGAGCACAATTGGCCAATAAATCCTGTAGCAAAAATGAGTAGGTGCCCAGGCAGTGATGCTCGCTTAATATCAGTGAGGTTGAAGGGCAGGTATGGAGCCCAAGGGCAAGTGATGAATAAGATCTGTGCATGGACATACCACTTGGTTAATTGTATAAGGATTAGTACAGTAATACCTGTTAGCAAAGAAAATGGAGAACAAAGCCAGAGATTTTTTATAAGAAAATTACTGTCAAAGGAGAAAAACCTTTAGACTGCACCAAATCTAAGCTAAAAACTGCAAGCATAAGATCCATATATTGCCTTACCCTCAGATAGGTGCCATATAAATGTGGGGTTGAAGTCCTATGCCCCATCGGGGGATGGTATTAAGCAAGATGAGAAGGACTCAAGCTCATCTTTGCATATTTACTGTGTTCAAAACATGATACTTTTGAGTCCCATTCTCACTGAAGCCTTCATTCATTAGATTTCACTGTGTGCTAGTAAAGTTAACCAGATAAAATATTTGGGGTCATGTAATATGGCCAATAAATAGTACTTCCCCACCTTTGTTGTTATTGACGCCAACATACCTGTGGACTGGAGAAGATAAAATAAGACCATTTGTAACAGTAGTCTGGGATGAGGCCCAATACTTTGCATTTATTTATTTATTTTATTATTTATATATATATATTTTTGGTATCATTAATCTACAATTACATGTGCAACATTATGGTTACTAGACTCACCCCATCATCAAGTCCCCACCACATATGCCATTATAGTCACTGTCCATCAGCATAGTGAGATGCTATGGAATCACTACTTGTCTTCTCTGTTGTACAGCCCTCCCCGTGCCCCCCCCACTACAGTATGTCTGCTAATCTTAATGCCCCTTTTTCCCCCTTGTCCCTCCCTTCCCACCCATCCTCCCCAGTCCCTTCCCCTTTGGTAACTGTTAGTCCATTCTTTGGTTTTGTGAATCTGCTGCTGTTTTGTTCCTTCAGTTTTTTTCTTTGTTCTTATACTCC
>JAVSCE010018702.1:0-115700 GCA_032199065.1 Smutsia gigantea | reverse complement strand
TTTATTTTCTTGCCTGTATAAGCTGAGACAGGACTGAAAATAGAAATAAGACATAGTGGCCAATGAGATGATAATGAAAAGAAAAACAGTAAGAATAGTAGAGTTCTTGGCTTTCTTTCAGTCCATATTAGAATCCAGGCCTGTCTGGCTTTGTATGATAGACTGATAGGGCCAGTCTGCCAGGCATCTATCTGTGTGGGGAATGAGTAGTCACTAGGCTACTGTTACCAATTAGAAAGAACTGCATGTAATATACTCATGCAATGGAATATAATTCAAGTTAAAATAAATGACAAATATCAATATGGCTAAATCTCAAAATTGCAAAGATGAACATACTTTGGGTTCCTGGACCCAATTCCATGTGTGCGTGTATGTGTGTGTGTGTGTGGTCCCCACAAACCACCAAGGCAGCCACCAGCTGGGTGCCCTACAATTTAACTGGATTCAACTCAGTTCTGACACCACCTATCAGGAAATAACATCAGATTTCCTTTGTTGAGGCTCAGTCACAAAAAATTTCCCTCCACTGCAGGTCCCAAGCAAAAGCCTAGGTAGCCACCTGGGCTTCTGATTGACTGGTAGTAAACTAGAAGTTCCCTTACCTCTCCTTGGGTTTGATTAATTTGCTAGAGTGGCTTATAGAACTTAGTAAAAACATTTACTCACTACTAGATTACCAATTTGTTACAAAAGACATTAAAGGATAGAAATCATGGAGTAGATGGAGACACAGAGCAAGGTATGTGAGAAGGGGCACAGAGCTTCCATGTCCTCTCCAAGCACACCATTCTGCCACATCTCCACATGCTCACCAACTCGGAACCTCTCTGAACCCTGACCTTTTGGGTTTTTATGGAGATTTCATTACAGACAGATGATTAAATCACTGGCCACTGATAATTGAGCCACTCTCCACACCCCTCACCCCAAGGAAGTTAGGAGGGTGGGACTGAGAGTTCCAGATTTCTAACTGCACAGATGGCTCCCCTGGCAACCTGCTGCTTCCTTAAGTGGGTCCAAAAGTTGCCTCATTACCATAACAAAAAACACATTTTTTGCTTTCACCACTTAGGAAATTCCAAGGGTTAGGAGCTTTGTGCCAGAATTTTGGGACAAAGACCAAATACATGTTTCTTATTATAAATCACAATATCACAAAAATAAAAAAGCAAATTGCGGAAAAGCAAAGCATAAGTGTGATGCACGATGGCATTTGTTTAAAATTTTAAAACACAAAATATTACATATTGTTTTCTAAACAAAGATACATATTGTTTATACATTACAAAATCATGGCCTAGAAAGATATACATTCATTTCCAGAGAGTGGTTTTCTCTGAGCACAAATGCAGGATTGGGTAAGGGAAGGAGACATGAAATGGATCTATAGTTACCCTATCCATTTAAAACCAGTCTGGAAAAAATTGGTAGTCATTTAAAAACCACAGGTTTAAAGCAGAACATTTCCTCGGTGAACCCTAACACTAGTTATGTAGGCCTCTAAACAATCAAGCAAAGTACAGTAATTAGGGTCATTTGGCCATTTGGCACACCAATTTAAAGGTCTAAAGACAAAGCAAACATAATTACAATGGAAACTAATACATGGGAACCAAAATGTTCTTAACTGTCCTCAACCTTGAGAAGCACAAACACAGGCGCTCTGCAGGGCAGGGGCCCAGAGGAGACAGCTTACGTTGTCTTCTAGGTGGCCACTGCAGCCGGGCTGGGCCAGCAGCAGCTTGACAATCTCCACGTGCCCGTGCTCGCTGGCACACATGAGGGCGGTGGAGCCCTCGTCGTCCTGGAGGTTGACATCTGCCCCACAGGCCAGCAGGCCCTTCACCATGTCTATCCGCCCGTGGCTGACTGCCAACATGAGGGCCGTCTGTCCTGCCTGCGGGAAGAAATGACAGCTGCCTTCAGCAGTTCATCCCGGCAGGGTGTGGCCTGCAGTGGGGCTCTGCTGGGGAAAGGCAGGAGGGCGTGGGATGACAGAGGGAAAAGTGGACGTGGAGTTAGTGGGGACTGAGGGGTGGTCGGCACGGAGAAACTAGTTCCTTATGAGCTACAAGCTACGTTCATAAAATAATGAGTACTTTTTTCCCTTTAGCTTCGTGGGTCTGTCGTCTCATTATAGCAAGGAGCTGGAACATTCAGAAGATGATTAAAAGTTCAACTGAACACATCTGGACTGGGGACACTGTGCCTGGGGACAGTCAGGAAGCAAGAGTCACCAGGGAGATGGTGGGGACCCCCAGTCGCAGTCACTTAGATGCAGGCTGATCTAGAGTCTACACGTGTACTGCTCTAAACAGAGGCAATGCAAGGCACAGGAGGGAGAAGTTTCTCATGCGATGTTTAAGCCCATTTCATTGGCATGTTTGGCCACCAAGGCCTGCCTGGAAGCTGCACGGACACAGGGCAAGGCCAGCGAGTGAGCGCTCAGTGGCGGGAAGTGTGGTGTGCACACCCAGGCAGGCCACAGCAGTCTTAGCAAGAGAGAGTGCAAACCCAGGGGGCACGCGTGCTCACCTGGCTGGCTTTGGCATTCACATCCCCGCAGCCGAAGAGTTCTTCCACAACACGCATGTCCTTCTCTGCTTCCACAGCGGCCAGGGCGGCCAGCATGATGGGGGTGTACCCCGCCTTGTTCTGGTGATCCACGTTACACACATCTGCAAGGACACGAGTCTTCTTAGAGAGAAGCCAGTTGTCCCCATGGACTCAAGGTATGAGGTTTGGAAGAGCCCAGTGAGATGGCTTCAGGTGCTTCAAGGCCCAGAGGGACTTGGAAGGGAATGCGAGAGACGTTTTCATAGCAAACAAAAGGTAGAAATGATTTTTCTCTTTCATGAGACCAGAAGCAAGAGAAGTGAGACCAAGTTTTTGTAACATTTGTTTGCAACCAGTGACTGAACTATACAGCAGCTTGGAGGTCTGGCAGGTTGTTCTAAGTAATGGTTGCTTTGAAGAATAAACAATAATGTGGGGTCTAGACATTAATGGGTGTTGAAGAAATTACTGTCTTGGAATAAAGAAGGCACTGAGAACTACAAATATGGAAAAAGGATTGGGAAAGGCTTGTGTACAGAACGCTGAACATGGCGTTACCCACTTACAAACGGCTACTCTGCTGAGACCCTGAGTTTGCCACTCAACTTGTCTGTGGCCCTTAGAAGCAAAATTCCAACCCACATGATGTCTAGCTCTCAGAATTGTGGCCTGAGAGCAAATGCATTAAGTCCTCTAAGAAACTGCCAGAGACTAACAGACCCAATAAACCAGACCTTTTTCCATTCCTATAATTCTTAAGGAGTATTTGGGGGCTAAATTATTCTGCAGGCATTTTTAAATTCCTTCAGTGCTTTCCAATAAAATGAAAGGAATGGGGAGTGCAGGAAAGCAGCTTTTATGTGTGACCAAATATAGTTAAAATGCTTAGGATGCTTCCATCAGGAGGAGTGAGAAGAGAAGATACCATGAACTTGAATTCTAAAACAACTGCATACTAGGAACGTAATGGCATTTACAAAAGTGCAAAACTTTTAATACAGAGAAGGAAAAAGGAAAGCACAAGCTGTGTGACGGAGAAGCAGGTGAGCAGACATGCTCTTTGAGGCCCTTCAGGATTTGTGATGTTCAGTCCTTCACAGAGGCTGCAGGATCCCAGATTCACAAACATACCTTATGGAGCCACGACCTTAGCCTATAATGACAAGCAGTAAAAAGTAAATCTAGACAAGTGACTAACCAGAGCCATCCAACAATGGCATTGACACCATTTAATTTACCAAAGTATCTCATCTGTGCAAATTGCCCACGGGTAGATTAAATTGTTACTTTCAGGAGTAATCCTGAAATCTTGGTTTTACCTTTCCTGGATATTATCCACTTTTCTGTTTAAACAATACCTTGGGCCGACAGTATCACCAGCCCTATTTATAGCCTGGGAAGTATGAAGGCAGGGAGGCTTGGAAGTCCTTCCTGTAAGATGGCCCCTAAAGTGGGAACAAGCAGCCTTAGAGGAGAAAAAAGGATAAGTCTGTTTTGTTTCTTCTCAGCGTTAATCCAGTATCCTCTGGATTGACAGTAGAAATACTGGACAGTTGGGTCAAGACACAGCACGGGAAAATTGGACAATTTTATTGCATATTCTAAATTAGATGTTCGTATCGTGTTGTCATTAATTAGACTGAGGTACTGTATCACTCACACATTACAAGTAAAAATATGTGTTTCAAAAATAAAAGTGATTTGGGGACTATGTGACTAATGGACTGCTCCATTTGAACAAAACGTTGAAAGCTCACCATTTCTCAAGGGGACGCTTCTATGCCTCACCCCCTCACTTCATGTTTGATACATTCACTGGAAATATTCTGGGATGGCCAATTCCAACTGTAAGCAAGAATTTTTGTTGCTCTCGTTACTGCAGCTCAGTTATAATAACACTGTCTTTGCTCTGTGCAAATTCCTCAATAACAGGGTGAATTTTGGCAGGAATAGTGCTGAATCTACCCTAATAGGTCACAGTGTCTTTGCTCAGTCCCCAACCTGACTAACTGCACACCTCTGCAAGGCATTTAGGTGGAGGTCGTGGAGCAAGGACAAACAGAGCACCCCAGGAACACCAGAGCTCTCTGGGCCTATGAGCAGCATTCTGCCTCCTGAGAATGAACCCGCCCAGCCTGCATGATTCAGCTCAGGAGGGAATGCGTCACATTTATCACCATGGGTACCCCTTGCCTGAACACACTCAAACCGCAGCAAGAGGATCCTCAAAACAGATCTGGAGTGTCTCTCACCCAGTTTTGTTTAAATTTCAAGCCTCTCACGAGTGACTCAAGAACGATATTCTTGCCCCATTGTGTGGAAAAGCATGACAAGGATTTTAGGATGGTCCCAGCACGGAGGAGAGGACCAAGCAGCTTCTCTGAGATGAATCACAGCCTGAGTGCAGCTAGAGAAGGGACCGGACAGGCGGCATACCAGCGTCCAGGAGCAGCTTCACGATCTCGAAGTTGGAGTGGGACACGCTGTAATGCAGGGCCGTGTTACCGTTGCCGTCTGCCATGTTGATAATGTGACGGAGGATGTCCGGGGAGATGGCCGCAAAGGCGGCGATGTAGTCCCCCACCATCTCCGGGACGGCTGACTTCTGACTGGACACGCGGAACCACTCGTGCTGGAGAGTGTTCAGACAGAACCTCTGCCAAAACACCAAGTAAGTGGCCATTAGTTCTTCTATTTATAGACCTTTCCTTGGTGCCTAGCTGAAAGCCCAAGAAACCAGGCCTTTTATAGCCAAAGTGGACACAGACAGAATTTGCTCTCTAAAGACCTAAGGAAACCCAGTGTCCTAAGAGAAGCCTCTAACTCCAAACTGGAACATCCCTCCTGATTTTAAACACATTCCAACTTCTATAAAAGAGGCCACACGGCACTGTGCATGGTTCACACTCTGGCTGTGTGCCTTGTAAGCTGTACAGTCCTGGGGAAGATACCTCTTCTGTGCTTCCGCTTCCTCATCTGTAAAATGGGGGTCATAAAAATTCTTTCACAGGGCTTCTGATGAGGACAACACAAGGCAGTATATGCACAACAGCAGGCCTGGTCCATTTATTACTCAACTATTAATATGCAGTTATCTTGGGCTTCTACATGATTTGCACAGTAATCAGGACAAAAGACATCACTTAATTATGCTGCGTTCTTCCTATCCAGACCAACGTTAACTCCACGTCCCCACAACACTAGGCTGGGAGACCGTGGTGTGCGGCCAAGCCAATTTCCACTCCAATCCCAATCCCAAATACAAATGTTCAACCATGGAAAAGTAATAAAAAGCAGTTCTGAGCCAAATTACATTTCTCATTCAGACCATCAGCCCCTCTTGCCCTCCCGTAAGGCTGTGGACACATGAACATGGCATGTGTTTCATGGATGATCAGGCCAAACACGGCCTGCATGAAGGTCTACGTAGACTGGGCACAGCCATTGCTGGTGATGGGGAGAAATACTTTTTCCATGAGCCCTCTTTTATATAAGTTGACCCATTCATTTGTGCTTTGCTTACTCTTTAAAGGCTTAAAAACATATCCAAAAAGATGGAAAGACTGTGCCAAGCACATCATAGCCCAGTAAGTCCTCTTGCTATTGAACAGGAGGATTAGGATGGTAGAGCTTCCATCTCTTTAACTTCCTGTTACGGATTATTCAGTCCGAGCCCATTCAATCACATTTTGGGCCACTCAGTGAGAAGGGTCCTAGCCAGGAAAGGATTCATCTAATTTTTTCTTTTCTTCTGTTTACTCTGTTCACTTTTCTGCTCACACATTCAGATTTCTGTTTCTTTGGAGTCTTCCCACAGAAGGAAGGGAAATTCTGTTATCTGGGTGTCAAACTCTATTACTGCTATATCTCTGGTGTTCCAGTATATGTCCCTGGCATTGTGACCATTCACATGTCCACTACTTTTCATGGTACGGCACTTTAAATATTTCTTTGCTGAATGAATATTCAATTGACTAAAAGGTACTGGTCACAGAGTGTGTGCCTGCCAATATGCTTGGCAATCTGGGGCTGCGGAAATGTGAAGTCCTCCCTGAAGATCACATAACCTAGTATTTTGAGAATGGTAAAAGAAAGAATACCATGGCTATAAATCTGGGGTCTGAAAGCACCAGTTTTAAGTTAACGTTAAACCTAGTATGAAGTATTAACGCCTGAGTGACATTTCATGGGTTTAATATTTGTGACTAACACGTAGTCAGGCATTTAGTTTATAATGATGGAGTTCAACATGTAGTTCTATGACCCCATGAGACCAGGAATTTTATTTAGCATTTCCTTCTATAAACATCACTGCCATGCTCCTTTTGAGCATGCTAACTGAATGTCAAGACAGTTGGTTCTGATAAATTTAAGTTTCTGTAGCAATATAAACAAATAGGAGAAGATAGCATAATTTAAAAAAAAAGATGCCATAGAGTAAAGTACTATTATTCAGTTGGGATAAGTAAAACACGGATCAGAAGTCAAGACAGGTATAATCTAGTCCCAGCACTAACTAGTAGCTGCCACTCTAGACAAGACTCATAATCTTTAGGGCCTCAGTTAAAGCAGGATGGGACAGAATAGAGTGACCTCAGTGGGCTCACACACCCACACATTTCTCATTCTTGTGACCACTGCAATTCTTCAGATTGTGTTTGTTGTACAGGAAGAAAACAATTTGCTCCTCTAGGGTTAGATAATTCTGTAAGTCTCTTCTGGTCCTAAAATTCTGGTTTCATAACTACAGTTTTGTGTGATTTTCACATCAACTTTCTCACTAGCTGCTAACTTAACTCAGCATAACACCTATTAAATCTACTGCTAATAGGCAAACATTCAAATGCACATTACTATAGAAAATAACACAAGGAGCTACATTTTCTCAATGGGGAAATACAGCTGTCAACCAGAGGGTCGGTGTGAGCTGTGAAAGAAGCCATACATCCGAACTTCACCAGTGACAAGCAGCACACTTGGCAAGGGCATCAGATTCCCCACTGCCTCAGAAATATTTCTCTTTGCGATGTTGTGCTGTTCTTGCTCACTGAGACAACCGCCAGCCTCTTTGCTGGTTGCTTCTGAGTCTCTCAACTGTGAGAAGATGACAAGTGCAGTCATTTCTATGTTTAAAAATAGTGGCCGCTTGCATTCCACACCAGAACATAATATGCAGTTTCATAATTGAAAGGAATGTTGACCTCGGCCCAAATAGGTTTCTTTTAAAGACGTATGCTAACTTAAAAAAAACTGGGATTCTGCTCCCTGGATCACAAGGTTCCGTGAGCAGAGGCAGAACAAGTAGAACAATGACAACCGATGGCAATCAGCCCCCCTTCCCTGAGCAAATATATGCCCCACAGGTGCTCCACCCCCAAGAAAAGTACAGGGTGGGGAAAGGATGCCTAAAGTTGGGCCAGACGGAAGTGTTCACAGGGTGATCCAGTGAGCAGGGCAGCTTGACGCCTACTGTGCCCACACATGCTCAGAATAGCCCTGGGGGGAAAGCATGCAGATTAACAGCTAGGAGCAGGCCTGAGACACCTTGCCACTGGTGTCCACTTGGGCACTTTGTACAAACTGGAGGCAGTGTCTGGAAGTCAGACTCACCATATCCTTGCTGGTCAAAGCTTTGGGGTCATTTATATTATTTTTCAATAAGTTGCATGCAGACAACATCTTTTCACTTAATTCATACCTAATGGGAAAAAATAAAAGAGAGGTCATGACTGGCTACAAAAGGAAAGGCATTTTTCCCTCAAACTCCATACCCCTTTGAAAGACCAGAGGCCCGTGTCACCCCTGGCAGATCATGGTAGAGCAGGGCGCTTGCCTGGAGGTGGGCAGGTGTCCCTGGGCGTCCGAGGACTGACACAGCATGCAGAGCTAACACCTCCAGCCAAAGCTCTGGCCTTTTCATGAGGGTGGCCTTGGGTTTCCCCAGTTTGGTCTTTATGACCTTATGGAATAATATTTAAGATGTTTTGCTCCTCTTGGTTGAAGGCCGTAAAAATGTCTTTACTCTTAAGGGGTGGAAGGGTCTGAGTCCCCACATCCCCATAACGGCGCTCAGTGAGCCACACATCTGAACTCGCATTCGGTGACTCGGGAAGTGTTTGTTTAACCCACATGAAAATGTAAACTTCAAAAATCGGATGACATATGGCAAATAAATTATATTTCAATAAAGCTGTTAAAAAAAGTAGATGATAAGATATTGAGCCATTTGAAAATGCTTGGAAATAGAAACTAAAAACACTTACCTTGTGTTAATGCAGTTAAACTTTCCTTTGCCAAATTAAACAGAGGTACATTTTCTGAAATGTCCTATTTATACTTCACACAGTGAAAAACCACAGTGAAATGTCCATCTGTTCTCTCTTGTTTTATAACCATTGACTCCATATTTGCTAATAATCTTTGAAATTCACTACATCTTTAAGTACATGTTCCAGCCAACCAGAGTGTTTGATATTTCAGTTGCTGTTTATAACATTCCCAAATTCATTCTTGGGGCATCCCCAATCCCTCAGCGAGCAGCAAAATACAGCCATGTGCCTGCTTACATCATCTTTACAGTAAGGGTGATCTTTGATCGAGGCAAAAAAAACTGTTCGTCTTACACACAATGATCCTGTAGTGACAGTACTGATAACTTTACCAAGACAAATGGCTAATGATAAAATCTGAGACCTTAAAAGAAATGGGCTAGCCACAAAATATTCTAACATGCCTTTACATGTAAGCTGGACTGTTCAACAAATGAAGACCTCGGTGGTGCACGACAGTTCTGTGTTTCGGTGGCTGCACACATACAGTTAGGTTAACAGATAGTTAAAGAAAATAAAGGTGACCAGTTGTCAAGCCCTTCTCTTTGCTGTTGTAAGAGATCTAGGAGACCTGTTGCACTTGTATTTATCAGTATCATGACAAGATGTATGTAACTCTAAGGAACAGGTAAAGTTTAGCTTTCCTTTCGGGATTGAAAAGACCAAATAGATAAAATTGTAAAATCTCCTAACTGGCCAGTTCTACTGCCAAAGAACATTAACGTTGGGAGTGGGGAGGGGAAGGGAGGGGATTGTACCACACCTCTCTCTGATTTCCACCTTCTCAGGTTCACATTCTTGAACCTGCATTTCATCTTCCACCCTGGCGGACTTGAAACCTTCAATATTAATTGCATGGTGGCCTTCCGCCACTCCCCGAGTGTCTCCATCCTCCTCTTCCTCCTCCTCTTCCTCAGGAGAGTACTCAATGACATCACACTCGTCATCTGACTCGGAAGAAGAGCTTTCATCTGAGCTGGAATCATCACTTGAAGTTGTTTCATACCTAGGTGGCAATTGGGAGTTCAGGAGATGCAAGGTGTGCCCATAAAGACCCAGTGACAGAAATTTTTATGAAGTTTTGCTGTGAACTGACTGCAGAAATTTCACCAGTGGTCTCAGACCCTCCTGCACTTAGAAGTTCAACATAAGGTCTGTTAAAAGCCTGGTGAAGAACAAAAGAAAACAAAAGCCTGATGGTTTTAAATGAGTTCTGACTTAAAAAGGGATAACCTGGGTTGCACTGGTGGAGGGGAAAAAAGGTGTGTGTGTGTGGATGTGCATGTATAGTACCTCCGGCTTAGTGTAAACCGAAGTTGCTTTATGAAAACCAGGTCTGCAGTTGTTCATTTTTTTCTGTTCCCTTTTTTCTTTCCCTTTCATTCTTCATATTTTGCTCCATTAATTCTCCCAGTGTCAAGATGAATGGATTATGTAAGCAACCAATAGTTCATCTGATACATGCCTTTCAAAACCTTCTGGGCCACATCACCCAATAAAACTTTAGAGATTTGGAAAAGTTAAATCTTTGGGGTTCACTTTTCTATAAATATTATCTCAACTAACCCTGCACTACTGCCTCCTTGTGGAGGCCATGTATCCATTACTTTGATTCACTTGTAGGGCGACAAGCAAGCTTAGCTGTCTCCCTGGGCCAATTAAGAGGAGTCAACAACAGAAACATTCTATTTAGAAAGCAAAGAACTGATAACATGACTAGGTGGTTATTCAGGGGAAAGGCCCTTCAGTTTTGTTTGTAAACATGGATAGCTGAGCAAAACCAGCCATTCTGAAGGCCTGGATGCATCAGGGGCCCATGGAGTGACACTCTCAGTCTCTGTTTCTGGGCTCTGATACAGGTAAGCATAAGTTGTCCAACAATGCAGGAAACGTGCTGCTTTTGCTGAGGGCTACTTTTTTCAGATCAGAGGTGAGATGTAAATTGTCCAGCATCATTAGGTATCTTTTCAAGAGTGATGTATCCTTAAAGATATAAAGAAAAGGAGAGAAAAGAAGCCCAAATGCACCTTTCTGAGGAGGAAGTCTTCCATCACCAAGATGTGCAGCATCCCAGACTAGGCACCTTTAAATATGACTCGAGAGGCAGAAGGCATAGGAGACAGACAGACCGTGTATGAATGCCAGTACCACCACTTTTCCTTACCCTCCATTGATGCCAACAAACTGAAGATTCTTTTTTGCTCCGTTTGAATCCCTGTTGCCATCTTTCTTCTTCATGATGGATTTCAGCGTACTTTCACTGTTTGTACATACTGTGAAAAAGTGAATCAAAGTGATCAAAATGAATATAACTCAGACCCCTCGAAGTTAAGCAGATAGACAATCTTTCTTCATGTACATTTGTTTTCTTTCTTATTCATGTAATATAGATCTTGGCAAGCATATATGAGAAATTTGTGCAAAATCCACTGGAAAATTGTGTGCATGCAAAGAAAATAATTCAAAGTCCCTCACATGGGAAAAAAGTCCATTAGTACTTCCAGACATAACAGAAAGAGTGACAAGTAGCATTTGTATCAGGCTTTACTGTTTATAAAGTGATGTCATATCTCACTTGATCCTCAGAAACCATTTAAGCACTAAAATAGAGATTATTATTCTTTTCCTTTGGTTGAGGTAACTAGAAACAAATCTGTGTCTGCCAGACTGTGAACAGTGAAATGCTATTTAAAATGTTTCGTAATTCACAAAATCAGATGGGTTTTCTTAAGGGGACTGCACAGTGCTTTAGTCATCTTAATTTAAGGATATTCTAGGCCTATCTTCCTACAACTGTATAGCTGTTCTTCCAAGTCAATTTATGAGACGCACTGACATTAGACTGGAATTCTGGCAGGACTGGTTCTAGAATCCTGCCACGGGGAAGGACTCTGAGCAAGGAGAGTTACCGTAGAGGCCAGCAGCCATCTGGTCGTCGGTCAGGTTCGCGGGAGGCAGTGTGCTTTCCTGCGAGGAGAAGGCATCCTGGCTGCCGATGGGCATCCCCAACGTGGTCCCCACCTCTTGCTCATGCTGGGATGTCTGGGTGTTTAGTGATCCTCCTGACTTAAGGCCTCCACACTTATGGGTGCATTCCAAAGTATTGCCTGTCAGCAAGAAGGATGTAGACGTGCATGATGCTAGGACCAAACAAAATGGACTAAGTGATTTTTTGTCGCTCTTGCTGTTTTAATATTTTTGCAATGCATCATTTTCTCAAGTGTTTCCCTGTGTTTTCTTTTTGCACAAATGGCACTACTATTGAAGCCACCCAAACTCTAGCCCCCAAGACCTTCTTGGCTCTTAACCTTTCCCTTTATGACCATATCCGCGTCTGCTGGGACCTGTCATTCTGACTCTGCAAGGCCACTTCTCTGCTCTCCACTCTGGCTTTACCACCTGGCCTCGGCCTAGGCCACAGGCATTGCACGCTGACAGCCCCACTCCCTTTGCCGAACTCGCTCTTGCCTACTGCTGCCGAGCAGAACTCACTCGGCTCGAATCCCATCCTGACTCAGCCACAAGAACCCTGAGCAAACCTAAAAGACTCCCCACTGCTCAGGAAATGGAGTCCACGCTGCTTAGCCCTACGCTCCAGGTCATTCACAACCTGGCGCCAACTTACCACCTCCCCAACTTTGCTTCTCACTATGCCCACAGTCCTTTCGGAGTGGGACGGCATCCCGGCAAAGGCACCACCCCGGGGCTGAGTAGAGACCCTGACCTCCCTGCCACACTCCTCACTCGGCTTTCTGCCTTCTCCCCCTGCACGCAGCCAGATCCTCAGCACTCCCCCTTGGCGAGCCTTACCCCATCTCCTCACTAAAAATGACCTTCCCTTCTCTGAACTCTCACTGCCCAGCTTTCAGATCCTTACCAGATCTGTAATATGAGGTACAGATGATCTGTGTGACCGCCTTAGACTCACTCCCTTCTGTAAATATTCTGAGGACATGAGAAAGTTCAATCATCTCTGTTTCTCTTACCACGTCTACTAAATGGCTTGTGCACATGTTAGGAACTTAATATTTATTCACTGACTGAAGAAGAAAAATTGAACTAAGTGATATTACATAACTGATGTATATAGGTATATCAGAACTTTCAATGAGGCTGACATGGAAGATGTTTACAATATATGGTTACATGAGAAAAGTAGATAATAAAATTCTATGTATGGTATGTTCCTATGAAAACACATTACTTAGTATACACACACACATATATAGACAAGTTATCTGGAAGCAATGGTGATTTTAACTTTTCCCTGTATTTGCTATGGTGACTATTACTGAACTGCGTTCAAAATCATTTTTAAAAAAACAATAAAAATTTTTTTGACTAGCAATTTCATTTCCAGAAATTTTACCCTAAGGATATATGAAAATATGTAGAAGGATGTTCATTGTTTCCATGGCTAAAACAGTTTTTAAAAAAAAGGCAGATTTCACAGTTTGCTAATAAAAAATATCTTCTGGTACATTTATACAAGGGATTCCATGCAGCCATTAAAAATGCTGATGGAAGTGGACATTAATTAACATAGAAAGATTAGCATAATGTATTGATGAGTTTGAAAATAGGGTATAAAATAGCCTATTGTAGGAAATAATTATATGTATACACATTAGAGAAAGTCTGGAAGGATATATAACAAACCTGCATAACACCACTTTTCTAATGCTAAGGAATTAAAGGTTATATAATTTTTTTCTCTGTTGTGTTTCTCTTATCTCCTTACACATATAAACATAAGTCACTAATACAAATAAAAGTTGTAATCTATCCACAATGTCATGTGGTAAGAATTTGATCACAACTTTCTCTTTTAGCTCTGAAATCGCTTAGAGCCTTTGAAGAAATTTAAGTACTGACTGTATTTTGAAGCAATCAGAAGAAAAAGAACTATGACGGTTTCTAAAACTGTTCTCTTCAAACTCCACTGTTCATAAAGATCACCTGAGATATTTGTTAAAATACAGATTTCCAGGCACTTGCTGCCAGTAAATCATTCCACAGATCTGGGATAGGGGCCCAGTGATGGACATTTTTGACATCCCCCACTGACTCATCCACAAGCAATTCTGATGCTGGTGGCCTACTTTGGAAGCTACTGGATGAAAACAGTGACACTAATAAAGAAGGGTGGAAGGAGGCAAAATGTTCTCAGTGAAGCATTCAAGATCAGCTACAGTTTCATCTTCACATAT
This sequence comes from Smutsia gigantea, assembly GCA_032199065.1. Taxonomy (NCBI): domain Eukaryota; kingdom Metazoa; phylum Chordata; class Mammalia; order Pholidota; family Manidae; genus Smutsia; species Smutsia gigantea. The sequence goes on along the minus strand of JAVSCE010018702.1, from coordinate 101,602 downwards.
CCAAGCTAAGAATTCTGAAGGCCAGGGAGGTTCACTACCAGTAACATAATGTTCCCTCCTCTAGGTCGATAGGCATGGGGAGCTCCCAGGTGATTCCTTCACAAATCTGCCTCCCGCATCAAAACACATACAATACTGAACACAGTCCTCCAAATAAGTGCCTGTGTAATTCAGTGCAAAGTCACAGATATTCTGCTGAGACTAACTAGCAAAACAAAAACCATTAAATGTTAAGCTAGTTCTCATTTGCTGAAATCAGAGGGAATTTGTCACCTGTATTGCCAGAGAGTGTTTTTCAGATGATGTTGAAACTCTGGCTGTGCTTAAATGGTGCATAAACGATTGTCTGAACTTGCTAAGGCCCCATCCTTGTCACAGAAAAACACCTGCAGCAGCATAAGACTCTGACAAAGGACCACTGTCTTCAAGTAAACAGAAAGGTGTGGCCAAGAAAGCCAGAAATAAAATGGCCAACAAAATCCAGTGGCCTCCACCCTGGCTGCCCTGCAGAATCACCTGAGCTGGGGGGAGAGGGTGGGGGTGGGGGTGGAGACTTTAAATAGAGATGCAAAACACTACCTGCAAGTGGGCCCAAGTATTGGTATTTTAAGAAGTACCCCCACCCTCCAAGTGATTCAAATGTGCAGCCAGGATTGAGAACCACTGAATTAAGTTAACCCCTATAAAACTGGACAGCTGAAAACAAGTGTTGAGAATTCCCTCTGATTTTAATCCATCAAATTGGACTGTGTGAATTTTTAGGAATCACTGGGGGTTTGTTAATGGCCCTGGACCAGTGATGGTAGACATCCATGACCAACAGTAAATGCTACCTGAACAATATGGGTAAAACAACAGAAGTGATCTCAAAACACCTTCAGAATTCTGGCATCTGGCCTACATGCTCAGAACCCCCGCCACGTGGCAAGGGTCTCCAAAGACACCACTGGGGGGTCAGTGAACAGGGGAGCAGGCCACCGTGTCAAGCCTTCGGTGGTTAACTCCAACTAATAATGACCATAAACGCCAATAAAGCATGAGCCTCATTTGAGGACACGACCAGATTAGTCATGACTGAAAGACAGCAAGTGTCAAAAATCTCAGTGTTCTGGAAAATAAAAACACCTTCAAAGTATGAATTCTAATTCTAAGGCACACTGGACATTTCATATATGGATAATTAGACCAGCTAAGGCAAACTATAATAAGTAACATAAAGTAAAAATAGGTAACACAAAATGAAAACTTTTTTTACTTTCTTCACTTTTTTAAGACAAACAACTCAATGAAAATAGAGCTGGAGGAGTTTTTAGAGCAATCACCTTGTTTCCTCTGACATTTATCCACCTAAAATGGGAAATACTTGGTGTATGGCACTGTGTTTCTAAATTTATTAAAAAATTGATTCAAAAAATACATAAAACGGATTTTAAAAGTTGCCCTGTTCACATATTCCAACCCTCCTGGCATGCTAACCCATACTCTTATTTATATTACCAAGTGTTTTCTGAAAACACAACCACGAACCCTGTGGCCAACTCACTAGTCATGTCACTGTGCCACATTTTCTGCTAGATGTGATTTGGTTTTTAAAAAACATCTAGCTTACTTGTCAAGAATTAGGTCTGAAATTTCTGAATTTTTACTGTGGCTATTCAGTCATTTAGGTATTTTCCCAAAGTACAAGAATTCAAAGGGATCTGAAATAATATGTCTAGTTTTTCCATACAGAAAAGGGCTTAGGCACAAATTCACCCTTTTCAGCCCACAAATTGGTTTGGGGAATAAAGAGTAGAGATTATTCATGACGGATCACCTTTTTTTGGTACGTATTACTTTTTGGGGGGAAGTATGTAGCTTTGATGGAGAGGAAAGGACAATCACTTTCTGTTTCAAGGCTCACCTCTCAGAACTCTGCCTGAATGCCAACGCATGTGGCCACCAAGCTACTTACACTGAGATCTTAAATAGTCGGAGCTGCAGTTTAATACTTTCTAGGGCCATTTTAATATTTTTCCTGGGAACATGCTGGCAGCTGTCTTGAATGTATCTAAAAGTGGACACTTAGAAATTAAAATGCTAGAGTGGATTAAGACTCAGATTCTCTCTCACCACAATCCCACCCACATCTAATTACACATTATCCCAAGACTTAGCCCAGAAAACCCACACTGACAGGCTGCATCAACTAACGCTGGGTGAAGCAGATGTGCTCTTCCAGAGACAGCTAATGACCTCCTCTCCCTAAGCTCATTTCCTCCCTAGACCTCAGAGGGCTTGACTGAGATGAATTCTTCAGCACTTTCTATTTGCGCATTAGTTGGAGGCTAACATACACTGCCATCACTTGTCATTCCCATTTCTGGTATACATGTCTTGGCTTCCAATTGGACTGCAAATTCATCAAGGTACAAACCACTTATTATCTCTGTGGCAGTACACACATTGCATAAGGTGGATATTGAACACACAGCTATCAGTTGATCTGAACGGAGAAGGGGACAGAGCAGACTTTAAATGCCTTTCCTGAGATATGCATGACCTGCTGCTTGGCAGAATAAACAGCTGTAGCCATTGTCCAATACCAACAACTCCCTTTACCATTTTTAGGAACTCACAGCCGTTCAGTCCTCAAAAACTACCAACCTCCATTCTTCAGCCAGAATTGAAGTGCATACTTTAGGATTCATTCAGACTGTACGAGTCAAAGTGAACACACACCTTCTTCCAGAGTGCATATGTGTTTCACTAACACCCATTAAAAATGATAAAGCATCAGTTTAAAAGAGTAAGATTTTCAGACAAGTGTCAACTGAAATGCTCACAAAGGTGGTGGACAGATTTTAAATCCTTGTAAGAGATTTCCCTCAGGGGTGAAGTGTTTTTTCCCACAGTGTGTACCAGATGTCCTAGATCACATAATTTCCATCTTTTTGAGGGTCATCTATCCCTTTTGATAATCTGATGAAAATTAAGCACTTTCTTCATAAAAATTTCAGACACAAAACTATTTATGAAGCGATGGGCCCCAGCTTAGGAAGCCTTGCTCTGACGCTGTTTATTCCAACAGTATTTCCCTGAAATAGGGCTTGGGTGGGCCTGTTGGGTGATAGTGACAGTGAGTGGCAGCAGAAAATCTAAAATTTTAGAAAAAAACTTCCCCACTTGAGTCTGATGGGCAGCCTGGTAAAAAATCACTTTTTTTGAATAATTCGGCTGAAAAGGGCCCCAAACAAGAAAACCTCATCCAACCTGCTCATGACACAGAAAGTCATGGCAAGCCGAAACCCTCCTCTCTGAAGCAGTGCTGAGGGCGCTGGGCACCAGCGTCAGAGGCAGCTCCTCTGAGTTCCCGGTGAGCAGGCCTTCCACCATATCATGCCATTCCATTATACACCACAAGGTCCCGGAAACGCTGTTTGGGTTATCTGATGCTTTCACAGCATTTATTAAAAGACAACTGTGATTAAAAAAACAAAAAAAGTACTAGAATGAGTACATGGTGTCTTAATTGAACTAAGAGAAAACTAACCAGAAACGGTATTTTGTAAGAACTTCATTTCCCTGTTTTTGCTTTGTCTTAGATCTCTGCCCACAAAATTGCTCTCACACTTACGGGAATGACTTCAATTTCATAAATTTTTCAACAAACCCAAGATAACTAAGAGTACAAATATGGAAGCTGGTTTAGAAAGCAGTTCTTTTGAGTATGAGGGATGAATTTTCTGTAAATTGTGGAAGGCAGTTAAGTTTCATTGTTAGGATTGTTTTGTTTGTACTTGGTCAGAGACAGCTTTATGTTTTTACAGCATTTGTAAATGCAAGTCATTTATCTAGAATTGTCTCTCTCCTCTTCCCTCTTTCCAGAGGCAAAAAAGGAAAAAAAAAAGCAAACCCACTCCTCAAACTAAAACAATCTAACTGATTTACAGGAACAATAAATATTTTTTCCTAAGGTTTCTATGAAAACAGAAACTATTTCTTTTTACCTTTTTAATCCATGAAAATTTATTCAACGTATTTTACGTTTTCCCATTTTTCTATATTTATCTTGATAAAATTGTTAGTTGGGGAGGCTTAATAATTGGGGGAAAAAGGCAATAGCCAGCCAGAATTATGAAGATAAAAATTTGGATTAAAAACAAAAGACCATTTTTACAATTTTTGTTTGGCAGTTTTTTATCTTCATTTCCTTTTCTGGAAGTACTAACAATAATAACAGCAATGAGAGCCGCAGTTATTGAGCATTTATATTCTGCAGACTATTCCAAATGTTTTACTCATATTGACTCACTGAACCTTCAGTTCAACCCTGCAAGGGAACAAAGACAACTTGTCCTAGCAACAGAGAAAGACTCTAACCCAGAATGTCTGGCTTTGGAGCCCAAACTTTACAACTTCCTTAAAGCACTCAGTTCATATAACTGATTGTTTATATGCTCTTTTTAGTGATATCAAGCTCAAATTCTCTATCATTTTGGGGGGGGAAAGAAAGTCTGAAAGGAATACCTTTCTATACTCCACATGCTTTTGGTAGAGAGCTGTATTCCAGACTGCGAGAGCAATGTCCTATCCTGGAGAGTGTACAGTAAGTAAGCCACGGGACATTTTGACACACTTTCACTCTCCATAGCTTGCAGGTGCTGGGAATCCCTGCTTTACTTTATCAAGCTGCTTTAATTTTCGGCCAATATAACAAAGATCAGATAACAAAAATTTAATGCCCTGGGTTGTATTCCTAACTTAATTCCTTCTTCATTAGAACTTTAAAGCAAAATGTTTAAAACACAAATGTGATGTCAATTACAGAAATACTTTCAAGTTGTTCTTGAGAGGGAGCTGCCACTATGACCAAGTAAGTGCTTATAAAAGTATTTACACTTCTGTTCATGAATGCTGTAAGTCTTGTGAATTTTAGCTGATTAATTAGGTGTTCATTTGCAGGGTCAGATCTAAACTGTGGTGTCTGGAGTATCAGTGTGACTGGAAACAGACCAAAAACACTTGTAACACAGCCAGACAAAACCTTCTTCCTGGTCCTGATACTCAGGGTGTTAGGGAGATTACTCCAATGGTACAGCTGAGTATTTTAGGCAAGAATGTGAAACGGAAACTCCACTTGGGGAGGAGGGAGGAAGGCTGGCAGGAAAATGCTCTTATAATGGAAGATCTACCATACCATCTATGTCTGGAGGTATTTATGAGTTTTATTTTGACTTCAACATCTGACATCATGATTTTTAAAAAGAAGTGGAAACAGACATATTTTTAGTTACTCAAGACTTTGCTTCAGTCCACATAGCATTCTACTCAAAACGGACTCCCCTGTACATTTACTAGACTCCTTTGATTCTAAAAGGCAAACGCCCCACATCAGCTGTCATGTCACATTCATTTTTCCTTCCAAAATAAACTGTTTCATGGCATTTGCTAAAAACCAATATTCAGTTATTAATCAACAACTAATATTAATTTGGAAGTAGAAGCCTAGAAAGACATAAAAGTGATCTATTTCAGTCTGTTTTAGCCATATCCCTTTTGGCTATAAAGGGAAACAAAGAATTTGAAATTTTTGTTAATGGTTATTTATATACAAGTCTATACTGCACATTTGCACATAAAATTAAATTTAATGCACACTAAACAAATCATTTGAAGCATTTATATTCATTGCACATGTAGCATTTGGTCAGCGTAGACAATATGCTCTTAGTAGCTTCCCAAACCTCACACTACAGTTCAGCATGTCAGCAGAAGCAGCCACATTCAACAAGCTACTAGCGCCACCACGGGTGACAACAAAGGCCACCCTGTGTCACTGCCTGCCCGTGACGGACACCCTGACAACCTCATAGGATGGGCGCCCTTCGAATCCCCATTTTACAGAGGAGGGGTAAGGCAGGGTGGCTTTCCTTCCCCAGGTCGGGCTGGTTTCAGAGCCGGAGTGCCAGGAACAGACGCAGGCCTAGGGTGCCGTCCCACACTCCCAGAGGCACATGCAGCTGAGGGCAAGGCACGCCGTGCTCATGAGGCTCGCAGGGAAATGGCGTCTGTCGTAACACCTCCCATGGGAATTTCTCGATCATTAGCTTCAATTTTTAAAAAAAGAAGGGGTGAGCATGAATCCCAATGAATAAGGGAAACGATGAAAAAGACAAAATGCGAGCGCCCATCAGAACGAAGAGTGGGAAAGGACTCCCTCTCTCAGAGTTCTGCTCGTCAGGGGACGCCCTGCACCATCCTGTCCCAAAAAGCTCCCGCCCGGACCACCACCGCTCACTCCTCCCATAACTGGGATTCTTTTCTTCATAGCACGTATCACCTCCTCACATGCGTTCATTGCCTGTGCCCCCAGCTGGAATGTGAGCCCCATGAGGATAGGAGCCTATCCCTCTGCTTGAAACACAGCGGGAATTCAACCTTTATTTGCTGAGTAATAAATTAATGAAATCTCTCTCCTCTCATAAAAGTTTTAATTAAAAATATTTTATGCCAGCATTTATTTTTATTGGTGATACCCTGGTAATTGTGGTTACAGTGTAAGACTTTTTTCAGGCCATCCTGTATTAAAGAACTGGAAAATGTCCTATCAAACCAGCAGCCCCAGAAGACAGCCCCAACACTAGTTTGCTTTCCCTGTTCTAGCCCCAGCCCCAAGCCAGAGGGCCCTGAAGCTGTCAGACAATGAAATTCCACAGTTGCTCACAGATTCGACTCTTGGTCTTCATCTCATCCATCACCACTCTAAAGCCTTCACTGTGGTTCCAAAAAATGGTTCCAGCAGTTCAAAAAAATCCTTACCTCCTGGGAATTTGTCGTCCTGACCCTTCCTCATCCCCAGGTCCCTCAGGTGCCACCTACCTGCGAGTTTACCCAGACCCATTTTGGGAAAGTCAGGGTTCCTCAGCTCTTCAGTGCTTGCGGACTTCATGACCGAGTTGATTGAAGATAAGGTGCTGATGAGCTGCGAGTTCAAGGAGCCGATCTGTGAGTGAGGTTCCCCAAAAGCTTCTGCCAGTTCACTGTAGTTCTCAGCCAGCAGCGTCTGCTGCTCTGCCAGCAGCTTCTGGACACGCTCGATGTAGTGATCCAGACCCGTCATCGTCCCCGTCGGGGCCTGCGCCTGGGGGCCCTCCACCAACTCTCCCACAGGCTGGTCCCCGACACCCACGCTCCTGCTGGCCGGCAGCCCCACGGCCAACTGGGGAGGACCACAAGCGATGGTCCTCATTTTGAGGCCCACCAGATAGTTGTCGTTGATATTTATCTGCCCCACACCTGACTCTTTGGTCTTCACAGCGGATGGCCTGTCAAACCCAGAACTGCCAGAGAGCACGGTTCCGACTCCGACAGACCGCAGCTTGGCAGAGTTGACGTCCCTGACGCGGCCGTCTCCTACCGCCACCGTCCGCATCTCCACCGGCTGCGTGCTGGTCTGCTTGTCTGACGTGCTGAGGCAAGTGTTGGTGCAGGATTCTGTAAGGGTGGCCACCTCAGTGTTGGTGAACTGGTCCACCTGGTCCAAAACTGTACTAGTGTGCTGGCTGGTGGTACGAGGCACGGCCATGACAGCAGCTTCCCCCTGGCTCACAGCGTCCGTGCTCACACTCCGGGAGGTGCGCTCCCTGGGAGAGCAGACAGTCACGTTGACAGAGCAATCGCCACAGCCGATGGATCGCACTTCTTTGAGATTCAGATTGGTCTTGAGGGGTGTCAGGTTGTTCACGGACTGCTCCGTATTGCTGCCTGTTTCACACACGCTGACTTCCACACCCACGCTCTTGTCACACGTCTCCACAGACCTCCCAGCACATTGGTCACGCATTTCCACCCTTTCTTTAACAACCCACCAGTTCATGGGCAGCTCAGGCCCCAGCGCTTTATTCTCACAATTGGGCCGGCAGGAGATGCCTATGCTACTTGTCTGCACAGAGTTCCCAACACATGTGTCGACCATGTCCACATGGCTGCCGACCATTTGGTCTCTCGTCTGCACCACTGCCTCCACCATCTTGCTGAAAACAAGTGGCTGGGCCATCACGGCTTTGTCAACTTTTTTCCTCGATCCAGCAGCCTGCAGCTCTTGTTTGAGCTTAGTCATCTCCCGGTCATGGGTGGTTTCCTTAAGCTGCACTTCCAGGCGGTAGATCTTTTCCTTCAGGGCTTCTATAGTCTGCTGTTGCAGCTCGATTTCTCTGTCAGCTTCAGTAGTCACTCCAAGCATGGTCTCTGTCACGCCGACTCCAGTAGTCCTCATCGCAGTGACTGTCCCTACAGCGGCATCCTTACAGGGCCTGGAGCCCCAGCGGCGGCACAGGACCATGTCGTCCATACTTTCATCAGCACCCACTGCCACGGACCGGCACTCTTGGGACTGACACTCCGTGCGCTCCCTGAGCTCCGAGGAGGCCTCCCCACTGCTGTCCTGGATCTTCTGCTCCAGGGCCTGCATGTCTGCTGTGAGCTGCCGAAACTCCTTTATCCTCTGTGTGCTCTGCTCTACGCTCTCCATCTCTTCCTCCTCATAGTCAATGTATAATTCCCCACCACCTCTCCGGGCCCTGGAGAGCTGTTCCAGCTGGGACGCGTTCCCTGCACTGTAGGACCGCTTCCTCACACCACCGCAGACATTATTCTGGGATGCAGCTCTTTGGTTTCTCAGTTGTGAGGCCAACTGCCTTTTCTCCTCTTGAAGGACAGAGATCTTCACCTGGAGCACAGGGATGGTTCTCACCTGCTCCTCAAGCTCCTTCAGGCGTTTCAGGGCAATGGCCATCTGCTCGCGGATTTGCTGCAGGTGCATGGGGCTCACATTGGTCACTGGAGTGGAGATCCCCGAGCTCAGGGGGCTGTGACGGATGGAGCTCCCCATGGAGGAAGTGGCAGCAGCTGGGGCGTAGCCACCAGAATCCCCATTGCCTTGGTAACCATTCTGAAGCTGGTGCATGGCAGGATTGTGGTTTCCAGAACCCATAAAGGAGGAGAGAGAGCTTGTGGAGCCCATGCCTCCAAAGCTGGCCAGCCTGGGCCTCCGGAACTCAGCTGGTGCCACCTGCATGGTGACTCTCTCCTGTTCCAGTCTTCTCCGGGTCTCCATCAGGGTCTTGGTGACATGAAGGTTGTGCTTTGGGAGTTGTGGTGAGGGTGGTGGCAGCTGTCGGCTCTCTGGGACGGTAAGAAAAGTGGGTGAGATGTCCAGAGGGGCAGGTGGCCTTGGGATTGGAGTCGATGTAACCTGGCTTCTGGCCACGAGGAAGCTGGGGCACTGCTTACTGTCACCACTGCTGGAGGAGGAGAGGGATTCAGTGGAAGTCCATACACCTTGCTGACCCGGGGTGGCCCTTGGGTCTGGGCATGGCACACAAGGCTTCCGCCTCTTTTGGATGTTCAGTTTCTTGATTGTGTTTCCTTTCTGTATGTCATCCACGTATTTGAGGAAATCTAAGTCTAGTTGATAACCATAGGGCGTCTCCACAAAATAAGGATCTTTCTGTTCCTTATCATGATCTCCATTCGGAACATCATCTGTTTCACCTGAAAGAGAAGAGAATATTATAGTGTCATGTGTTTTATACATAAGGGTAAAAACCAATTTGTGTATGTTGCTGTGTAGCCAGCCAGTACAACTTAAGAGTTGGCAGGCCTATGTTCTAAACCTGGACCTAAAATGTAACAGCCGAGTCACTGAATTAAAAAGCCTCTGGGAACTTCAGTTTTCCCCCTGAGCAAAAATGGAAATACAACTATTTAACTCGTAACGTGGCCAAAGAATATACTACAATAATAATTTTAAAGAGCCAAGCACATATTTAAGTCCTTACTTAAAAACTTTATTTTTTAAAAGAATGCATTAAAAAGACTTGAAAGCATTTTCAAGTAGATCACTTCTTTTGTCATCTACAGTACCTGGATGTATAGAAAGCAGTCATTAAGATTCCAATTTTATAAAGCGAAATATGAGGCAGGAGAAGTGAAGTTTCAGAATAATGGACCAAGTCAGTGCAGATCCGGGACACCTGGGATGTGAGTTTTCTCAGCCACTCTGCTTTACAGACTGTGCAGCCTTTCAAACGGTGGCCAGGCATGCCCTGGTACTTCAACACCCCCACAAAATCACAGTTTGCCTTGACACCTTCCTTGCTATGACATCTGGGACATGAGGGACCCTGAGTGATGGACTCCAGCAGCATGGGTGCAAGAATACAGTCAGAGGACAGCCTTCAGCTCTACTTTGTGTCTTCCATTTAAAAATAAAACCAAACCCCTGTCCCATCTAGAAGAAAAGTTTTCTCCTCTTTGCCTTCTTTTGGACAAAACACTACCCCAAGAATGCCATGGCATCTGTGATGTAGCCAACGAATTGCAAAGGAGGATGAAAATAATGGCAAACCTATACCCGCCAAGCACAGGATCACGTGGCATTTGGTAAATGCGACTTCAGGCTAAACCAAACATTTAGAAAAGGAAACACAAGAACCTTTCAAGGCACAGACCTTGCTGCTGACTGAACTATGCATTTTAATTGAAAAGCAAGGCCATTTTTGTTTGTTTAAACTGTAGGATTAAGCAATGTGTTTTCCTAGAGTCATAATAACAAGCTCTGCATTTTTAGAGCCATGGAAAGGACCCAAAGGCAGTAAGTGAAAATACAAGCCACTTGTACGCCTACCCCTACCCTGGTTACAGACGCCTGCGGGCGGCTATCAAGGTCCAAGTACTTGCAGCAGTTGGGGGTGCCTGCCTGCCTTTCCCTGTCCCTACACTTTAGAACGTTTACACCTGATAGTGTAAACCTTCTGCGTCTGTTCCCCCCCTTTCCTCCACAATGCTGGAAAGTACAAAAGACTGCCAAGTGGAGGAATAAAACAGTTTTCTTCTGTCCCGACTTAAAACAGTATTACATCGTTCCAGCTGCTAGAATTAAGGCACTAGATTTCATTTCTAAAACACACGGTGAAAGAATTCTATCCGAAAGAGGTGCTCGCACCATCATTTTCTCGCCCTTGAGCTGAAGAAGAGCGGCTGTGTCCGGAAACTGGGGCTCATACTAGTAGAAAGTGTCTTTCCTTCTCTTCCCTTTTTAACTTCACATGGACAAGGCGCTCACTCAAAAATATGCAGCCGGACCTGTTTTCCAGGGCTGTCTGGAATGGACAAACTGCAGGCTCGGGTGTCAGACAGAGACAGGCACATCTCACCGACCCAGGCGGCTGTTCTAATCGGGGCCGCTCTGGACCCGGCGGGGTCGTGGCCCCCAGCCTGCCTGCCTGCCCGCGGCGGCCCGGGGATCAGCCGCGCAGAGGGGGCCCAGGCCGCCCTCCCGCCCGGCCCCGGACCCGGCGCCCTCCCTCCCGCCCGCACCCTTACCGCGCGCCCGCTGCGCCCGGCCCGGCCCGCCGCCCCGCCGCCCCGCTCACCAGCTTGCTCGCAGCGCGCCCCGGCCCCGCTTCGGGCGCCCTGGCTCCTCACCCCGTGGAGGTCCAACCTTCGTGTAAACTTAGCCGGGCCACGCGCGAATACCATAGGTCGAGTTTTCACCAATGAGTGTCCCTCCGCTTGGCGACACCACCCCCAGCGCGCTCAGCTGTTAGGCATTCCCTGCTTTCTTAATGAAAACAGGAAACCGGGATCTTTTGAAAACGTGGATTCTTCAATCCAGTCTTGCCAGGAGTAAAAAATAAAGCCAGCAATTTAAACATCTGCACAGAGAGCCTCTGTCTTTGCTGTGCCAGTCATTTCTCCGTGAAAGCGTTTGTGTTCCTCGAGTGGAAACTCAGTAGCTTCGCCCTCAGTCACCTGGGGAAGTTAGAGGCACAGTCGGCCCCACTGTTCTCTGCAGGTTCTAAGTGCCCACCCGTCCCCCTTGGTTCCAGACCACTGCAAGGGGCTCTCCGCAGCACTTGGTCATAACCAGGAACAAGTCATTAACCTTTCGCATTTATCTCAACTGAGCCTTTGCCATTGATGATAGTTTCTTTTTAAAAATCCACCTTTTTCCAGTTACAAAAGTAGTTCATGCTAAGTTAAAAAAAAAAGTCATGTGTACGTGTCATTTAAAGAGGAAGAAAAGCCAATCGTATCCCACCATCTAGTGGCAATTGCTAATATTTTGGTATAATTCCTAGGTTTTTCTATTTCTTAACATAGTTACTTTTCCCTCTCAAACATTTTCAACAGAAAAGATTAATTTTTGTTTTAGGTATTTCTCTTCAAAAATGTGTTTTTAAAAATGCACTCATTTAACATCAGAACTTAGAACTTGACAAAACACAACACATTTTTCAGTGAACCATAACTGGCCCATCTTTAGTTACTTCTGAAGTTACAAAAGGCACGGTTCATGCTGAATTATCCTTAAATGAACTGTGTGTGAGCTTCTAAATCTAGGAATCAGGACAGGTTAGAATTTAACCATGTTAGGCCTGATTATTTCCTAATACTGCTTAAATCAGACTATCCTAAGGACTTGTAATCCAAATTTCATTCTCCAGCAACTGAAAATGCAGCGTGTGCTCTCAAGGTGTCATTTTTACAAACAACTGTCCCCAATAGGAATTATTCTACAATTAAAGATATGCTGGGTCATTTATCTCTTGCTTTCTAGCATACCTTTACATAAATTAACACAAATATGACACTTGCAAGGCCCTGATTAGTTTTCCCAGCTTCTTCTATATATTTCCAATATTTTATATACATAAATCCAATTTTATTTCCAATATATATATGTATATATTTCATATATGAATATTTTAATATTTTTCATATACATATATCTTATCTCTTTGTACTAGGCTATAAGTAACTTCACAGCAACAAATTTAGTTCAAAAATTTTTTTCATTGCTTCCCCTTCCCAGCCACACACATCAGTTAACAAGATGCTGGGGGAAAAGTCAATGTTTAAAAATGTTTACTGAAGGAAGAACTGAATATACAGAATAATACCATAAACTTTGAAAAAAAAATCTTAATACTCTGTAGACACAAGTTGCTTAGCTGGTATTAGTGTTAAGGATAATTCATACCTGGAGCTATTTCAGTGGTTATCTTTAGGGTGTGGAATCATGGATGGTTTTTATGTTGTTCTTTATATTTTGTAAATTTTTATAACACATAGGTATTTGTCTTTTAAAAAATATGATTACAAGAAGTCACTGTTTGGAAAGAAAGAGGAATGTATTGAAATAAACTCCAAGAAAGTTCCCTTGGAAAGGGCAGATGGAAGTTCATTTGAATGGGGCAGCCATGGCAAAGAGAGCCAGATGGTCCTCAATATGTGTTATCCCATTCTTTCACATTAATAGAGCTCCCTATGTTTAGCTAGATAAATATAAAGACTGTTTCTTCAGCCTCCTTTACCATTAGTGTGTTCATAAGCAGAAATGCCATGTAGCAACCCCCCAGAACCACCCTTAAAAGGCACAGGAATAGCTTTGACCTCCTTTTTTCTTTGTTCCTTCTCCATCCTACTGCCTGGAATGCAGATGTGATGACTAGAACCCTAGCTGCAATCTTGGACCATGAGTTCACAAATAGGGATGGAGGAACAATATGGTAGAAAGAACATGGGTTTCTAAGAGCTTTGTAGATCACAGCTATTATATTACTCATGGAAAGCCCACTTCTATGCTTTTGTGGGAAAGAGAGTTAAACTTCTGTTTTGTTTAGCCATTCTGTGTTTTGGGTCTCTATTGCTTGGAACTAAACTGAATTCTAATGGATATATCAGTCTCTTTCCCATATCTTCCTTTTCCCTCACAAAAAAATACCAGATGTTGAAAAGAAGAAAAATGCTAAATGTTTAATTGGGAAGATGTTATAATAAATTTTTTACAATAATTTTTGTTAATTCAAGAATAATTAAGTGTAAAAATAATATTAAAAAAGAATCAGTGAGTTATAAGGAAACTCTTTTTTTTTAAATATAATTTATTTTATTATCATTAATTTACAATTACATGTGCAATATTAAGGTTATTAAACTACCCCTTCATCAGGTCCCCCCCACCAACTCCATTACAGTCACTGTCCATCAGCGTAGTGAGATGCTATAGAATCACTACTTGTCTTCTCTGAGTTGTACTGCCCTCCCCGTGCCCCCCCAACATTACATCTGCTAATCGTAATGCCCCTTTTTCCCTCTTATCCCTCCCTTCCCGCCCATTTTCCCCAGTCCCTTTCCCTTTGGTAACTATTAGTCCGTTCTTGGGTTCTGTGAGTCTGCTGCTGTTTTGTTCCTTCAGTATTTTTCTTTGTTCTTATACTCCACATATGAGTGAAATCATTTGATACTTGTCTTTTTTGGCTTGGCTTATTTCACTGAGCATAATACCCTCTAGCTCCATCCATGTTGTTGCAAATGGTAGGATTTGTTTTCTTCTTATGGCTGAATAATATTCCATTGTGTATATGTACCACATCTTCTTTATCCATTCATCTACTGATGGACACTTAGGTTGCTTCCATTTCTTGGCTATTGTAAATAGTGCTGCGTTAAACGTAGGGATGCATCTGTCCTTTTCAAATTGGGCTGCTGCATTCTTAGGGTAAATTCCTAGGAGTGGAATTCCTGGGTCAAATGGTATTTCTATTTTGAGTTTTTTGAGGAACCTCCATACTGCTTTCCATAATGATTGAACTAATTTGCAGTCCCACCAGCAGTGTAGGAGGGTTCCCTTTTCTCCACATCCTCGCCAACATTTGTTGTTGTTTGTGTTTTGGATGTGGCCATCCTCACTGGTGTGAGGTGATATCTCATTGTGGTTTTAATCTGCATTTCTCTGATGATTAGCTATGTGGAGCATCTTTTCATGTGCCTGTTGGCCATCTGAATTTCTTCTTTGGAGAAGTGCCTATTCATGTCCTCTGCCCATTTCTTAATTGGATTATTTGCTTTTTGTTTGTTAAGGTGCGTGAGTTCTTTATATATTTTGGATGTCAACCCCTTATCAGATACATCATTTATGAATATATTCTCCCATACTGTAGGATGTCTTTTTGTTCTACTGATGGTGTCCTTTGCTGTACAGAAGCTTTTCAGCTTGATATAGTCCCACTTGTTCATTTTTGCTTTTGTTTCCCTTGCCCGGGGAGATATGTTCATGAAGAAGTCGCTCATGTTTATGTCCAAGAGATTTTTGCCTATGTTTTTTTCTAAGAGTTTTATGGTTTCATGACTTACATTCAGGTCTTTGATCCACCTTGAGTTTACCTTTGTGTATGGGGCTAGACAGTAGTCCAGTTTCATTCTCTTACATGTAGCTGTCCAGTTTTTCCAACACCAGCTGCTGAAGAGGCTGTCATCTCCCCATTGTATATCCAAGGCACTTTTATCAAATATTAATTGACTGTATATGTTTGGGTTAATGTTTGGATTTTCTATTCTGTTCCACTGGTCTGTGGGTCTGTTTTTGTGCCAATGAGGAAACTCTTAACTGCCTAAAAAGCTTTTTGGATTAACAGAGCTATGTTTGCTTATACACAGACTAAAACCACTGGCTATATCTGCAAATGGAATCCTGAAAGTAACAGCTTCCAACGAAATATTCTGGAATCAGAGGGCTGTCCCTGGTGTTTACAAGAATTTTCTGAATGTCTGGAAATCCAGTGGTAGAGGCTGCTCTTGGCACCACCTCTGCCTTCATTATATAGTATTTATTTAAAGTTTAATTGGGTGCAGAAAATGGTCCTATTCAGTGGAAAGGGTAGGAGGAAGGATTTATAAGAAATAAAATGAAATATGGTCTAGCTGGGAGACAAATGCCAAGCACCCTAAACATAACACTAATTGAGATCAGTTACAAAGGCATATTATCAAGAATAATATGATAGTATGGGAATAAGTGATCAAAGCAGAATGGTGTTAACTAGGAGGTGAGTTTAGAAGACAAGGGATGTGATAACAGAGTAAAAAGGAAAGAGAGGTAGATGGTAAAGAGCCAGGGCAGAGCCTGTTGGAGCAGCTTTAGGACAGATGAAGTTAGAAGGAGTGACTGAGTATAGTAGAGGCCACCAGACTTGGGTCCTGGACCCAGGGAAATCTTGTCCATTTGATTACACACTGGCCCTATGCTTAGGGGCTAAAAGGCATCAGTGAAGATTGTCTTGACAACTGTGTATGGATTAGGCTGACATAGGGAAAGAGATTAAATTCAAGGGGACTGGTTAAAAGGTTATAATGTCCAACTATGATGGGAGGACCAAATAAATAATTTACTCATACATTCAACTTATATTTATAATCAATACTGATTTTAAAAAGCAATCTTAGTAATATCCATCCATCTACCTACCTACCTACCTACCTACCTATTTTCACTTACTGTTTACCAGGCACTGTTCTAGAGCTGGGGAAACTGTGTGAACAAGAGACAAGGGCCCCACTCTTACGAGGTTCACAGTCTAGCAGGGGAAGGGGTATGCACGGAAAACAAAACAGAACAAATAAAATTCAAGACACAAGTGAGGCAAAGAGATGGAATCACCAGAATTTGTATCAGTGCGTTCAGGTCAGGGGATGGGCAGCTAACAGTGGGCCACACGGCTTCTCATGTCGGCATCGTCTCTGAGCTGACCTACTTCCTAGAAACCAAGGGACTCAGAGTCCCTTTTCTCCCTTCTCCTCCCCAACCCAGTTTGTAAAGACTTCACTTTGGAGTAACCAAATGCCAAATGTGACAGCATTAATCAGAAACAACCCCCCAAGTCCAGAACAAATTCCCGGAGAGAAGTTGAAATCAACAACTGATGGTAATTCTCCTCTTGATTTATCTATTTACCACCTGTAAAAACTGGGTCCATGAGAGGGACCCAATTTATGGCCTCAAGAACAACTTAAAATTTTCTTGCATTTTTTTCCTACATTAAAATGAAATGGAGATAGGGATATTTCAAAAGTAAATTCTTTTAGATTCACAAATACTGTATGATTTTAACATTTAAAGGAAACTGAATTTACTGTCTAGGCAATATTTGCTTTGGGAAGACATAAAAATTAATGTACTTCCTTGAAAGTGGAAGATTAGAAGGTAGTAGCCAGAGTACTAACCTGCTAGTGGTGGTTCTCAACTGGGGGGATTTTGCCCCTGAGGACATCTGGCAATGCCTAGGAACATTTTTGGCTGCCACAGATACTGACATCCAATGGGTAGAGGTCTGGGATGATGCTAAACAGTCTGCCAATGCACTTCAGCGCTCAACCAGCCGCTGTGAAAAGAAAGCCTGGTTTGAACCCTCTGTCTAATGCTCTACTGCCATTTTTCGGTCTTGACAAAGCCTGTTGTTAAGCTGCCAAGAGCTGAGCTCCTTCACCACAACAGGACAGTCCCAACCTTTCCAACAGAGAATTATCCAGTCCAGAATACTTAGAGGCTAGCATCAAGGCTGAGAACGCCTGTGCTCAATTCAGTGAGCCGAGTAAAAAAAATTCACATATAGCAATGGAAAATCTGGCCATACACGTTATGCTCTTCAAGTCTTCCACTTCCCAGTGGGACCACAATATCATGCTCGAGTGACAGGGTGATAAACATGCTACTTTTGAGTACGAAAACACGAAACACTTTTCTACACATTCTACCAGAGCAAACCATTCTTTAATATGAGCAAAAAACTCTGGAGGTTTCCGAGTTAATGTGTCCTGGTGGACTTTTAAATGGGTCAGACTGATATTATTCCTTTATTAGTTAGGATACAAGAACTTCTATGTTCTGGTTTTATGGCTGCCCACTCTAGGCCCAATTACTGACTAATGGGGCCATGAAAAATAATTACATCCATGTGCTACAACTTCCACATTCTCTTTCTGTGTTTTTTTTCACCAGATATTCTACTTGACTGTTAAAACCAAAGACCTTTGCTAATTCCCATAACTGTATTGTCTCCACTCACATGAAGCATGAAGACTTTGCGTACGTATGAGCTGAGTCAGTCCCCGAGAAGCACATAATTATCATAGATTTCCATATTTTAAAGTGGCAGAGTGCAAGCATCCTGCTGTTGGAAGCAGTCAGAGATTCCACATCAGCTAAGGCTGGGAGGCAGGAAGGAAAACCAGTAGGATGAGCGCGGGGAGAGAGGTAAGTTCTCAGGAAGTTAATTACTCAGCATACAAAAGTGACTGAGCTAGCAACTCAACTCTCCTAGGCACGGAACAGTGGGATAAAGAAGGCAGCGAAGTGGAAGGGCCTTCCAAACAGGCTTAACAGGAAACTTCTCCTGATGACACTGCTAGCATAAAACTTTCAGACCCATGGCACCTCCCTGTACCAAATCTACGTGAGAAACACCGTTTGTTAGAGAACACATGATAGAAAGGGAAACAATGTAAGTATTCCTCATTCTGTTTTATGTATGGCAGAGGAGACTCTCTCTTGCTTTTTTATTTACTGAAGAGTTAACTTTAAGCATGCTCTTTTCCCCTCCAGTTAACAAATCCATGCGTCCTCCAAATGATGAGTACCCACAGGTGTGAGGGCCGGCTATACAAAGCCTGAATCCCTGTTCCATGGAGTTCACACTACCCACCTCATTTCACCTAAACTTCTTCTTCAGGTTGCAGCTGCTTTAAACAGCTACCCAATTGCTTCATGCAAATAAAAAAATGACAGTATTAAAGAAAGCAAAAGCGTATACCAGAAGTTCACAGGAAATACCGGGCCAATTGACACGTCATATGTAGCATACCTGCAATGTTACAGGCTTGGTTTGTTGATAAGGATACATTATGACATGGCATTGTTTTCATATCCATAACTCTTCATAAAGCCTTTTGGCTTCTTCAGATTTCCTCTCACAGCTGAGCGCATCTCTGCTTTTTAACCTATGCCTACAGACATTGACCTGCACACTACCCTTCTGCCTTTCACTGTCCCGCAATACTAACCTCTCCATACTGGCTTCATATTCTACCCCGTGCCCCAACCCCCAGGAATGCTGATCCAGGGAAGATGCAAGTATCAGACTAAAAGACGAATTTATTCCTTCATTCAGTAAATATTTCTTAAGTACCTACCTTGTGCCAAATACAGCTGGGGGCTAAGCAAATCAGACATAGAGCCTGTCTGGGTAAACTTTCAAACTACAGGGGGAGACAAACACATGGTTGCACAAATAAATGAACAACTGTGGCAAGCACTTGGAAAGTAAAATACAGGCAGAATGCCAGGACACAGTAGGGACCCCACCTGGGCTCGGGGAGGGAGTGTGTCTGCAGGGAGGTAGGGCTGGGAGAAATTCTGGGCGGAGGTACTGGCATATGCAAAACCTGCCACTTTTAGGACCTGAAAAGTGGGCTTTGCATGATAACAAGGGAAGCCCAAAGTGAGGCAGAGAAGGGACCAAGCCCCAAGGTCCTGGGAGTAGGTTTCTGGTTCTTTCGTGCATTGGGAAGCTGCTGAAGGGTTCCAAACATGGGAAAGAAATGATCAGATTTGCATTTTAATAAGCCTGCCCTGGCTAGACGCTGGAGCCTGCACTCAGCTTCTCTTCAGCGTCCGCCTTTAGGTTCTCCACAGCCCATTCCAAGTCCCCATGAATTGTTCTTTCTGTATCACAATTCCTTTGCATGGCGTGAGTTTTATCTCCTTAAGTAGGTAATAAGTGCTACGACAGTGTCAAAACCACCAGAACTTAGAACCTGCATTTAGGATGAATTTCCCAGGGCCTACACCTTCCTCTGAAATATTGAGGAGGAAAGTAAGAAGGCCTAACAAATAGGGGCTACTCTGGGCTGAGCTGGAGCCCAGGATCAGGCTATGGACTCGTCCTCCAGAGTTCTATCCATGACCTCATTATGCTGCTAGAAAAGAAAATATTTTTCTTTAAACAAATGGATGACTCACTGCAGAGAAAATGATAGGACTTCCTTTTCTGAAGGTCACTAAAGTATGATAAATCTAATCTGGGAGGGACAGGTGTGGCGTGAGTGGGGGTCAGATTTAGCGCAGTGAGATGCAGAGCA
The DNA here is from genome assembly GCA_032199065.1 of Smutsia gigantea. NCBI lineage: Eukaryota > Metazoa > Chordata > Mammalia > Pholidota > Manidae > Smutsia > Smutsia gigantea. The sequence continues at coordinate 81,640 of JAVSCE010018702.1, read as the reverse complement.
CGAACTTGCTCTGTATGTGAAACTCTAGGATGGGAATGGCAGGGACCGAAAGGGTCTGGGAAGCAAAGGCAGCGATGGCACGGGGAGCTGGCAAGTGTCTCTGAGGAGGAGGAGAGACAGGGCAGCCTGCTAGTCGAAGCGCCCCCAGCCGCAGTCCCCCTTCCTCATCCACCCTGGACCAGGGGCCCACTTCCCTAACAGGCAAGGCTAAAGACAGAGGATAAGGCTAGGAGGGTGTGTGGGGGGGGACACATAAACAAACCACTCTGAAGATTCAAGACTTCTACCCACTAGACGGTCTCTGACAAGCTCAGTTTCTGGTCGGCTTTCCTCTAGAGGCACCTGAGTGTTCCTCTCTGTCTGCTTGACAAGGATCTTGCTGTAGGTGACTCCTAGTGCCTGAGGTGCACACAACATCTAGAACTCAGATACCAGGGGCTGCCTACTAGTTATTCTCAATTGTCAGCACACATCACACGAACTATTTAAAGACAGTGTCAGGAGTCTCTTTTGGGCTCTCACTGTCCAAATCTGGGATAATTAGACCGTCAAAATCATATGATTCATGATAGTAAGACATTATAATCCAGTGAATAACTCAGGTATTTATGAATCCATAATGTTATAATAAATAAATACAGTAGAGTGCCAACTAATAAAGAAATTATGGAAACAGATAATCATCATTTAACAACCCTCATAACAGTGGCCAATTCAGTCAGGAAGCATCAATGGGTCCTAAGGCTTGCGGGCAGAGACTTCCTACGAAAGAATAGATATTGGTGCAAGGTCACAATACCGCCCCACCAAATACTTATCAATCACAAAGGGAAAAATGGTGACTCTGCAATGCAGAAAGCCGACAGCCAGCCACCTGGACCAGGCAATCAAGGGCAGTGTCCTGTGCCCCTGACATCATGCTCTGAGAAGACACAGCATCATTTCTACTGTGTTCTTGTCAGAGGCATGGTGTGAGTCTGGGAACATTAATGGACCCTACCTGAGACACCCCACAGAACTGGAGTCCTCTCTTTTTAAAACCGTCAAGGTCATGAAAGAAAGGAAAGGCTAAGTACTGTTCTAGATTGAATGAGATTAAAGAAACATGGTATATGGATGTGTCTGTACACATGCATATACACACACATACACATGCAGAAAGAGATGGGGAAAATATGGTAAAATGTTACCTGTCAGGGAATTTGAATCTGGGTGAAGGAGGTAGAGTTATTTTACAAATTTTCTGTAAGTTCGAAATTATCTCAAAATAAACAATATAAATAGAAGAAGACAGCCATGGATGATGATCAACGACCTTCTTTCCCTTGTGCCGTGCCTTTTGGGCTCATGAATGCAGGCAGGCATCCCGACACCGAGACCAAGGCCAGGACACCACTGGTGCTCACGTGCACATAAGACAGACTGTTTTTGTTTTTGTTTTTTACATCAGAGGCTGATGTCTCTGATTTCCCCTATTACATATTCTTTGAGGAATTTTACATTTGTTTGCAGAATCCCCGGAAACTTGAAGAGTTTCTCAATTATTTATCTTGCAGATTGATGTGCCAAGAGCCCCATTATAGAGATTAAAGTCTACAAGCTCCTTTCTGGGGCATTAAAGTCTTCAGCAATTTAGCCCCAATCCAGTGCCTCCCAGTTTCCTCCCAATACTTAACCTACCAAACCTATCTGCCTTTGCCCATTCTGTTCCCTCTACCTGGCACACCCTTCCCAACCTCTTTTATCTGTCAGAATTAGCTGTGTTGTCCTGGCCCAACCCAAATATCCCATCCTTTGTAAAGTCTTCACTTATCCCCAGCTGCTCTGTCCTGGGAAGAACTGGCTACCCCTGTCCTCCATTCTCCTAAAACAGTTTGCCTGTACATACTGCCCTGTGTCACAGTCAGCAAACACATGCCTACCTCCCCCAACAGAACAGAGGTGTCTTGGGGGGCAGGAACCAAGTAGTATTTCTTTATCACTCCACGCTAGGCACATAGTATGCTCAATATTTACTGAAATGAAAAACCCCACATGCAGGCATCTACCAATTAATAAGGTATGGTAAAGTTAAGAGATGTAATGATTAAAAAGCAGGCATTCTGGGGCCAGGCTGCCTGGGTTTGAATACTGGCTTTGACACTTACCAACCATTGCAAGTTAGAATCTGTTTCAACTGCATAATTGGGAAAATAATAGAGCTGGTTCACAGTGTTGTTGTGGACCATTTAGAATGATGCCTGCAGTCTGTTATCATTATTTACTATGATTGGATCACCCTCTGTTTTGTGGTGAAGCACACAGCCCCAGTGCTGAGATGATCCAGCACACCGCCCTCCAGCCTGCTTTTTCCTCTACTCTCCACGAAGCTAGGGTTTGAAGTATGTAGCCAGTGAGTTTACCAAAACCTTGAGGACTTGAGGACTAAGCGAGATTTTGCTTCCTAGAGTGCGTGAGGGAGTTGCTGGCTGGGCCCTAGGGGGGCTGTGCCAGTGTATGTGCTCGCATCCTGGGTTGGGGGAGCAGAGTGGGTGTGCTTAGCTGTAGAGGGAGCCCTAGCCCACCATCAATTATGCATAGGAAGGAGGTAAAATAAAAGTAGACAAATACACCCCTACCTTTAAATGCGTATTATGGCCATGTTAAAATATTTCCTTCTCATAGTAAGAGGACAAAGATATATATTTATTTTTCTGAACAATCTTTTTTCTACCTCTACTGAAGTCCTAAGAGTAAAGCATTCTTTAACATACTGTGCAGAGACGGGTGCTTTAGAAACAGTGAACTTGCCTTCTCAGCAGTATCCAGAAAGGCTTGCCCAAATTGGAGAAGGGATATTCTTTATATTTTTCTCTTCCTAAAACAAGGACAGCAGCTCCAAGTGTTTCCTAGTTCACGGACAAGCAGTGGGCAGCTCGGGTCTCGAATTGCACAGTGCAGCGGCCAGGTTTCTATGCATAAAATGAGGGGGTCCATGGGACTCAACAATTTCCAGGACTTTCTTTCAGACTCTGACCTTTTCACTATACTTCGCACTGAATCTCGTGACATCTCCTGCTATATATACAAGGGAAGAAAGAAATGAATTGCAGCAGCTGTCAGACCAGATGAGCTCAGGCAGACAGTGCCCGTGGCCTTGCTCTCTGCCCAGTTCATTCAGCAGCCCCTTTACAGTTGCAACATGACAGCTGGCATGACCTAATGATCCCCAAATGCAGCTTCCCTTTGCTGCATCATCAGTCCTACTCTGGGCCTGTCATTAGAGTCCGGAAGCCAGGCTGCAGGTGAGCAGCGGAGAGGGAAAAGAGTAGAATGGCACGGGCTGTGTCTTAATAAAGGGCACAGTGTGCTGAGCAGGCATGTGACGTCACAGTGGCCTTGAGGTTTTACACAATGGCCTTCTCCTCTGCGATTCATGCCAACTGTAAGATGCAGTGACTCTGTACCCCAAATCTGACTCCTAAGAGCCAAGAGGCCACGGGCACCCCATGCTTGCTCTTCAGTCTACTTAGTGCTGATTTCTAAGTCCACTAAGTCCATTTGCTTTCTTTAAAGAAAGACTGCTGAAATACAGCCTAAATTTGTTGGGCATAAACAGAAGAGAACTAGCTTGGGGACTAATTGCTGTTTTCCAAACTTTCCTCAAAAACAACATGCTTCTAAGTGAAAATAAGAAATGTGCCAATTCACAGGGCAATTTTGTGAAAAGCAGAGAAGTAGCACAAGCTAGGACATGGTGACAGAAGGGGCTTTTCTACCAAAACTACAGTTTTGGAGGTTTTTCTCAGGGGGAAAGAAGGGTGGGGTGGGAAGGGGCTGAAATAATTGTGTGAATCCTAGCCCTTATTTTGGCTTATAGTGTTCACATATGAAAAAGGAACCAGCTTTAAAAGCACTTTGAGCAGCTCTCCATTAGAAAAACAGCAAAAACCAAATGACCGAAAAAGAGATTTAGCAACCAAAAAAGGAAATTCTGGAAATTAAGTATACCATAAACTCAAAATGCAAACCTTAGCATATTCGTATAACTTTCCACTACCATGACAATGACAGCCTTATGTTAAAGCTACAGCTAAAGCTGAAATTGTCAGTAAAAAAAAATCAAGTACTGCACTATCCTTTCCAGTCTATAATAAAAGCAAAGTATTTTTAATAACATACGCAGCTTGAGTTTATATTTCACCACCCTTACCCAAACATCACTCCCTCTCCTATTTTACTTTTTTCGAGGCTTTCTTACTTACCCACCCAGAAACAGAATAACTGTGATTTTTAGCAAGCAGGAAGCCATGTCTCAGGCACATTTCCCTTGTCATTAAAGGGACTACACACATTAGCAGGCAGAGAGCCCAGGAGCTGCTGCAGAGAACTTATTTATGCCCATTTGGAGTTACCTGACCAACTAACAGCCTGTTGGCCACGGGGTTTAATTCCAGGACTCCCCATGTCACTGAGAGCAAAAACTACTGAAGAATGGAACTGCTAGCAAGGAGCTAAACAACAACAAAACTAGGTAAAAGCAGACCTTTCTCATGCCCCTTCCAATTTTTCAAACTACCCTCATATTCTTTAGACACAAAATGCTGACCTAGAAATGCAGCTATAAATGTGGTAATTCTAGGAAGAACTTAGATAGAAAGACAGCAAATGTTTCCCATTCTTCCCTCTGACTTAATTCCCTCTCTGCAACTCTCCAGGGCTGAGAAAGGTCCCCGGTCTAATTGGAGCCACGGTACAGCATCCCTCTTACGAAGGAAATGATTCAGTCTTACGCCGACGCCAGGCTGGGCTGGAGGCAAGTGGTTCCTTTTTTTGGTTTATTCTTATTGAATGCAGCATGAAATTTGAAAGCTAAAAACACTCCCATTTGTAGACCACTGACTCAAACTCTTTTTTTTTCCAAATTCCCTTAAATATTTTGTCCAAATTAGAACATGACTTTGGAAGACACAGAATTAGTTCCCAGACGAGTGCATTCTGACTTAGCATGACAAACCTTTGTTTCTGTTTTAAATAGTAAGAATGATACGTCCCTCTAATGGTTTAAATTCATCACCTTGAAAAAAAAAAAGGAAAAGTTTCTTTTAAAACTGTTCTTCACCTGTACTAAGTACCCTGGGTAAATGTAATTCTAGCAGAACAAGATTTACTGAACTCTGTCTACGGGGCAAACAAGCAAAGCCAGTTCTAAACAATAAGACAAAGATTAACAGAGATTAGAGATGACTCTAAACGGCCTGCTTTGTAAAATTCAAACCAGAACAGCTACATGGAGAGAAGGAAAGTTTTATAAGCATCTGCTGATCTGCCTGGTCTGACTGGTTCATCTTCTAGCCTGCACACACCTACCTACCTCCGTTTACCTTCTCATTCCATCCTTTGGATCTGCACCTGGCAGCTGGATGCCTTAAAAATGATTATTCTGGGGACAGACATTTTTCCATGTGAAGCTACAAAGATTAAACTTTTTAAGATCATGTGAGACTCATCTGGGTTTGTGTTACACCAAATAAACTGATTCAAAGAGAAATAACAAACTATGAGAAAAGGTGCAAGTGCCAGATACTTTGAAATGTATGGTTTAATAATTCCAAATTATTTACCCAGCAACTACATTAGACAAGAGATTTGAGTTAGGCCTGTATTTTCCTTTGGACTTAAAACAAACCTCTTCATTGAGATATTTACACACCATAAAATTCACCCATTTTAAGTGTACAATTTGAGAGTTTCAGTGACTGTATACAATTGTGCATCCATGACCATAATCCAGTTTTAGAAAACATCCATCACCCTAAAAATTCCTTTGGGCTTGTTTCATCATTTGCTTTTAGTAGAGTAATTTTCTTCTTTGCACTTTTGAGAAAATTCTGCCATTATTTAGTCATACTATTACATTCCAACCTAGGTTTTAATATGAAAAGTCTTGATCTTAAAAATTAAACTGAAGAAAACATCTGCTGTAATGTTTATTAATCCTGCAAAAAAGGGTTTGCTGAATTTTTATTTCATAAATATTAAGAACTTAAATATTAAGTAATAAGCTTGTAAGAACATAGCTTATTCTATAAAGCAGTGGGAAACACTTTGTACGTGAGCTTCTATGACGGTGAGGTCTAGCAGAAAAAGTCACTATGCAAATACATATCTAGTTCTTTATCAAGGATGACAAGGGTTGTGATGGGAGAAGAATGAAAAATGAGAGCTTCTTCTGCCTGGAAACTGTCAGTGGCAAAGTTTCCCACTGTTAGGAGAATGACACACCTATCTGCCTTTACTCTCTCTTACTATATGTATAAAAAAAGAAGCCAAACAAGATCTGGGAGGATGAAGCTACACTCTGGGCTTTTCCTCTCACAGGTGCGGACTAGCCAGAAAGGTGACTCCCAGGGAGAAGGGAAATGGGCTGACTGTAGGGAGAAGACTTCTGTGACGCCAGCTGGCTGAGAGCACTCTTAGCATGGTCTTTATCCCCAGGCTGGTGGTTGCAAACCAGTGGATATGGATGTGAACCCACAGCTCTTCTGATGCTTACAGAACAGGATTACTGCTTCAAGACATTTTCTCCAGAGGGCCTAACCCTCAGTCCAGTGATTAAACCAAAGTGAAATGAAGTGGTGAGTGGTACCAGGGGGTTACATTTTGGACATCTTGAGATGCATACTTCCTGACATACCCTGAACTTGCCTTCCTCTCCCAGCATGCTCCTCTTCTCCTTGTTACCTGTTTCTTATCACTTGTCTAGTCTCACAGTCATAGCACAAAGGCACCTGGCTTATCTGTCTCGCAATGTTCTCCTCGCCCCATCTTCCCTCACCATCCGCTGTGCACACTTCCAAGCCACGCTGCTCTAAGTGTTTCATACAAGCACGAGCTCATCTGACCTTTGCAGCCACTCTCTACGGGCCGTAGGATTATCAGCATCTGACAGGTGAAGCTTATGCCGTCCCCACTGCTACTCCACTGCTCTCTTACTGATACACTGTACTGAAAAACACACTTTTGGGAGTACCAGAAGGGCAAAGATAAGTGGATGGGGGAAGGGAGCCGGCATTTCTGAAGGTGAGGAGGAGAGAGAGTATGCTATTTCCATGCTTTTGCTGGTACCATTCCCTTTCCCTCTGATATGCCCCACAGATCTTCTCAGACAACATTCTTCTAGTTTGTGAGGACCACCTAACGTATCAGTTCTGTCTGCAGTTGCTCCTTATCCTTCCAGCCACCAATTCCATCTAGGCTCTCAGAGCACTTGCTTTCCATCTGCTTCAATGTGCACACACAGCTAACACCCCTGCAAGCTTACAGGAGCTTTGTCCTCTTCACCCCAAGTACTGTCATGCCCCCAGCACTGCAGGTGCCCAGGAGCCAGTCAGTCAACTTAATTCCTTTGACTGTTTGCTTCCCTTTAAAGTGCTCTATGAAAATGTCAAGGACTCTGGGCTCATGTCCTCATTTTACAGAGGAGGCAGAACTACAAGCCAGAGATTATCTTTGCCATTCAAGGTGAAGGTGCTAAGGCTGCTGGACTCTCCTAGAGCAGGCAACACTCCCACCCCCACCCCCATCCCCCGGCACAAGTTCTCAAACTCGCTACACAATCAAACCACCTGGAGCTGTTCTTAAAAATGCTGAGTGGCCCCCCACCCCCACCCCGGTGAATCAGAATCTACTGGGGTGGAGCCAGGGCATCAGCATTTTTAGAAGCTCCCCAGAGGACTCTGCAGCACCCGGGGAGGAAAACCTCAGCTTTCAACCAAGCAGAACCTGCAACTCAAAGCATGTTCTTCCTTTTGGCTCAAAGGAAGGTGACAGCCAAATTGGGGGCAGCCCCTTAAGCAATTCAAGTACTCTCAGAGTCCAGACCACAAGTTCAAATCCCTTCAGTGCCCAGGTGAGTAATGGAAAGGAAGGGGTTGAGAGGGAGCTGTGGTTAACCAGAGAGCACCTGTCCTCTCCAGCTGACTGTGGCCCTGTGGGAGTACATGCCCAGAGATGCCACATCTTTGGACTTTTCAAGAGAAGCCAAAGAAATTGGAATTTTTATATGAAGTCACCTGATTGAAAAAATCTTGGCACTTAATTCAAATTAAAACAAAACCTTGGGTTGGTAAACAGAACATACCCCTAGGCCTCAGCGTGACACTGAGCAAGGACTTCACAGGACCCATTTGGGCTCCAGTGCTATTCCTGTGTCCATCCCTTTCCTTTTCCCATTGTCCAGCGGGCCAGCTCTTTCTTTCTCATTTGAAATTGCAAGAGTCCTTGTTGGAACAAACTATACAACAACTTAGTAAAACCGTTTTAGTTCTGCTGCAAATTAATCTTATCACTTATGTTTAAATTTGGCTCTTTGACTGCCGAGATGTTTCATTTAAGACATAAAGACAAAGACAACAGCCAAAACAGCATCCCAGGCTCCCTACTGCCATTTCTCTCACAGGTAAACTTAACGTGCAAAAACCCATACCTGCAAGTATTTGTCTTAGAGACAGACTGAAAGCAGAATGTTCTGCTATTGCTCTCCTGGAAGGCCTGGTTATTTCTGCTGTGTTTATGAGCTCCTCCCAAGTCCCTAAGGAGTTCAAATACCTTATGATGCTCCTTGACCCATCCTGTCCTCTCACACCTGTGAAACGCCAAAGGCTGGGTGTCCAGGCTAACTGCAAGGAGGGGGGCATGGAGGCGCAGTCCTCGGCTCTTACCAGGGCTCTGTACCCACCGCCCTCACAGCCTAAGGGGGCTGACGGAGCTTAAAGGGGATCAGGAGGACAGGTCCAGCAAGGGCTTCCTGCTCTGCCTTTTCCGGTTAGGTGGGTACAGCATTGGGTGTTGGTGGAGGGCTCCTCCTCTTTTATATGCTTGGCTTAGAAGGATCTGCTTCTAAAACTTAACGTAAGTGGAGATTTTCCCAGGACTGGCCACTATCGACCTGAGGTAGGTGTGCCCCATGAGGAGGTGCCAGATTCTAGTCAGGAGAGGGAAGTCAGGAAGAGGACGCTATGGATGGTGGGCCTATCTTAAAAGGCCAGGAAATCCTGTCTTAGATTAGACCATCAGCCTAGTCATTAGACCTTACCCAGCAAAGAGCATTTCCCCAAACACATTTAAGGCTTAACAACTGGAGTCATTTCTACATGGCAGGGTTGCTTTACAGTCTGGGTTGCCCCATGATTATTATATTCATCAAATTTAAACAAAAGACTGTCTCACAATATATTTTCGTCTGGGATTTTAAATCAACATTTGGGCAGGGGATAAGGGAATTAAAACTTTTTAGATTACCACAAAGATTATAAAGGCTATAAATAGTAATAGATAAGAGGGACAGTTAATTTCCTCCTAACAGGGGTGACAGATCTGTAGAGACCTTCCCCAGAAAACTGTGGGGGAGAAAGAAAGTACACCAAACAGCCATATTCCACCTTAGAGGTCAGCAAGTAGGGTGCTTATCCAGTTTTAACCAGGGTACCAGCCTGATTAGGTAACAAGCCCAAAGCAAGGGAACCAGAGCCCCGCCTCCTCTCTCTCTGGCTGGGCTGCTAACTAGCAGAGAAGGGAGCAAAGAAAGGCTGTGGGAGCTAGAAAGAACCTTACAAAGGCCTTCTGAACAAGCACTTTATACCTGGTCACCTTTGCCTGGAGGCCGAGGCATTTCACAGAGAACACCATTGTAAGCCTGCCGTAGAGCATGAGCATGTGATGGACAGAAGGCAGAGTCGTGAGGTTAAAGGAGGAAGAAAGCAAGTAAGTGTGCGTGACAGAGTGAAAGCGACCTGCTCATTCAGGAAAAACAGCCAGGGGAAAGGGCTAGGAGAAAACTGCCAAGGGTGTAACACGGGAGGATTGGCAACTGGCAGGGCACACCCAACCCCACAGATTCTTAAGCAGGCATTGTGCCTCTGTTTTGCTCTGTATTAGTTGCCCAGCATTATGCCAGCACAAAGTAGGTGTGATGCAAATATGTGTTGATTCAACATTCAGCCTGTTGATTCTAAATATGAAGCAAGCCACAGTGGGCATATCAAGATGACAATGACATGCATCTTGCCTCTTAAGACCACAAAGCTTACAGATTACTAGGCACACAACCATAACTTTTAATTAAAAGGAGATGATGGCAACTGTTTAACAGAATACAAAGCTCTCTAGGAGGAAAGAAGAGGAAGGAGTGAATTCCCACTGGGACTATCTGGGAACACTGGCTAAAGAGGTAAGAGAGGAAGCAGGACTTGAAGGATAAGAAGGGTTTATAGTAGTAGATGTGGGAAGACTTCAAGGTCAAGATAATAGTGCTTTGAACAAAGCCACTTAGAAGGGAACAGGATATGGTTGGACCAGGGAACAGCAACTGGGATGGTACAGAAGCCCCCACTTCTTTCACAACTTCCTGGACAGAGCTGGTCTACTCCCTGGAGCCATGGAGGGCTGGGAAGGCCCACCATGATTTCTGTAGGCATCAAAACTGAATAAACAGAAATAGACCATGATTTCTGTCAAAGTAAGGCCAAAAACAAAGGCTCAGAACCAAGAGAAGGGAATATTATAGAGATTTAAGCTGGTGAGAGGTAAAATGTTCAGAACGACAGGAAAGAATAACAGAAGTATAGAAAGCTCAATGCTCCTTAATCTTGCCAGCCGTCCTTAACAAAACAAAATCACAAAGTAGTGGGAATGACCAAAGGTCACAGGGGTTGGTCCATTACACAGAAAAGGAAAACACCTCCCCTGTGCCAAATGCGCTTCTGTGCAGTCATTTAAAAGCAAGCTACTGAATGAATGAACTCACCGAAGTGAAGCATTTCTACCGAGTTTTGCATCATTCTTTCTAGGAGACCCAGAACTACACCCCGATTTAAATTCACCACTATCTGGAAAGTCTACTTTTTCATCATCGAAGTGTTCAGAGGACAGGAAACCAGCGAATAATACCCCAGAGAAAAAGCCCCAGCTCTAAGGTCCTTTACCTTTCTGGAAGGTTTTATGTCACATGCTTCTCCATTTAAGTCAGTAAGCTGAGTGGTGTCAGTTCCAGCTGCTGTCTGCTAGCGCCCAAGTGACGCCAGAGCACCCCCTTCAGAGCACCCATAGCTCTGTCTGCGTGTGACGCAGCGCAGCCCAGAAGGCAGTGCTCAGGGCCTGCTGCAACTCCTTATCAGACAAGCTGACAGGTAAGCAACCACTCAGGCTTATGATGTGATGCGACCATTTCCCCTCAGAGGGCCAAACGGCTATCCCGGAGGCAGATCTGGAAGCTGTGTAAAGCACGGTGCTAATGGAAACATCGGGTGGCACAGGGCTTCAGTGTTTTGCAATTTTTTCCTGTAAGCCGCACTGTTGGAATGGTCTGACATGCAAACCGCTCCCTCCTCCCCTACCGGCCTGCAGACTTCCCGGTCTCCACCCTGGTGTGCTGCAGAATCCAGTATGTCATCAGGCTGATTCAGCCCCTGAAGAGGCGGAACCCCAGTATATGCCACATAAGGGGCAGCAGGTGCTTCTCCCTCCTCGGCTAGGCCATGAGCGGACAAGTCAGTCTTTGTCCTCACTGCTGGGGGGAAACATGCCAAATGGGCTGCCTCAAAAAACATTTCCATGGTGAGCCCCTGATTTGAATAAAACATCCTAGTGAATGAGAAATGCTGGGGAAAAGGAAGTAAATCAGCTGTACCTTGGTGGATATATGAGCTTAGACAAGGGACATACTGAGAACAGAGAAGTGTGGACTTTTTTTAGTTTAAGGTAAAAGTAAGTAAGTAAAACTAAGGTTTAAAAATATTCACCAGCTGGGCTTCTGAATTACCAGAAATATCATATCTTTCAACCTCTTTTATATTTCTAGTCTTGGAATAGTCTCCCCTTTTCCTTCCAGGACTCTTGGAGGTACCTCCTGTAAAATGCCTTGGCCTAATGGACAGCTGATGGAACAGAGACAAAGGCCCTCAGAGAAGTGGGCAGGGCCGGGAAAATCCGGCCAGGCAGGCTGAATCAATGTTTTCACAAAATTATTTGCAAAGCTGTTGGGATTTATCAAACTAAACCAAATATTTTGAGACTGAATTCAGAAAATCACACGACTATCTCTTGATTATACCTCACAGACATTATGTCCAAAATACAAAAGATCCTTCAGAGAGAAAACATTCCAATTAAATGAAATCATGAAAAAGGACCTAAAATAAACTTTGTACTTGTGGCTATTATTAGCAAATTGCTTCCATAAACTTCCATAAAACTACTCTAGTACCACCTCCTTTAAATGAAGGGTTATATGGTGAAACTGTAACCATGCCCACAGCCTCCAGTCCAGCTGGGAGGAATGTCACAGATCACTCAGATCTGGCTTGTCACAAACAAGATAGGGTAAAAGTATAAAGATTTAACTTTCAGGATAAGAACAATTCCCAAGAATCCAACAATTTGTTACTTGGCCCAGTTCCCCCTCATATCTATAGTTCTGCTCTTCTATTTGGTGGTTAGAAAGGCCTTCTGAAAATTATGAAATATTATTGAATCTAATTCAGCCGTGGCTTGCTCCTGGAAATGCCAGGATTAGAAATCTGGTCACTGTAAAAAAAAAATCCTCAAAATAGCTGCATACTTATTTCTAAATTGTGAGATCACTTATCCATATATAAATACCAGCTGAGATCACTAATGATAAACACACACACACACACACACACACACACACACACACACACACAAATGGGCTGCATATTTAAAAACGTTTAGTTTTCAGGCTTCCTAATGAACTGCAACCCAAAAGCGAACCAGTCTTAGCCTCTCAAACATGAGCATATTTTTTCTAAAGCATATGGAAATGACTAAAGCAGTTTTAGCAGCTCACTCCACAAATATCCAGCAGAGAAGCCAAGAGAGGGAAAAAAGAGAATCATAAAAAAAACAACTTTTTTTTAACTTAGAATTTCTACAACTGAATGAATCTTATTAAATTTAATTTCTGGGTTGGGTCTTCCTTAAGGCTTTTATTAGAGCAGTCTACTCAAGGCAACTTTTAAATTATGTGGTCAGAAAAGAACAACAATTTACTCCCTCTGAGAATTCAAGAAGTATGCTAATATTTTTTCATGGCAGATCAAATAAAAGAGCCTCTTATAGAAAAGAACCCCAAAGCAGGAAGATGTGAGCTTTCGTCACTCATTTTCCAAGCCCGTACAAACTTTTCTCAGAAACTATACAAAGATGAACAGGAATTACCTGGGACACAGGAAAAGGCCAACCCTGCAAAAGGAAGCTGATGAGTTATCCTTGTGATAGGCTCAGCCAGCCCACCCAAGCCCTTCAGGACAGAGGGGAAGTGCATAATTAGAAATAAGGCCCATACTCACGACGGGAAGTCTGCGGGTGAGCAGGGCACAGAACATTCACATCCCTGTAGGAAGGGCTGTTTTAATCCTTTGCCTCACTGTGCAGTTTCAGAATGAAGGCAACAGCTCCATTTCTTAACAGAGTGAATCTCCCTGCTGGGTTTTTATTTTGTGGTTTTTCTTTCTTGTTGGCACCTGCCGAGCATCTGGGCAGACGTCTCCAATCAAAGGGTATCTTTGTCCAGCACCCGAAACTAGCAGGAGCCCGGATTCTAGCCTTTCTACACCCAAGTAGGCTGGTACTTGCTGCGAGATAAATCATCCTTCCTCGGCTTAGCTGGAGGGCTAATCCCTGCCTGAAATCAGACGCTTAACCCATTATGACTCGCTCAAGGTTTGGAGCAACACAGCTTATAAAGTGAAGCTGGCTACAGGTTAAAATTGAAGCCTTGAGAGTTTGTAAAACAGGAAAGGCCCAACAAGGGACTCACAGAACCTCTCTAAGGCTGGGTGAATTCTGGGGTTCCAGTTAACCAGACAGGCAAGACTCAGAAACCCAGGGTCTCCTATTTGAGGTAGTCTTGGCATTTTAAGTTATGAAACTCAAATGTACCGACTTCTTACTTAAAAAAATTAACTATCTTCTCAAACACCATTTGCTATAAGAAAATAATTTCATTTATAAATATAAGTGTAAAATTAGTCTTCAATAAACTAATAACTACGTTTCATTTAAAGTTGAAATGTATCACCTAATTACATACAATTATTAAACACATCAAATAATAGGATGAAATGGCATGCTGTACTATATACATATAAGGTATCAGAATATGTTAATTTGGCTCTATGAAATAATTCACTCTAAGAAAAAAAATAATTTATCAACATAACCCTTATGAGGGAAGACATTTCATTCATAACCATTCTACTCTGAAGTTTCACTGTAGTTCTGAAATACATAATTTCCTTGATCTGTCCAATAAGAACTTCACAGATACCACCACACTTCTGATTTTTAATGTCAACAGATTGTCTTGAACAAAGGAAAAACACTCTCCATACTTAACTTCTGGCTTAGCCACTGACAAACTGTGAGCTGGGCATGTTGTGTTCTGTCATCTGAAAATAGGGAAAGGAGGTTGGACAGGCAAAATCGAAGACTCCTTCTAGCTCTTACCTATGTTTTCATGTTAGGCAGCTTTGTTTTACCCTCTTAGCAACTCTGATGATTAACACTGAACACACCACTTCTGAGAGAACACAAAGCACGAAGAGGAACACACATTTAATTCTCTTGCAGACTGAATGGGGACATCCTGGAAGGTCATGGAGGATGTCCCCAAATTAAAGAACCCCAGTTTCTAAGCAGCTAACCTTCTGCCTTTGGAAAAACGCTATTGCAGGCAGGTCTCAGACTCACCGCCTCTACTGTGCTCGGACTCTCTTTACAGATGGTCTCAGAAAACACCGGGTCGGTTCCAGCCAGACCAGTCAGTGCAAACAGGTCTTGCCTTGTAACTGACAAGCGGCACACAGTCCTGCTGTCAGGTTCACTGCAGTGGGCTCAGAGTTCTGTTTGAGAAATGCTCCTGCCCAGAAAAAATATTTACCCAACTGAGAGTGGGCTGCTCTGCGCTGCAGCGTTCTAGCTGCTTCGCCATGAGACTCGGCCTCTGTCTGATCGACCAGGTCTTATCAGTGGCCTTTGTACCTCATTTAAGATCAGCATGGAGACAAAGCCTGGAGCCAAATAACTGACCAGGGTAACAAGGTTCTATGAACTATATTATGCTCATTTAAAATGACAACCAAATTTTTAATGTAGTTCAGTAAGTACCTTAAGTAAATATATATTTGTCAGGAAAAATATATATATATTTAGGCTGTAAAAGCGAAATAACAAGTGGGGGAGAAAGCTATCAACTTGCAAAGGCAAGTATTAGCAAAAAAAAGATGGTGATGGGAGGCATATAAAGTCACTCCATGTGCAAAAATTATATGCAGTTCTACAGAGTCACAATTAAATGTTATATAAATTTAAAAAATAAGGTCACTTGATAATCCCCACCTATTTGTTTAACTGTTAGATGCAGGACAATAACGTAGTTCTTGCCCCAAATTCAAAGCATCAGATGGTCAAGCACAAGGGCAACTGAAGAGCCGTTTGCTAGATCAGGTGCTCAAGACAGAGCAGAACAAGGACAGGGATTTCCTCTGACATCTGACCCACACTTTACATCTTGGAAAGTGTTTCTAGGGCTACTGTCTTATTTTTTCCTTTCAACAATCCTGTGAAGAAGGTAGAACAGGTATTATTATTTTCATCTGACAAGCAAGCCACTTGTTATTTGGAGATTCTAAGCTCTAATTAAAGTTTCACAACACTAATTAGCATTCAGAAGGGTACCGTCAGTGCATCCAGTTTACAACATCAACTGAAAACTTGGGGAAAAGTAGGCTGTCCTATCCCTAAACTCTAGGGAAATACAGCAGCAATCTTCCCAACCACTGACCTTCATTCACCTCCTAGTTAGCTATAAGAAAAGGGAACAGTCCCAAGCAATTTGGAGTACTCCTTCCCCATCAGATTCAAAATGACATTAGGGTACCTTTTGTTATACCATAATAAAATGTTTTGAATTAATGACAACAAAACTGGTTGGAGGCTCTGGGGAAAAACAGACCACACTGTGACAAATGATTGATATCAGCAGTGAAGAAGATGCAGCCTGGAAGGGGTACACTGGTAAGGCGGCCAGGCTTCGCAAATAAAAACAGAGGACACCCAGTAAAATTTGAATCTCAGCTAAACAACAAATACTTTTTAGTATAAGTATGTCCTGAATTTTATCTGGATACTCTGTCCACAGGAGACCTCAGCTTCTACTGGAATGTACACCCCTTGTAAGCAGGGGATTTTGCTTGCTTTGTTCATTGCTGCATCCTCAGGGCCCAGAAAAACGCCTCATATATTGTAGGCACTCAATATTATTTGCCATGTACTAGTAAAGTTTATTTCTTGTGCTAGGTGATATGTACACAGGTGCTTATTATATAAACTTTACTCATTATGCATGTCTGAAATGTATCATAATAACTTTACAAATTACATCATTAATTTTGTGCTCTTCTTTTCAAATCAGTACCTTTTATCCAGTCTGACTGAAGGGACTCAGTGGGGAGTCAGAGTATAAACGGCCTTGTGACTGGTCTCTTATCCAGTTTAAACTCTAACCAGGGATGTGAATGTGGGGTAATCAGTCCTCAGATGTGTTTTGCAGCCAAGGGCACAGTTTGGCCAAGTGGAGCTTTTCCAGCTGTCTTGCTTCTGTTTTATTCCTAAACCCATGAAAAGTTTCCTTTTGTCAATGCGCTGACCACTTTCACACAGTATTTCTCATGTTCTACAGAGCTCAAAGCAGTGATTTTTTTTAGGGCAGGGCACCCCTTTTAGGCATAACACACCTAGGGGAAGTATAGTTTAAGAAAACATACTTAACATTTTTTTACTTTTTCTATGGAAAATGAAGAAAACATGTAAGTTAGTCCACATTTAAGACTTCTACTAAACTACTCAACTATTTATCTTTTTCTAATGGGAAAGATCAGTAACCAGCCCTCATTAGTTGCCATAAAGCCATCTTCATCCCATCTTTAAATGTTCTTATGCTAATTATATTTAAAAATAGTATATTTATAACCAGCATACACTTTTGCAATGAGTTTGGCTCCAGAAAAAAGGCAGGTACTTCTTTTGTAATACAAGTGGGAAAAGAAAATGATTTAAAATAATGATTTTTATAAGCATCATCTCAATTATGGGAAATATGTAAAATTTAAAGACTATATGGAAAATGAGCAAAACTGGTATTTCGGTGTTCTTGCTTTATTTTTTTAGACACTACTAAACTATATTTTAAAATCTTCTATAATGGGCATCATATATATGTACATGTACATACATATATATAGTATATACGTGTATGTATCTGTGTGTACAAGTGTGTATAGTGTGTGTATATACATACATACACATGTATATAATATATATATATATATATACACACATATAAAATTAAACTATGCATGACTGATTTGCTAATCAGATTTGCTTACAGGCTAACAGAGGTTATGTGACCAGAATAAATGAAAACCCTCCCTTACCTAGTCCAGATACCTGTCTGCAGTAAGAATTCATACCCTGACACCCCAGAAATCACAAACCAGAGAGCTTTCCTTTGCTTCCAAGGTCAATGATGTCCAGACCTGTTAGGCAGGACAGTAGGGTGAGGAACAGAGGTTGCAGGTGGGTCATCAGACTTTAGGGACACAGAGAAAAGGGATACATCAGGACAGATCAAGCTGGAAAATGCATTAGGAGCAAATGGGGTAGGTATCTAAATCTTTGAAGGCAGGATTCTGCCAGAGATGCCAGAGGGCTGGGGCCCTGAGGCGCCGGTAGGTCCAAGTCCTCCTCCCTCTGAGTGAGTAGAAGGAGTGAGGGCAGGAGGGGAAGAGAGATCACAGCATCACAGAGGCTGAAACCACTCACAACACTCAAGAAACTTCACAGTGTTTCTATCTCTTTTCTCATCAGGTGTTTTACTAAAGAAACAACACTGACGTTTCGTACTGTCCTCAGGGAAGTCACTGCTTCTCGCGCTGTGCCAGGAGGTGGCAGAGGCGGTGACCCTGACAAGAGCACGATCCCTCAGAAGCCCTGTGAGCAGTCTGTGTGGGAGAGCAGGCAAGGCCTCCTGGGCACCATGGTATAGTGTCTGTTAGACTTGAGATGATGTCATTCACTGACAGTAGTCCTGAACAGAAACTATGAAAGTCCCAAGAAGTTGGACGATAGAAACGACAATCAAATGAATGGACAGACGAAGATCAGTTGTCTCAGATGAAACAGCTGAATTTACCTGGGTTTGGTGTGGGGCAAGCTATGGCGTTCTTGCCAGAGGGGCTGCTTGCAGCTGGGATTGCTGGAACCGAAAATCACGTATGTGTATGTGTTGTATATGCCCACTCAGAGGTCTCTTCCTCCTGCCCTTGTATTTAAGTGTTCTACCGCTTACATAGCACTTGTAAGTATGTTTCTGGTGCTTTCATGGGTTCGAACCCTGCAGGTGGATATATTTACTGATGTTTTACAAATGGAGAAATAGTCCTGCCTCATACTTCATGGTTAGCGCTGGATGTGGGACCTAATGTAGGTCTCCTCACTCTAATTTCACATTCCCTCCTCCAGTGCTCAGAGCCAGCAGGACTCAGGTGCTCCACCTAGGACTTTGGACTCAGATGCTCCATAAGAATGACCACATACACAATCACTGCTCTTGTACATGCTGCTCTGTGGCAGCTAACGCACAAGAGGGAGGAACACCTGGTGTACTGTTTTGGAGAGGCGGTCATCTCTTTTCATATACTGTCTCTTATGAGGCTTTTCTCTGCATTTGTTCTACAAATTTCTTCCAAATCTTGGACTAGATATGAAAACTATATAGGTCTCTAATATAGCCAAAGTAAGACTTGTAAGACAAGTCTTCGTGATTCATAATATGGCTTGCTTTATATTCCTCTCTTCAGAGAATATGCCCTTTTTGTCCCCCATGTCTCAAACAAAAGCTGCTTGGGAGTGGATACTAGGAATTGTTTTTCAGCATCCAAACCCATTTCCTCTCTCATCATTCAATTCTTCATAAAGAAGTGCAAGAGGAGGATACATATGATACTTGGATCAGCTTTCAGTATTTCACATTCACTTTTCAATACTCCAATAGAATTGACGTGGGTAATAATTTGCTTAACTAACTTCTGTATATAAAGACCAATGATAAATGCAAATTCTCTCAGAGGTTAAAACAAAACAAAAACACAACTTCGACTGATAGAAAATTGCTTTGAAATCCCAGTTATCTAAGCAACGTGACTTTGTCTAACCATTAAAAAAAATTAAGAAGAAATCAGTTTGCACAAAGACATACACTTACACACACACATGCACACACTCCAGAGCACAGTTACCTGAGGTGCAGCCGTTAGCCTTTGTGGTGTGAGCCATGCTGGCTTGAACCCAGTAGCGGATCCAGAAAGGTTTGAGAAGTCATGCAGATTTTATGCATCGAGTTCCCAAAGTCATTCAACCTGCAACAGTAAAGAGAGCCCCATCAAAATGCATTATTTAAAAATATATACAACACTAAGTCTTAGACTTCTATTTACAAAGATGACTGCTAATGGGGAAAGCAAATCGGAATAAGGGAGACAGGCAGTGGATCAAAGTGGTGGCTGCCCTGAATCTGGCCACGAGGTGTTCAGAGATGACCAGCCAGATGCACCCCTGGACATAACAAGCTGGGCTCTAGAAAGAACACTCCCGTGGGGGCTGACACTGGTTCTCCAGCAATGTAATTTCTTTAGGAACTTGGCCTTCAAATACAAATGATCTGGGCACGCGGATCACCATGCAGCACTTCCCACACTATTTTTGGTTTTTAAACTTATCTTCCTTTCCAAATGTTGGTTCAACAGTTTCATTTACTTGAATGCAATTTCAAAGCAGTTGCTGCACCAAATATTCACATTTTTTAGAACACTGAATTCAGGAGAACTTTTTGAAATATATCAAGTCTTTCACTTACCCAGTCTTCTAAAACATAAATTGAGTCAGTTCCCCTCTTAAAAAAAAAAACAAACCCCTCAGTATCTCCCATCGTCTTGTTTGATGTACTTCAAGGGACACAGCACAGCACATAGTTTTGGAACATAAGGATTTGTGGTGGGCAGCACATTTCTTATTTTATATTGATTCTCTACTTACACGTGAACTGAGATTGCTACAAGACCTATTACAGTCACAAAATTTAACACAAACACAAAACAACAAAAAGAACAGATAAAGAGCACTGCTCCAAGCTTTGCTTTTTCAAAATGAGCCTATTGAAAAATGCTGGCAAGGGAAGCAAATAATGGTGCAGACAGAAAGAGTCCCTTTGCACTACACCCAAATACTAAAGGCAGACTCACAAAACCTAAAGAATTAGAGCTAACAGTTTCCAAGCTGAAAATTAAAGTGTCAATTCAGAAACCCGCATGACCTCCCAACAGGAGAATGTGAAAATAATAACATATCCATACATACTGGACTCTAATGCAGCCAATGAAGTCATTTAAGATCTGTTAATCACAGGTAGCTCAATTATTTTACAAAATTAATTTGCAAAATTATTTATTTGTAAATTATTACTGAGTCATTGAGTAAAATACTCAAAGTACATTGATTAAAAAACTGTGTTCTATCACAAACCTAATTTGTTAGAAATATATATGCACATATTTACACATTTATTTAAAACAATTAGAAGTAAATACACCAAAATGTTGATTGTGGTTGCCATTGGGCGATTTAATTATGGATGAGTTTAACTCCTTTATTACTTTTGTAATAATAATTATTAAAAAAAAGAAGCATTAGGTACTTCCTGTCAACTCTGGCTTTTTTTACTTTAAAATGCATTGGAGATAGAAAAAAGCATTTAAAAACTGTTATGCAAAAGGAAACTCTCAGACCACAGACATGGAGATTTTAAGAGGTCAAAAATATAAGTAAATAAAAAGGAAGGAAGAGGAAATGGCTGACTGCTTTGATCACACAAGGTGAGAATTCCTTGGTACAGAGCTACTGAAATTTCCTTCACTGTTTGAATGGATTTGCACTGCAGTTCAAAGGAAACTACAGTGGAAGCACCCCTGTGCAAACGGTGAAGGAGGGGTGTTTCATAGGCGCACTCCTTTGCACGGCTTTTCCTGCTCCGGTGACAACCACTGAGCTCACCTGCAGAGACTGGCTACTCAGCCTTCCACCCAGGCCCCTGAGCTCCTTGCTGGTCCCCAGTTTCTGGGCTCTAATCTCTCTCTGTGCCAATCAGCTGATGTTCTGTTGGAAACAGACGCTGGTTCAGGCCTACGGCATTGAGTGTGGACAGCAATGACCTCTGTGCACAGGCATTGCCGGCTGATCAAACGGCAGGCTGTAGAGGGGCAGTGAGCATTATTTTTAGGAATGACTATACGCGTCTGACAAATATGTAGATTTGTTCAAAAAAAAAGGTGGGGATCAGGAAGACTGAAGGAGGAGTGAGGAGATGAAGGGGCAAAGCAAAGAAGCCCAGCTTCTGGAATTATTCAACTAATTATATTTTTAAAAGGCAACAACAAAATTTATTAAGCAAAGACCTTTACTAGTACCTTTCTACCCCTTTGTTTTTGCACATTTGCTTCATAATGGCTTGTAAATACCACCATTTAAACTCTTGAGGGCAAACAGAAGGCAAGAAGAAACAAGCTGCATGCGTTACTGGTGGGTGGGTGAGGTATGTGTCAAGGTATTTGGATGGAGAGGTGCCCAGAATCTTCCAGTCAAGCTTCATAAACTTTGGTCCAAGGTCCTCTCCTGTTATTGAACTGCTTTCACCTGGCAGAAGATCTTTATCTCAGATCCAATTGGGTCTCTCCCACCCTCCCCCAAACTGAACCATAAAATCAAAACGAGGAGGAAGTCTAAAATTAGGAACTACAAGCATATCACTGGTAAAACAAGACATGCTTGTCACTGGGTGTGAATCCTGGCTGTGTGTGTGCAAAAACAACCATTTTATATTGTGTATTGATGTTCCCCAGTTATTGTGCATGCCTGACAGGTGGCCTGAAAGTGTGAGGACTCAGTCTTCCTAACGATATGCAGATTCTCATGTCAGTGGATTGTCTAAACCAGCAGAGGTTTGGCCACGATCCATTCTATTACTGGTCAATAAACTACTGCTTTTCTGCCTCAGAGAAGACTGCAAACCAGTAAATCTTAAGCGGTACAATGGTGGCTTAGCTCTGCTCACTAGGAAAAAGCACTTCTTTAAAGGATTTAGGGAAATGCATCAATAGAGAAAATAAAGAAATTGTCTTCACTCTATTTCAAGAGACTGATTTGCATTGAAGAACATTTTAGTAGTTTGCCAAGTATGGTGCAGAGAATAATGTAGACCCTGAAAAATTAACCCCATAAATACTTTGCATTCTCTTAATAGGAAACATGTGGAAAAGAACTCTCTACATCTTCTCTAAGAATGCATCAGTGAAAACAAAGAGATGAAATTGAGATTTGATATATACTTCAGGTGACCACTGCCAACCAATCAAACACTACTGCCCTGGTTAGAACCAAGATGATGGTGAAGGCGCCAGTGATGACAATGCTGGTGACACTCAGTGATATCGAGTTCCCACCACTATGAGTGACTGGCATATGAAGTGTCATCTACTCTAAGGCATACCACTATCTTAAGTACCACTAAATTAAAAAAAAAGATGTTGCTAAACAGGGATAAAATGCATTCTAAAAATTACATTATTTGTTAGATGCATCCTGTCCTCATTTCAAGTGTTAAAACGTGAAAAATGCATATCTTTAGAAATGGTGTAATTATGTTATGCTCAAGTCACTTTGTAAAGCACTTAACAGCTGTTCCCTTATTTACACTTCACGACAACTTTATGAAGTACTAAAATACTCTCTCCCTATTTTACAGATAGGAAAGTGAGGCACAGGGAAGTTTAGAACTTGCTGAGGACCCACTTAGTAGTGACAGAGCCACATGTGGAGCTAAGCAGTTCAGCCCTAGAGCTCAGGCTCCAGCCCCTGTGGTGTGTGAGTCAGAGCGAGGCACGGTCTCTTTTAACAAATAGGAACTTACAGCACAGTCAGGTCCCTTCCAAGGTCGTCACCTGAGGGATGTACATGCTTACGGCAAGGGTGCTTTGCTGAGATTTCTTTTAGATGGGAAGCTATGCTTTAGAATTTATGTAATATTGTTTATAAAGCAATTTCCAACTTTATTCCTTGAGATTACATGTTTAAGAGCTTGAAAAGGCACTTATGTGATGCACAGGAAATGTCTCAGTACCTAATCATTACACTCTTCTGGACTCCACATGCTTTTAGCATGATTATCAACTTTGTTCCTTAGACTTTGCTATGAATGTTGTTTGACTCTTTCAAAAAACTGAATACTTTTTCAACTGAAAAATATTTGCCAACACTGAGTATAGGTGGGAGGCTCTCTGTGGAATCACAAGAATTTAAAACCTGGATAAAATTAGGGCAGGAGAATTGGGACAAGAACCTTGCTGCTCAAAATGACAGTTATGAAAGGGGAGACAACCATTTTGATGTGAAAGTTCTAAAATCTCTTTTGTAACATGTTACAGCATTTTTCTTTCACTTAATAAAATTAAGGAAGCAATATAAATTACTTTACCTAAAACCTGAAAAGACAGAACATGCAAAAAATAATCAGTATTTACTATTTCACAATTCTAACCTAACTGTTGTTACCACCTGAGGCTATTTCTTTTCAAGTACTATTTGGCTATATTTTAATTACCTTAACATGTTTTAAAGACCTACAACATCCTATAATTCGTACCAGCCACTATTTTGTTTCTATTTTGGAGACACAAGATAAACTAAAGCACTGTGCCATTCCCAGAAGTTCATGCACTTGTGCTGAAAGCAGAGACACAATTAAAGAAGAAAGCCCAAGAACAGCAGTGTGTACACAGTTCAGTGCATAATGAGGTGGTCTTACTTTGCCCCAAAAGGGTCAGAGTGGCCAAAAAAATGTATTCATAAGAGACCACTTGGCCTAAGTCTTAAAGGATGAATGAGTGTTTTTCAGGGGGAGAAAGCTGGAAGGGCATTCTAGGCAGAAGGAACAGCGCTAGCAAAGGCAGGAGACAAAGTGCATGGCAAACAGTGCTGTGGCTAGAGCACTGTCTGCTTCTGCGAGGACTCAGCCATAAGTGAAGTGAACTGCCTGAGATGAAGATGACATAAAGACACTGCTGCTAACTAGAAATCTAAAAGAAGCAGATCCTACAAAAACCAAACTGAAACACACACACAGACACCCTGGTAGAAAATGCAAAGCTCATTTATTTTGTTAAATAAGTCAGCATTTCAGTCATCCAAAAAACTACTTGATCTATTATACACTATGATTGCCCACATATTTCTGTCAAGTGTTTAATTAAAAGTATGTCTGAGTGCAAGTTCTCTCTAAGGTTCATCTTCAGATTATCTTCTGATGGTTTCTAATACTGGCTCCTACCACAGGAATTATGGGGTAATGTTAAAAAGCTGTTGGGTTTTTTGCAACCAAATTACCTAATTATGACCCAACCCCATTTAGCCTCTTCACATACAGCAGGCAATTTTCTTGGTATTGGGTGGGTATAGGTGGAAGGAAATAATTATCAATTAAGATCTAAATTAGAATCCTACTGGGATACTGGCTTTCATTTATAATGCAGAAGAAAGTTTGGGTTTTGCCCATGAGAGACATATTATGCCAGGTTTGTTCAAATAGCTCTATTTGCGACCTTACTCTTTGGAGAAGCAGATTTGGGAGCCTGGAGGAAGTACTTACATCACAGGAACAAGTTAAAATGCAGATAATAAAGAGAAAATATGGAAGAAGCAACAGTAAATAAATCCATTCATTCGTTTAACAAGTGAGTGCCTTTGATGTGCCAGGCACTGCTTCCGGCACTGAGGATAGAGCAGTGAACAAAGCAGATACCCAACCACGCCGCCTTTCCCCAAAATAATCTAACTAGAGATCTGTGCTTCGGCCCAAATATAATTTATGCTCACAGTGTGCTTAACAGATTAGCTGTACTAAATCCAATTCCCTACTTATCTTTTCTGACTTATCTGAAATGAGTTCCCCTGTTAAGATCTGCCTCCTTGCACACCAAAGTGTGTCCAGCCCTCCCACAGACCCTCCCTGCCCATCCATGTGCTCTCTTCACCAGAGAAGTACATCAGTATCCTTCCAACAGTGTGCGTAGGGCAATGGTGCTGACAAACAGGTTAAAGTCACCGCAGAGCCTGCAGGTACTTTCAGAGGCTTGCGCTGGCTCTGCTCCAGCTGGGTTGCTGGAACCCACACAGCTTCCTGAACACTGAGAGACAATCGGTGCTGGCAAATTTTCTTTCCAGGATATTTTCTGTAATGAGAATTTATCAGATCATAACAACCTAACCTGAAAACTAGATGCTCGTCTGCAAAAAAGACTGGAGAAGAGCTGACAAATGAAAATTAGAATCATGGAAGCATTTCTTTTTTAAACGTCACCACCCTTATGATTTTTGCTTATTTCTGAGGAAAGTAATTTGGTGGCTCATATAGGCACATGAAATAGTATTTATTAACTTGCTTTTGTTCATCTCCAAAAGACTTAGGGAAAACAGACCATAGCAGAGACCTAGACCTTGATTTTACAAATATGTCCATACTGGTGATCCCTTGAGCTTACTCGGCAAGCTCCCAACTGGTGGTGGTTTATGAGTTAAAATGTCAGTGCTTTTGACTATTCAAATATTAAAGAACCAAATGTAACAGCCCAGATGTGAGAATTGGTTTAGTGCAGTGTGGAAGGCTTCTGCCCACATCCTACTTGTTTAAAATATGCACTTCTCATTCATTTACTGCTGCAGCAGACATTTTCCCTTTAATTCCTGTGGGATTGGATTCTTATGTGGTATTTTCTGTGATTACTCTTAAAACCGATCAACACTGACAAGCATTTAAGGGTCCTAGGGAAGTGACTGAGAGGGGATCATAACCCGTCCTTAGGTTCCTAACCCTCACTGAGGTCTCAGAGTGTGGTTCCCAGACCACCAGCAGCAGCAGCTTGACCTTCTGGGGAGTTCTTAGAAATGCAAGTTCTCGGGCCAGCCCACACCTACTGAATCCTGAACTCTGGGGTGGCACCTGCTGTTTGCATTTTAATAAATTCCCCATGTGACTCTGATGCTGGCCAGAGGTTCTCAAAGCCACTGCCTTAAATGATGGGCTAATTGGGAAAAAATTAAGTCCTTAAGCTCCAAGAGCCAGGAATGTCCTCTGATTTTAAGAAAATGGTACCAAGTGACTTAGAATACATCCCCTAGGAAGACAGACTTTTTTTCCATTCAATTATTCAAAAAATATTGATTGGGTATTCAGCATGTAACAGGCACACTGCTGGGCACTAGGATGATGAACAAAATGGAATCTGTTCTGCCTTCTTGGGGCTTATAAGCAGGAATCACACCCACATACCAGCAAGTTATTAACAAATTACACTAAAATGCCATAGCATTTAGCTAAAGAAAGGACAGGTGAGAATAATGGAGGCCAAAGGTTTTAGGATTCAAAGTTGAGGCTATGGAGATGGATGGGAATGCGTGGTCCATCTGGAGCAAAGGCATCTCTAGGGAAAGGACACTGACGCTGAGATTTGGGGATGGGTAGGAGGTGAATAGGAGAATGTGGGAGAGGAGAATGGCCCAGGGAACAGATCAACACAATGCACCCACACAATTTTCCACAATGGCATGTAAAACAACTCAATAAAGGAATAAATTTCTTTTCCAAAAATGGTGCTGCCACAATTGACCATATATTGGTAAAATAACGAACCCTGATCGTAACCTTTCACCTTAAACAAAAACTAATTTGAAATGAATCATAATCTTGACTGCAGAACCACAACAACAACAAAAATAAAACTACAGAATTTTTAGAAGAAAACATAGAAGATCTTGAAGGCCAAGGGCTTGGAGAAGAGTTCTACACAGGACACCTATAAAAATGAGTAAAGGAACCCCCATTTAAAACAGTCAGAAAACCTGAAGGGGGAGCTCTTATGCACGCCTGTACTACCACTGGGGCTGCATAACCAGCGGAAAGGGAGATAATTCTTACCTTCACAAGGGAGGGCATTTTTCACATGCGGATTTTATCACCTGCTTTTACGAAGAAGCAGGAAGATCCCTCCCGGCTCCAGCACCAAGACTGTAAACCACCATGACCTCAAACTCCTGGTTTTCTCCAACTGAACTTTTATTCAAAACAACACTCCCCTTCCTCCCGATTTTCTCCTGAAACTTTGTGAAAACTGACCTCCCCTTTGTCTCTTCAGACGTGTCTATGGTTTGCCATAGTTTGCTTTGTCCTGAATTGCAATTCCTCTACTATCCCCGAATACACTCACTTTGCTAGTAAAATCCCTGGCTATTTATTTTTGAGGTTGACAGGCCAAAAGACATGAAAGTACAAACTGATGAAGTGCTCTTCATCCAAATCCAAATCAAAGTGGTCCGAAGGCTCTGGAGCAGGAAAAGCTTTGTGCATTTGCACAACTGAGTTTATTAAGAGGGACAGAAAGAGCTTGGGCTGAGCGGTGAGGTGAGTAGAGTCTAGATTATGAGATTTGCTGGGCCTGGTTGGCCATAGTAAGTAGAATGGGTTTCATTCTAAGTGCAAAGTAAAGTCACTGATGGCTTTAAAGCCCAAGAGTAACAAAATAAACGATCTTGTTTCTAAGTATTTTGCTTAGGCCTCTCACTATCTTACGGAGACGGAGGTGGGGGCTTCTTTAGTTATATTATTATGGGGAGAGGACACTGGGTGCTCCAGGAATGGTTTATTCAGACTTCACATAGAGAATTTCACTTTGAAGATATAACCAGCCCTTTGATTTAAAAAAATTTTATTTTCTACTCTTTACAGCAGAAAAGCTTAGCTATGCCAAACAGAAACTTCCCAGATGTTCTTGGGTTTTCCCCAGAACAAATTCCTGCTTATTTAAGAGAAACTTAAAAGAGGTCAAGTGCCTAAGCTCAGGAGATAGTTTACAATTTGCTGGTTGACAAGAGTTCCCAAAATGTTAAACTGTGTTGTCAATATAGTATGCACACTGCAATTGAAAACTGTTATGGGAAAAGCTGGAACCAGAAACTGAATTCAAAGAATTAAAAAGGCAGAACTAGCACCTACTGTGTTCAGCCACCTTCAAGTTCAAGTTGTCTTTAACATGTCTTACAAGCTCTGCTAGCTAGTCTTGAATGTTGTTTTCCTTTAATTGAAAGAAATCTCACTTAAGCTTTCCCCTTTTTTATGTAGGAGACTCAGAACGTTCTCTGCTTATTTATTGCCACGGGCTTTCCTGCTGGGACAAGCACACTGCTTTCATGACTTAGCAAAAGTGCGGCTCAAGTTCATCTACCCATGTAAGGCGGGCGGGCAAGCACCAGGGTGCAGCGTGTGGGCGGGGGTGTTGGCATTCGCCATGGAGATTTTATTTAAAAATAGGAAATGACTAAAAATCTTTGTTTCCTGCCAACATCCCATCCACTGTGAAATGCTTTCGATAACAGTACAGACACAGCCTGACCAATCAATGACAGGCATGCCCAGGAGGGAGAGCCTTGTTCCCGGGTCAGCATGGGAAAGGAGGACCCCTGGGCCATTCCCACCAATTTCAAATGGTCAGAGGCCACAGGCATAGCTTCTGAGGGCCAATTCAAATGTCATCAATCACCCAACACTTCCACCACGTTCAGCTTGGAAATGCAGCAGCCTGAGGAATCCAGGCTCCCTGCAAGTTGGCAGGGGGGGGCTCAAGCCCCTTCCTCCTCACCCAGAGGCACCCCTCTTCCTTGCCCTGATTCTCTGGTTTCCCCTTCGAAAAGACACTGACAGCAATGTCTCAAATGACCACACTAGGAAAACTGTCAGAGACTGGAACCTGCCAGAGAAAAGGCTTCACCCCTAACCCAGCACGGAAAGGGTGGGCTCAAGCCAAAGACATAGGCCAAAACCATGTCCCAAGAAGCTGGCTCCAAGTGTGGGATCTGACAGCACTACAGAGCCCAAGGCCATCAGCTCCCCAAATGAGGGCCTGGGGCCATTGCTGAACATTTGGCCTCCTGGGCACTAATAGCTAATGGGCAGGCTCTTGGGCAGTACAGAAGCTGGAAGTCATGATCTCCACACTGAGACCCAGAACTAGAGGGGGGGGAGGAAAGGTCTGCAAGTATATTTGTATCATACTAAAGCGAAATTAACCCCCGAACGTTTGTCTGAAACTACAGGTACAGGATAGGAAGAAGCAAAAACAAAAATTTCTAGCCCTCGGGGCAAGGTAAATGTTCATTAATGGCAAAATATCTGTTATTTCTAATTTAAGGTGTCTGACATCTCAATGAATACTTTTATTCGATCTACACTGTTTTTAAAAAATAAATATTGAAACTATGTGTTAATAGGCATTTACATATGTTAACATCTTCTAAGCCCTTTGCTACTCAAAGTGTGGAAGCCAGGCCAATAGCAGGGGTACTTCCTCAACTCACTAAAAAGCAGAATCTTGGGCCTCATGGCAGACATACAGGATCTGCACCCTAACAAGAGGCCCAGGTGACTCACCCACACAGTGACTTGTGAGAGGCACTGACTCAGCCTATTTTTCCCATCAGGCCTTATGCTTCTATCCTGACTGACCCACAGCAGTGGGTCACAACCTGGCCAATCTATGGAATTACTGTCCAGGCCCCGTGATGGACCAGTTAAATTACTCTCTGGGGATGGAATCAGGCAGAAGTATTTTTAAAAGCCTCCCCAGGACAGTTGAATGTGTCATGTTAGAGACCATTAGTCTATCCCAGTGGTTCTCAAAGTGTGGTCCTAGACTGGCAGCCTCACCATCACCAGGGAACTTGCTAGAAATGCATATTTCTTTCTGCCTTCCGTCCTTCCCTCCCTTCCTGTCTGATCTCTCTCCCTCTCCCTCTCCCTTCCTTTCTCTCCTTCCCTTCTTCCTCTCTCTCACAACCCCACAGTGACTGTGCTTATAAAAAGGGAAGGCAGTAAAACTCCAGAAGTTGTCAAAAAGCACGCATTCTAGTATCTCTTTTGCACAATATATTTGACACTTGAAATAAAAAATATTTGTTTTCGAAGGATGGCCTAACATTCACTTAAAAATGAAGATGAAGCCAGGAAGACACACTTCTAGGGGCTGAGGGAGTCACAGGGCCAAAGCATGCAATGGATGAGGAAAATGGTTTTGAGTGGTAAATAAATTCTACTGTCCCATGGTGATTTGAGGGGTTTACCCAACATCAATAGTGTTTCCCCAAATCTGATAACACAGCATCCCAGGATACTCCCCCGAGCTTTTGATTCAGTGAGTTGGACGTGGAGTTGAAAACCTTCTTTTTCACACTCATCCCTAAGTGATTCTTGTTATCAGAGAAGCTTGGAAAACACACTGCCTCCCAGGACCCCTTATTCCCTCAGTCACTTTTTCTCCAAGGGGAGCCTGACCAGCAGCGTCAGTATCCTCTGAGAACTTACTAGAAATGCATATTCCTGGGCCCCACCCCGGACTCTTCGGGTGGGCCTAGTGGTCACTGTATGAACAAGTCCTCCTGCTGATCTGACAACAATGGCACTTGGTCAGTTTCAAAACTCTTACAAATCTTTTAAATGGAAACTACCTGTTTGTATTCAAACACCTTATTTTTGGTGAGAAACACAAAGAGACGCTGGCCTCAACCTGTGCCTTGGTCTGGCTCTTTCTTAGGGAAAGGACTGTCCTCTCCCAAAGAACAGGATGAAGGAACCACGCTGAGGACAGTCCTTGGCTGTCCCCGCCAGTTATTCAGGACGACAAGAACAGAGTCAAGCACGCTGCCAAAGCAAGAGCTGTCGTGCTAGGGTGGGAGTATTAAAAAATATCACAAACTATTACTTTTATTGGAAAGGCAATATAACAGCAACAAGAAACAAAGAAAATACTGTCTAATGCGATGAGATATGTTGATCTTCCTGTTCCTCTCCTCTCTCTCTTTCCACACCGTGGGTTTGTTTGTCAAGGAATGCTGGCCACAAAGGTGTGAAAACAGACTCACAGCTCCATTATGCCCAAGTGCAAGAGGACTACTTGGAAACTTGGGGGACATAAGACAACATTTACAGCACACAGACAGGTTTCAGAGGGTTCCGGAAACCCCCAAAGTCAAATCTAAAAGCAAAGTTTTGTGGTTTTTAGCAAACACATACTGTCTAACAAGAGGTTTGCTGCCTTTATTAGCTATCCAGGAGAGGCCCGGACCCAGGGCAAGTCCAGATTTCTTTATTTCCACATATTTCACTACAAACAGATCTGTACAAAAAAGGCCTAACAATTTATGTTCTAAGATATGAAAGAAAATCCATTCCCTTACCTGGAAACCTTTTTTCCCCTGGCCTTAGAAGCTGCTACGAGAACAGGCACTTACCCACAACAGCAGAGAGCGGGGTAAGCAAGGCAGCGGCCCCAGACCCGGAGCCTGGGAGTCATGTTTTCATTTTGACTTGGCCTTGAACCACCTCCAGGACTCGGGGAAAATTACTTAAATGCTCTGAGCCTCCAGTTCTTTGTAGCAGGACTAGCGCAGCCCTAATGACACTTCCAGGCCTGATGGACATTCTGTCTGCTCCTCTAAATCCCAGGTTCCCCTGGGCTGATATTGCAAAATAAAGTGAGACTGTGACCCTGTGGGGCACTGTGTATGGGTCAGCAGGACAGGAGGCTTGCCTCACAAGCCCCAATGCCCCTGGCAGTTCCTCCCGGAGCGGCAAGGACCACTCAGAGAAGTATCGCCTCAACACCAAAGAGATGCTCAGTAGCAAGGCCCTGGCGCTCCCCTACTCTGTCCCACAGCGGCTGCTTTTTCCCTGCCCCTTCCAAATGAAGTTATCTTTTCTTCTTCCATGTAACAGTACTAAACACTCAACATTCAACAATAAAGAAAAGCGTAAGAGAGAAAATGAAAAATCAGCTATAGTCTACTATTACCAGTATAGTCACACATCAGTACATTCTATTACTACCAACATTTTGGTGTGTACCTTCCCAATTCTTCTTTGGGCCTATATACATGTGTGTATACATATATATTTCTTCCCAAATATATTATATTTTTCCAGTTCTTCTATTAATTGCTGAGCAGTTTTTTAAATTAATATATTACAATCTGTTTATCCATTCACCTGTTGATGGACAACTGGTTTCCAGTTTTGGACTATTATAAATATATCTTCCATGAATATTCTCACATAAATCTTTATGGAAACACATGTTTAAATACTTAGGAGTAGAACTGCTGGATCACAGAGAACATGTTTAACTTTGTAAGAAACACCCAAACTCTTTTCCAAAGTGGTCATAACATTTTATATTCTTGCTAGTAATGTTCTGAGAGTTGGGGTTGTTATACGTCCTTACCAACACTTGATGCTGTCAGTCATGGCTGATCATCTCATTGCCATTTTGATTTGCATTGTCCTGATGGCTAATGCTACAGAGCATCTTCTCATGTGCTTTGTAGCCAACAGATATCTTATTTTGTGATGAGTCTGCAAATCTTTTTCTCATTTCTTATTGGGTCATTTGTCTTTTTGCTATTGAATTACAGAAATTCTTTATACATTTTGGGTAAGAGTCCTTTGTCAGATTTACAACAGTTAAACACTGCAAATACTTCTAGCAGGCTGTTGCTTGCCTTTTCATTTTCTTGATGATTTTTGAAGAACAGAAGTTTTAAATTTTATCAAGATCAACATATCAGATTTTTTCTTTTATGGTTAGGGGTTTGGTGCCTTGTGGAAGAAATCTTGCTTGCCCCCAAGAAGCAAAGATGTTATTTTCTGTTTTCTTCTAGAGGCTTTGTAGTTTTAGCTTTTTCATTAGGTCTATGCTTTACCTCAAATTAATTTTGAGGCAGAAGTTGAAGTTCATTTTTCTCCATATGAATAGTCAACTGCTTCTCCATATGAATACTTTATTTCTTTTAACATTTACTATAGCCACCTTTCAAATACCTATCTCTCTCCTTTTTAATGGATGCAGAGTGTTCCCTTTCACATTTGTGCCATACTTTATTTGACCTTCCTTTGTTACTGAATATTTAGATTATTTCCATTTTTTTTCATATTAAAAGCACTGTACAAACATACTTTCACATACATTTTTGTGTACTTGCGCAATAATTTGCTATGGATCAACTTCACGAAGTAGATTTATGAGATGAAAAGATACATCCTGTATATTCTGACAGGTAACATCAGGATGCCCTGCAGAAAGGTACCAATTTAAACTCTGACCAAAACCATGTGAGAGGGCCCATGAAACAAACCCAAGCCTAAGTTTATTGCTATTAATACAGTAAACACAGCCTCAAAACAATACATAAAAAATATCTTTGTATAATGTGTTTTCATTAAATTTGAATTTAATATAACAGTTTCAGTTGTCTGACACAGGAATTGGTATTTATTCTTCATCCTTGGCTCAGAGCAATTTATATATTACAAAACTTAACTCCTGTGTATAATATCAACATTGTCTCTGAGGGTAAATTAATAGAAAAATTTTAATTCTCTTTTCCAGCAGTCTAAGAATGAGAAATCTTGACTAACTTAGAACACTTCATTACCCATAATGTTATATCCACGTGATGTGGAACCAGTCAGAACAAAGAGGTGAATAAATTCCACACTTCTGCCCTAAGACTGCAGAGGTGACTGTGTTGAGAGAACACACTTAGTCAAATACATATAGTAGGACCCAAATTACCTTCTGGAACAGACATCCTCTTTATCCTCTCAAAGAGATGTCTAATGCACACACTAACCTCCTAATAAGCAGACGCTTAGGGAAAATGTTGGTAAACCAAAGAAGAAAGTTCTAGCTATTGCTGCCACTGTGAAGTCAGATTCCTTAAATTAGTATCATGTCAGCAAAAATTAATACAGCCAACTACGGATTGTATATAACACAATTTTTTGAAGCTATGAAAGAAAGATATGTTTTAAAGGAAGAGAGCTAGGAATGTAGGGGAAAATACAAAATGTATATATTTTAATACACACAGATATTTTGGAGGTGCCCTCATAGGAATAAAACCACATTCTTAAAGATATAAAAATGTATCATGTACAGTGTTATATGATCATAAGCCTCTTGTTGCTCTGCTTTAACAATCCACAGGGCTCTGAAAACCATCTAGGTCCAAATCCATCTCTTGTAGACGAGGACATTTTGTGGAATAACAGAATATAGTCCCACAAACTAGTGAGTGGTGGTCCTGTATCTTTATTTAGAGATATGAAGAGAGGAAGGCACAGCTTTTCTCCTATGATGGAAACAGGAGGGAATGGAACTTTCCTTTCTCAGTTTCCTCTAAGTTCCTATTTATTTTCCTAGTCTTATGCCCCCCAGTCCTTTCTTCACAGCTCTTAGCTGATGCAAAAGAATCCCGTTGCTGGAATTCCAAGTCCATGAAATGTACATTTCTTTATTCTCTTCATTAGCAGGAACACTGGGCCTCTGTAGGGGATACCTTAAGATTTCTAAAGAGACTGGGAACAGTATGTAAGCCCCCATTGGACAATGCCTCCTGCTCCAGCCCCTCAATAAAACGTGGATCCTCCTGACGACCACTCTCGCTTCCCTGTGGTACCACACTGACAGCAGAGTCAGAGCCCACCGAGGCACACACTTCCTGGCAGCTCGCTCTTCAAGGTGGGGCCCGTGGTCGAGCAGCCCTGGCGCCCCCAAAGCTGGTCAGAAGGCTGAGTCATGGGCCCCCTTCCCAGACCTATTGCATCAGAATCTGCACTTTAACAAGAGCGCCACACCGCGTGTGAGAAGCGCTGAGTAAGAGAGACCTTTACACTACTTCCTGCTTCTCTGGAAAGTAAAATGGGGCCAGCAGGAAAGTGACCAGGATTTCTCTTCATTTGTTTGACCTTCCACTTTCACTTTGCAAAATTTAAATCCCACACACGTCTTTAGGGTTCGTGAGCACAGAGGCCTACCCCAAACTCCAACGTATCTGTCGGCAGAGGAAGGCAGAGCTAGGCATTTGCTTTTAATCAAGCCTAATTGGCATTGAAATGTTTTCCCAATGCCTTACTATGAAAATATTGGGATTGTTGACAGAAAACAGTACAGTATCCTCTTGACCTTTATACAAATTTCACATTTAATGCTCACGTGAAGGGACAATTTCTTTCCATTATACAGGGGGTTTCAAGCAGGCACACCAAGTGGCACTTTAAGAATTTTCTTGCAGAATTTTCTCTCTCTAAGCTTTTGCACCTTCCAGTCCTGCCTTCTCACTCTGAAGGGGGAGAAGGGCATGGCAGGATGGCGCCGGGCAGGCCCGCCCCTGTTAGCGGCGTCTTTCTCCCCTCCTTCCCCTTGACATGCACCTCCCTTGGTTGGCTGCCGCGGATGAACAATGCTCAGAAACGGGGTCAATGCCATCTTAATGCACATGCTCACACTGAATGAAAAGCTTGGCGAGTCTTTAAAAAGGAATGTCAGCCTTCAAGCTCCAACAAGCCTTGATAGAATTAAAATCGTTCAAGTGCCAAAGCTGCTGTTCTGAACCAGGGTGGACAAGCCCATGTGTCAGTCTTAACAGCCCAGTAGGAAGCCCGCTGTGATGTGCGTGAGAGCAGGCACTGTTGACTTCAATCTGCGAGCTGCATTCCAGGATATCATTGGACCAAATGCACACTGCGTAAATCAGTTCAGTGCCTGGGGTCGGTTATCACAGACCTTTAAATTCCGCTAAACTGTGACCTTTCTTGTTCCATTTTTTAAAAAAATACCTTGAGCCAGGGTGACGGTATATATAACTTATGATCCAAACTGGGACACTTTTGAGAGTGCTAAAATGCTGACAGGATGAGATGCTGGGACAATAGGCATAAACTAGGACTGTCCTAGGCAAAAATGAGACATATAATCACCCTCCCTCTAAAGAACTCATAGAGAAAAGGGAGAAGGAGAGGAATACCAATAAATAGAAACACTGTGAGATTGTTGTAAAGACACTCTAGAAACCAGCTATGAAACAGGCATCTTATAGATCCCAATGCCATGAGGCTCAATACATTCTTAATAATGAAATATGATAAAAAGTACTATGATGTTGAGAAAGCTGATAGTAATGTGTGATATTAACCAAGGTTGTGTTATTCTCAAGGTCATCATGTCTTAGCATCAATGCCACTAATACGATTTCTAGAAGGGGAGCCTCGTAATAATACCATCTCAAACATTCTCCTGGGAACTGCATTCGACCCGGAGGTACATTGGTTCCCTTTACCCCGTCCCATAACTGGATTATCTACATGGTTTCAGGATAAAAAGGCTCTCACCTTCTATTTTAAACCAAACATGACAACAGACATGCCCACACTGTACAATATGACAGTGTTTTCACATGCATTATCTTAGCTAAGATTCAAAACAGCTTTGCAAGACACTTTCCCCCTGTAACAGATAAGAAGACTGACGCTCAGAGAAGCAAGCTCCCTCTGGCCCGTGACCCTGTGACAGCGCTTACTGACCTTCATTCCCCGCATGCCACCCTTCCCCCCCCACCCCCGAGCTTTACGCTTTGCAAGTGCCATGATTATGTCACCATAGTTTTCTGGGTCTCTAGCTCTCACAGCCTAGGATATCCAATGTGCAAAGTTGTCTTTAATTAATTAAAATTATTATTTGAATGAGTGAATAAATTTCATAAGAAAAGAAATTGGTGTCTTTTCTGTTCCTGTCTGTGTTCTCATTTCATGACCCAGAGAAAGCAAATTTCATAGATATGGAGTATTTTCTTAAAATACTGAGATGCTGCTATTGAAGGAAGATGAAGGAAACACGGAATTTACTACTATGTGGCTAATTCGGCTGGAAGGAGAAGGAAAACCCAGAAATGGTGGTGTCTAATAGATTAGTGGGTGAGGTGCAGCTGAAAGCAGAAGGTTGAAAGGTACAAGACCAGCGAAAACCTTTCGTTTTCCACCTGGTTTCCTGGGACTTCAACAATAGCTCTGTGCAAAACACTTTCCCCAAACTACCACTGGAAGTCTGCGATTGGGGCTGGTACTCCATGTCTGCTACATATATACGTGTGGCTCAGAAGAACCGAAGTTGTTCAGTGCCTTCTTTAGTATTTGTTCTTCTGAGTCAACAAGGAAAAAAATAGCTCGGAAGGCTTCATGAGATTGCGGTGAGAGCTTTTGCTTCTAACATTTCCCTCTCAGTGCTTCTCCTCACTTGACACCAGGGGTGCCTACAATTATATTAGGAGTGTTCTCTCCAAGACCACTTCCTGAAAGCAAACTGCAATGGTTTGAAAAAAAAAGGAAGAAAGAAAATGAATGGGGATTAAATACACATGTACTTGGGAAAGAGTGCAGACACTAAAAAACAACACTTGTTTTCTGTAGTTCTCATTAGTTTGAGACCTGACTGGTGCTAAAGATAGTTATAATGGATTAAGTTCATGGAAAGGCGGAAGAAAAAAAACACAAAGAGATATATAAAGTGATAGTCTTCTTAAAGTTATTAAGCTTCTGTAATTGCCTATTTCTCATATTTCATCAATATAATAAAAGCACAATATGTGTACTTATTTATAATGCCAAGAAATATTATAAAACATCATTATGTGAGAATGACATATGTGTGCAGAACTTAGTTGTTTAGCTGCTCTGTATGGAACACTGATGAGAACAGAAAATTATCAAATAAGTAGATAAACTATCAAAAAAAATGATATCCATAAACGTAGCTTATACAGAAACCCTAAACCCATGCCCAAATTACTCTTCTTTCGCATATTTAAGAAGTTCTATTAAATTGGGTTGTTTGCCTCCCTCTCATACCCCCATAGCTCTGGTCAGATGATGAGGCCATAAGGACTGTTTCAGAAAGTGACAGTAACTCAAAGGCAAATTCCTACAGCAAGGGAAGAGATTTTTAAATGATGTTTAAAGAGCAGAAATGCTGGGGCAAACAGCTCTCTAAGCTGTACGGTTCTTAGAGACATTATTATTCCAGCATGATACTATAATTATGATGACAGTGACAGACTTAAGAGAAGCTTAAGTTATATTCAATATATTTTTTAAGGCACTCTGTACATATTTAATCCATTTCAGAATGTTTTCACCAAATGGTTCAAGTGAGAGATGGACAAAGAACACATACTTAGAGGGGCAAATTCTATGCCATTTGGAAAGCTCAGCTCTCCAGAAGGTTTATTCTCTGATGGAAAAAAAAACCCTACATTTTTACTACAATTCATTTTAAAATATTTTAAAAATATTTCCCATAGTGCCTGGTGATGTTCATAATTTCCAAGGATTTTTATTATGACTGTTAAAATAAGTATCCTAAACAAACTTAGAAAAAACAAAAGGCCCAGCAATTAATTATTAGGTGTCGGCCCTCCCCTGAACTGTTAGCCCCTGGGGTCTACCATCATGCTTCACTCCTCTTGTTATTCCTGCACATAGTCTAGTCTAATGCTTAGCACATAGTAAGCATTCAAAAAGTGCTGGTTGAAATAAATATTTAATTTTGTGCCAAGCCATATTATAAAGGCCGAAAATATAATTTGTGGTCAAATCATGAAATACTTTAACCCTCTGCCTTGTTTTTGTTGCACAGACCAATCTGTATATATTAAGTTTACACATTAGGAATTTCCTTTCTTTAAAATGTGACCTTATTTCATTGATTATTAATGGAAGGCCTACTTCTTAAATTCCTAAAAATTTCAGGGTAGAACGCAATTCTTTTTTACCCAAATTAATAGTAATTGATGTTTCTCAAAACAGCAGCACAGACACAAAAATCATAGGTACTTGTCATCTTGTTTGAAGCCATAGTGACCACACTGATTTACAAACCTGTGCGTTGTTTAGCTGCTTTCCCAGAGGACAACAGAGTTCAGTCTACAGGCCCACCAAGGCCAGGATCCACTGAACTTCTGTTCCCTCTGCTACAGAGGGTAAAAAAGACTTGCTTTATCACAGACACTGCATGGAGAAGACCCAAAGCAATCACGGTAGGGAAGGATGCATGCTCTATGTAAGAACACACTGCAGACTGTACTAGAATATACATTCCCCACATGCAAAGCAAACCAAAGCTAAGTTTAGTTCATTTATGTGAAAATCCTTTGCTTTTAAACCAAATTCTCATGGGATAAGCCCCCTAAATTTGGACCAAAATTTTGAGTGAATAATAAACAAATGTATTTTGAAAGGGATCTTATTCTGCAAAATAAGCATTCATAGAGCTGATTAATACTGAAAGTTATTTTTAAATAGCAAAGAAAAGACCTTAAAACAATCACAGTAAAAGTTAGTCATCAATAAGACATTTTAAGGCAGTGGCTTTGAAAGCTTATTAAAGTTATGGACCTAATCACCAGAAAATGCAGCTATGTATAGACACACACACACACTCACACAAACCTGCATGAGATCTCAAAGGGGATGTTGTCACCCCCCACCCTCAACAGATCCATGACTCAAAACTTCTGTTTGGAAGTATAAGATCTTTTCAAACTATGATCTGTTCCGATGCTTAAAAAGGACCTTCCCTTTGCTATTTTTGTTTCCAAAATAGGCTTTCCTCTTTTTTGGTGTTGTTTATAAAATGGTTCCCAACATATTAAATTTGGGTCTATAAAATAGGAGAAAAAAAGAGACATTTACTCAGTTGTGAACATGCATCCAAAAAAAAATCTTGGAGAACACCAGGAATACTTACCTTCGCCATCCCTTCCACACAGGCTTATGGGGAGGAAAGGCTGCCAAGATACCAAGAGTCAAAATACCAAAAGGAGGCACTGACTCTCTCCCTGTTATAGGAGGAGCTCCCCAGATGGAAGACAGAAAAGAAAGGTGACAAGTACCAATTAACTGTGAGTGACAAAGAAACGGCCTTTAAAAATTGAAATAAATTTTAAATAAGAATTATCTGCCACAAAAGTCATGGTCTAGCTTGAATTTTTATCACCCTCAAAGATGGTGAATTCTATTGGCTGGCCACTCATGGAAATGCAAACCCTATCTCAGTTCTGATGGCTGGGTGTGTCCATGAACCTGGAATTTGGGGTAGGAAATTCACAGAAGTTAAGTTTAGGTACTACTAAGATTACAAAATCAAGCACCTGTTCAAAACCAGACCTGCCACTAAACCACACTCTCCTCTTTCCAGTTTTTAGTTTCCCCAAATGTAAGTCAACTCAGAGAAGTTAATGTGAAAATTATGCCTGCTTAAAGTTCCAGAGGATAAGGAAATGTGTCTTTGCCTGTTACCGTCAAAGCAAAAGACCATTCTCTCCCACTACCTTTGTCCACTGCAAATGAGGTTGGCGTGAGGAGGCCTCTGTTCCCAGTTCGCTAGGTGTGGGTTTCTATGCCTTCAAATTCTCTGGAATCCCAATGCTTAAACCCCTGACCACTGCTCCACTGACGTGTTAATGATGGTGGCAGTACCGATCATATTAGCCATTTCACAAAACAAATGCATCTCTTGGAAAGGATATAGAGGGTACTAGGCATAAGGGAGGATCACCAGGATGGCTCTATTTTGCTTCCGGTGACCACAGTAAACATGAAGAAGGTGGTTCTCACACAGGAACCGAGCAGGTTAAAGACTTTCACTTGTTTACCTGATAAAGAAAGAGTCTACACATGCATGCCCTGACTACCTCCAAACATATCTAACTGCATTAATTATCACCTCCATGGGGAACCTGGTTCCTTACAGCTGAATTTCTCACCACAGCAGGGCTTTTCCCCTCACAGGATTACATTGTTCCAGGCTTAAAGTACCATTGGTGGTAAACAGAAAACTGGGTTGGGCTCTCAATAAGGCTCTCGGCAACATCTTTGAAAAACTGACATAAAAAATGAACACTGCCTTTTAATATGTCATTGTAGCACAGGCAGACATTTAAAAATTATGATGTGTGTCCCATAGGGGAATTTCCTTTAAAACAGACTTCGCCTAACCGAGCAGTTAGGATGAAGTTGCATGGTTAAGAGTCTTATATTTCAGAAAGCCTAGGACTGGGGATGAGAGCTGTTGGGTCCATCACTGAGGTGCGGAGTTATTCTAAAATGCAGCTCCGTATGATGAGAACTGGAGACTTACTTAGAGCCTGAAACACACATACACACACGAGGCAGAAGGGTGTGACACTATTTAGTAGCATTGTCCCAGATCGAACCTGAATATGGAAAGAAGGCAGGCTCTTGATAAACTGTTTACTGCCAATGTTAAGAATAACTGAGACAGACTTCCGGGAAGATGGCGGCGTGAGCAGGGGAGCAGAAATCTCCTCCCAACACTGTATTTATCTACAAAAATACAGCAAATACAACTATTCCTAAAAGAGAGACCAGAATACAGAGGAAAGCGCACAGCGTGCAGCTACACCCGAGAGGACTCAGCACCCCAAGAGGTGGGTAAGACACGGAGCCGCGACGCGGCAGGACCCGAGCACTCCCCTACCCCAGTGCACCGGCGGGAGGAGAGGATTCAGAGCCGGGAGGGAGTGGAAGTACACCCCGCGAGATAACCAGTCCTGGTGATCTGTGCGGGGAGCGCTGACCCACATCGCGCAGTGCAGCGGAGGTTGGAGAGACAGAGGGGCAGGATCTGAGCAGGGAACGCGCCAGGGTGCTTGCAGCCAGCTCCCGGGAAGGAAAAAAAAAAAGCACGCGCTTTCTTCAGCGGTCTTAAAGAGACAGGAGCCCAGCGGAGGAGCCGGAACACCCCGGCACACTCAGCCCAGCAGGCTGGGAGTCCGGGGGAGTTTCGGACGCCTTAGCTGGCGACTGGGGAAGCGTGCCCGTACTTACATTTCTCACTGAAATCAACAGCCTCTCATTCGTTCCCACCCCGGCCAGAGCGATAAAGGGCCCTGCGGAGCAGCACGGCCACGGTTGCGGAATAGTGGGGCAAGAGCGCCACCTACAGCATCCCCACAGAATCTACTCCGGGTGGGCATTTTTTGTTTTGTTTTGTTTTGTTTTGTTTTTCTTTTCTTTTTTCTTTTCTTTCTTTTTTTTTCTTTTTTTTCTCTTTTTAAAGTCTGAAAGAGCCCAGCTGACATACGTGGCAACTACCAGTGACCACTTCTATAGCCATGAAAAGACAGAGGAATATGGTTCAGACCAAAATCAACCAGACAACACCAGAGAGGGAGTCTGAAGGGATGGAAATGCACAGTCTTCCTGAAAAAGAATTCAGAATGAAAGTCATAACCATGCTGATGGACCTACAGAGAAATGTGCAAGAGCTGAGGGAGGAAGTGAGGGAACTGAGAAAAGACAATGCAGAAATCAGACAAGCGATCGACGGGCTTAACAGCAGAATGGATGAG
This sequence comes from Smutsia gigantea, assembly GCA_032199065.1. NCBI lineage: Eukaryota > Metazoa > Chordata > Mammalia > Pholidota > Manidae > Smutsia > Smutsia gigantea. Next base: position 39,169 of record JAVSCE010018702.1, on the reverse strand, counting down.
ATGCAAGAGACTGTTAATGGAATAGAAAACAGAGAACAGGAGTACAGAGCAGCTGAGGCAGAGAGAGATAAAAGGATTTCTAGGAATGAAAGAATATTAAGAGAACTGTGTGACCAATCCAAACGGAACAATATTCGCATTATAGGAGTACCAGAGGAAGAAGAGAGAGAAAAAGGGATAGAAAGTGTCTTTGAAGAAATAATTGCTGAAAACTTTCCCTCGCTGGGGAAGGAAGTAGTCTCGCAGTCCACCGAAGCTCATAGATCTCCCAACACAAGGGACCCAAGGAAGACAACACCAAGACACATAATAATTCAGATGGCAAAGATCAAAGATAAAGACAAGGTATTAAAGGCAGCTAGAGAGAGAAAAAAGATCACCTACAAAGGAAAACCCATCAGACTATCATCAGACTTCTCAACAGAAACCTTACAGGCCAGAAGAGAATGGCATGATATATTTAACGTTATGAAACAGAAGGGCCTCGAACCAAGAATATTGTATCCAGCACGATTATCATTTAAATATGATGGAGGGATTAAACAATTTCCAGACAAAGGAAAGTTGAGAGAATTTGCCTCTCATAAACCACCACTACAGGATATCTTAAATGGACTGCTCTAGATGGAAGCACTCTAAAGCTAAAAAGATGTCACCAGAGAAAATAAAATCATAGCAAAGAAAGCAGACCATCCAAATACTAACTAAAGGCAAAGAAAAAAACACCTAGTATATAAAGAATGGAGGAGGAAGAATAAGAAGGGAGAGAAATAAAGAAACATCAGACAGTGTTTACAATTACTTAACAAGAAAGTTAAGTTAGATTGTTAGATAGTAAAGAAGCAACCCTTGAACCCTTGGTAACCACGAATCTAAAGCCAGCAATGGCAATAAGTACATATCTACCAATAATCACCCTAAATGTAAATGGACTGAATGCACCAATCAAAAGACACAGAGTAGCAGAATGGATAAAAAAGCAAGACCCATCTATATGTTGCTTACAAGAGACTCACCTCAAACCCAAAGATATACACAGACTAAAAGTGAATGGATGGAAAAAGATATTTCATGCAAACAACAAGGAGAAAAAAGCAGGTGTTGCAGTATTGTATCAGACAAAATAGACCTCAAAACGAAGAAATAGCAAGAGATAAAGAAGGACATTAATAATGATAAAGGGGTCAGTCCAACAAGAAGATATAACCATTATAAATATATATGCACCCAACACAGGAGCACCACCATATGTGAAACATACTAACAGAATTAAAGGAGGAAATAGACAGCAATGCATTCATTTTAGGAGACTTCAACACACCACTCACTCCAGAGGACAGATCAACCAGACAGAAAATAAGTAAAGACACAGAGGCACTGAACAACACACTAGAACAGATGGACCTAACAGACATCTACAGAACTCTACACCCAAAAGCAACAGGATACACATTCTTCTCAAGTGCACATGGAACATTTTTCAGAATAGACCACATACTAGGCCACAAAAAGAACCTCAGTAAATTCAAAAATACTGAAATCCTACCAACCAACTTCTCAGATCACCAAGGTATAAAACTAGAAATAAATTTTAGAAAGAAATCAAAAAGGCTCACAAATACATGGAGACTTAACAACATTCTCCTAATTAATCAATGGGTTAACGACCAAATCAAAACAGAAATCAAAGAATATATGGAGACTAGTGACAACAACAACACAAAGCCACAACTTCTGTGGGACGCAGCAAAGGCAGTTCTAAGAGGAAAGTATATTGCAATCCAGGCCTATTTAAAGAAGGAAGAACATTCCCAAATGAATAGTCTAAAGACACAATTACTGAAATTGGAAAAAGAAGAACAAAAGAGGCCCAACGTCACCAGAAGGAGGGACATAATAAAGATTACAGAAGAAATAAATACAATTGAGAAGAATAAAAAAATAGAAAAAATCAATGAAACCACGAGCTGGTTCTTTGAGAAAATAAACAAAATAGATAAACCCCTAGCCAGACTCATTAGGAGAAAAAGAGAATCTACACACATAAACAGAATCAGAAATGAGAAAGGAAAAATCATGATGGACCCCACAGAAATACAAAGAATTATAAGAGAATATTATGAGAATCTATATGCTAACAAGCTGGAAAACATAGAAGAAATGGACAAGTTCTTAGAAAAATACAACCTTCCAAGACTGACCAAGCAAGAAACAGAAAAACTAAACAGACCAATCACCAGCAACGAAATTGAATCGGTGATCAAAAAACTACCCAAGAACAAAACCCCCGGACCTGATGGATTCACCTCTGAATTCTACCAGACATACAGAGAAGACATAACACCCTTTTCCTTAAAGTTTTCCAAAAAATAGAAGAGGAGGGAATACTTCCAAACTCATTCTATGAAGCCAGCATCACTCTAATACCAAAACCGGGCAAAGACCTCACCAAAAAAGAAAATTACAGACCAATATCCCTGATGAACGTAGATGCAAAAATACTCAACAAAATATTAGCAAACCGAATTCAAAAATACATCAAGAGGATCATACACCATGATCAAGTGGGATTCATCCCAGGGATGCAAGGATGGTACAACATTCGAAATCCATCAACATCATCCACCACATCAACAAAAAGAAGAACAAAAACCACATGATCATCTCCATAGATGCTGAAAAAGCATTTGACAAAATTCAGCATCCATTCCTGATTAAAACTCTCAACAAAATGGGTATAGACGGCAAGTACCTCAACATCATAAAGGCTATATATGACAAACCCACAGCTAACATCATACTTAACGGCGAGACGCTGAAAGCTTTTCATCTAAGATCGGGAACAAGACGGGAATGCCCACTCTCTCCACTGTTATTCAACATAGTACTGGAGGTCCTAGCCACGGCAATCAGACAAAACAAAGACATACAAGGCATCCAGAATGGTAAAAAAGAAGTCAAATTGTCACTATTTGCAGATGACATGATATTGTACCTAAAAAACCCTAAAGACTCCACTCCAAAATGACTAGAACTAATATCTGAATTCAGCAAAGTTGCAGGATACAAAATTAACACACACAAATCTCTTGCTTTCCTATACACTTACGATGAACTAACAGAAAGAGAAATCAGAAAAACAATTCCATTCACAATTTCATCAAAAAGAATAAAATACCTAGGAATAAATCTAACGAAGGAAGTGAAAGACCTGTACTCTGAAAACTACAAGACACTCCTAAGAGAAATTAAAGAGGACACTAACAAATGGAAATGCATCCCATGCTCTTGGCTAGGAAGAATAAATATTGTCAAAATGGCTATACTACCTAAAGCATTCTACAGATTCAATGCAATCCCTATCAAACTACCAACAGCTTTCTTCAATGAACTGGAACAAATAATTCTAAAATTCATATGGAACCACAAAAGACCCCGAATAGCCAAAGCAATCCTGAGAAGGAGGAATAAAACAGGGAATTACGCTCCCTGACTTCAAGCTCTACTACAAAGCCACAGTAATCAAGACAATTTGGTATTGGCACAAAAACAGACCCACAGACCAGTGGAACAGAATAGAAAATCCAAACATTAACCCAAACATATACAGTCAATTAATAGTTGATAAAGGAGCCTTGGATATACAATGGTGAGATGACAGCCTCTTCAGCAGCTGGTGTTGGAAAAACTGGACAGCTACATGTAAGAGAATGAAACAGGACTACTGTCTAGCCCCATACACAAAGGTAAACTCAAGGTGGATCAAAGACCTGAATGTAAGTCATGAAACCATAAAACTCTTAGAAAATAACATAGGCAAAAATCTCTTGGACATAAACATGAGCGACTTCTTCATGAACATATCTCCCCGGGCAAGGGAAACAAAAGCAAAAATGAACAAGTGGGACTATATCAGGCTGAAAAGCTTCTGTACAGCAAAGGACACCATCAGTAGAACAAAAAGACATCCTACAGTATGGGAGAATATATTCATAAATGACGTATCTGATAAAGGGTTGACATCCAAAATATATAAAGAACTCACGTACCTTAACAAACAAAAAGCAAATAATCCAATTAAGAAATGGGCAGAGGACATGAATAGACACTTCTCCAAAGAAGAAATTCAGATGGCCAACAGGCACATGAAAAGATGCTCCACATCGCTAATCATCAGAGAAATGCAGATTAAAACCACAATGAGATATCACCTCACACCAGTGAGGATGGCCAACATCCAAAACACAAACAACAACAAATGTTGGCGAGGATGTGGAGAAAAGGGAACCCTCCTACACTGCTGGTGGGACTGCAAATTAGTTCAACCATTGTGGAAAGCAGTATGGAGGTTCCTCAAAAAACTCAAAATAGAAATACCATTTGACCCAGGAATTCCACTCCTAGGAATTTACCCTAAGAATGCAGCAGCCCAATTTGAAAAAGACATATGCACCCCTATGTTTAACGCAGCACTATTTACAATAGCCAAGAAATGGAAGCAACCTAAGTGTCCATCAGTAGATGAATGGATAAAGAAGATGTGGTACATATACACAATGGAATATTATTCAGCCATAAGAAGAAAACAAATCCTACCATTTGCAACAACATGGATGGAGCTAGAGGGTATTATGCTCAGTGAAATAAGCCAAGCCGAAAAAGACAAGTATCAAATGATTTCACTCATATGTGGAGTATAAAACAAAGAAAAAATACTGAAGGAACAAAACAGCAGCAGACTCACAGAACCCAAGAACAGACTAATAGTTACCAAAGGGACCAAAGGGAAAGAGACTGGGGAAAATGGGTGGGAAGGGAGGGATAAGAGGGAAAAAGGGGCATTACGATTAGCAGACGTAATGTTGGGGGGGCACGGGGAGGGCAGTACAACTCAGAGAAGACAAGTAGTGGTTCTATAGAATCTCACTATGCTGATGGACAGTGACTGTAATGGGGTTGGTGGGTGGGACCTGATGAAGGGGTAGTTTAATAACCATAATATTGCACATGTAATTGTAGACTAATGATACCAAAATAAATTATATTAAAAAAATTAAAATTTAAAAAAATTTAAAAAGTGAAAAAATAAAGAATAACTGAGACAATGTTTATTAACAGGTAGGTGTATATTTAAGCAAAATTGACTGAAATGTAATCCCAGCTAAAGTAAAATGACAGCTTAGACCTGCTGACGCCTGGTGAAACAATATGTTTAGCGCCAGATCTGTGGGGGAAAATGCCTCTGAGAATGTTTTTATGGGACTCCTTAAGGAATGTAGGACTTTCACTGAGGTATGGTTTTTTATGTACTATGCATTTTATGAAGCTTCAAAATCATTAACCTTAAGCTGAATGCATTAAAGTACAGAAAAAATAAACGTCAAATCCATTTGCTCAGCCTTACATTAAAAGGAATGTACTGCCCCTAAATTTGGTCATTGTTCTGTCCCTTTTTCTATTTGTCCCCAGCAGTGGCACAAATTGGGTGGCAGAGAGAAGAATCTCTCCACGGAGGTGTCAGAGAGAAAACTTCAGTACTCACGTGATTCAAGGAATGGACAGGAGAGAACTGTAAGAAACCAAGTGCTTCTTCAACAGCGGAAGCCAAATTCAGCAAGTTTATGCAAGACAACAAAGACAACCTCTCTCTAAAGAACAGAAAACTGAAAGTTTGCCCAGAACCTGGGAGGAAAGAACCAACACATCCTTTGCCAAATATACTGCTGCTGATGGACACGACAGATGGGGACACGTTACAGAGCTCATAATGTGAGCGCCAATGGTCAGGACATGTTTATGAGACTCGGTTTATATGCTTATCCTGAACAAACCAGAATATCGCTCACACAGCAGAGGGGGCCAAGTTAGATGCCTTCCTGAAATGTAAGGCTGTGGCCAAGGAGCAAAACCTCAGGGAAGGTGCACGAAGGGAGAAAGCAGAGGGGGCTCACGTGGCCCGAGCGAGACTTCAGCCGAGGAGGCTTTCAGCAGAGCCGTCTCTGAGTGAACGCACTGCCCGTGCCTGCTCGGTGAGTCCTGTTTGCAACTAGCCTCTGACACAGAGGATGGGTTGATTTGCAGTTTGCATTGTTATACCAAACAGGCCAGGGTTCCAGACAGTGAGAGAAGAAGATATCTTTCTTCATGATACTGGTCTGTCAAAAGAACTGCTGGCACAAAGAGATTTTATGATATTTCCTGAAAGTATTAAGATGTTAAGAAGTTAGTGAAAAGTCTCAGATAATTACAGTGTACGTGGAGAAAGAACCACACAGTTCACTTCTTGGATGAGCAATGTCTTAATCTGCCACTGATGATGGCCAATCATAACTAAATAACTTCCCTTTCAATGACTGCTGCATCTGCACCTTAACCGCTATCTTGGATAAGGACCCCTGGATCTTCAGTGTCAGCGTCCCCAGCAGCTACTGCTGGCTTCCCAAGCTAGGATACAGAATGGTGTGCATCTGTATGTGACCTGGATGTAAGGCTTGGTCCTTCTGCAGCTATTTTACCACCACGCAGGGCAAGTCTAAGACACAGCGGCTCATGGTGGAAGGCAGAATAGAATGACAGTAAAAACTGGGGTCTTTCATGATATTGAGCCCCGCATGAGAACAGACAGTCCATGACTTACAATGGTCCAACCTGTGATTTCCTTACTCTACGATGGTGAAGAAGTGATATGCATTCAGTAGAAACCCTACTTTGAAGTTGATCTTTTCCCAGGCTAGGGATATGCAGAACGATGTGCTCTTGTGGTGCTGGGCAAAGGTGGGGAGCTGACAGCTCCCAGTCAGCCACGAGATCATGATACCCATTCTGCACCCATACGATGGTTCTGTTTTTCGCTTTCAGTATAGTATTCAATAAATTACAGGAGATATCAACACGTTATTACAAGACAGGCTTTGTGTTAGATGATTTTGCCCAATTACAGGCTAATGTAAGTGTTCTGAGCGTGTTTAAGGTAGGCTAGGCTAAGCTATGATGCTTGTGGTTTAGGCATATTAAATTCATTTTTGACTTACGGTATATGCATTTTAGGACGGGATTATCAGGACATAACCCCAGTGGAAGTTGAAGAAGATCGGTACACCAAGTCCTGGGCTGTTTCTCATACCTACAAGACAGGGGTTCTCAAAGTATGGTCCCCAGTGATCAACATCATCCCCACTAGGGAACTTAATAGAATCACAGTACAAGTTGGGAACTCAGCACCTAGTCTCAAGCCTCACCCCAGACTTGTTGAATAGAAATTTTACGGTTAGGGTCCAGCAGTCTGTGTTTTAGTAAGAAGCTCTGTGATCTAATGCACTTCAAAATTTAAGAACCATTGCTGTAGGAAACACTACATATGACATCAGGTATCCACCACCATTAGTCACAATCAAATGAATGTCAAACCACACAAAACGGGTTAAGTGGGTACCATGCTGCCCTCCATTTTCTAAACAAAATATTATCACAGATGAAGAAGGGCAAGAGAGACAAAGGAACATTCAATAAAGTCTCAAACAAAAGCTTTCGCATCATTATTGTGTAGAAATAATAAGCATATTTGTAAGTGTCTGAAGAAAACAGAAGACCTAGGAAGAGCAGGCCTGAGAACGAACTGGGCTGAGAGAAAGACCACTATTCCAATTAGCCAAGATCCTTTTTCTTTTTCTGGTGAAAGTGAAACTGAGTTGTTGGAGGAGTGGAATAAAGAACAAAGTGCCAAAATAGAAGGTGTGTGTGTGGGGGGGTGCACATAACTGAATGACATAAAGCACTAGACAAAATATTTCTGAAAGGTGCGAAGATTTGAACAGGGGACTAGAGACGGGCTGCAGAAGCCTGAAGTGGTTTGGCAAACGCTCTGAGGGAGGGGTTGGTTTTCTGGCCTAAGGGAAAGTGGAAGGTAAATTAAGCACTTACAGAGCAGAAGGCACAGCAAGTAGGAAGCAGACAAGTAATGTTCAGCAGCTGGGTGAAACTATCTGTTGATGGAAAATGCCCGAGGTTCCATGACATCCTATACTACCCCGAATGCTGGGGGCAGAAGGGAACTGTGCCGGTGTTTACAGTCTAGGCAGGGAAGGGAAAAAAGGAGATATTTAGATACTGAACACAGAGAAATAAGCACATATCTTATGTGATTAATGTGCTAATGATGAGAAACTGTAAGATACGGCACTGATCTGGACAAGAACCCCAAGAAGTTTGAAACTATTCTGATAATTTTCACCAAGAAGCATTTTGCATATGGATATCTAAGAGCAGAGTAATCAACCTGGCTTCCCATTAACATCTCCTGGGGAATTCTTAAATCCCATTTTATAAAAATAGACTAGGCCCTACCCCAGACCAATTGACACAGAATCTTTGAATATGATGCTTGGATACGCATATTTTTAAGAAGCTCCTCCAATCATTCTGATGCAGAGTGAGGACTGAGAATCAGTGGGGAATAGAGAGAGGCACAGACATGCCTCTGGGACCTCAGTATCCAGCTGGAGAGATGTGACCTTCACAGGTGCCACATGAGCAGAACAGAGGAAGGGCAAGGGAAGTTCCACGGAGCAGAGGGGAGCTGGTTGAGGACTTGGGGGTGCCTAGGATTTGGAGGGGCAGAGAAGCGATTTGGTGGTAGGCAGGCACACGGCTCTGTACAGCCACCATGGGGAGGAGGGATACACAGAGGGGAGGAGGGAAACCCTGTAGTCCTGATGGTTGACTGTCTAGCTCTGTTCTGCCCAGGCTGGTTACCACAGTAACCTCATTCTCCTAGCCAGTAAATAGTTTAGGAAATGACATGTGGCTCAATTCAATGAGCTGTAAAGAGACATTCTTTAGGGTGCTTTTGGGAGAAGTTTCCTCACTCTTAAAAGAGACATACAATGCCTTGTCTGGGTGTCAGCCATCCTGCCACCAGCAGATGGTAGACAGCAGAGCGGAGTGACAGTAACAACCTGGGCCCCTGGTGGGATCACTGAGCCACTGAATCAATCAACCTCAAAAGTTGCTCTCTGGATTTATGTAAAAGATGAACCTCTTTCACTGCATAAGGTAATTTGAGTTGAGGTTCTCTTGGGCTTTTAGTTGCACCTAAAACATTTTTAAACAGTATGACTGGAAAGATGAGTTGAAATGAATATTTAAGGGTTCATAAACTGGGTTCAGCAACCTGGATTTTTATGCTTGTGCAAAGAGACTTTATTAATTAGGAGTCTTATAAATAAGAGTGACATTGTTGGTAGTAACCTGAATGGCAGGGAAACGAGTTGGGTTACTTACTAATAGTTCACAAAATGTTTCATTCCCTAGTTTTCTCATGGGCAGTAAAAGTGAGTGTAAAAGTCAAGGTTGGGCAGAAAATAGTACAAAAGTTCCTAAGATATGGAGGGAAATAGCCAACTTTCTCAGCCAGTTTGTTTTGCTGAAATACTCACTTTCATGATCTTTGAGGAGGTGCTCAGGCACCCTCCCGGTGATAATCAGTTAGAAACTAAACCTATAATGTTGCTCATTGGAATGGAAATGTCCCTCTGCCTCTTCATACACAGAGACAGCCAATGTGCAGCCACAGAATTAACTTTACAAGCCTCATCCAAAAGGAAGGCATTGTCCTGTGACCTGAAGGTTGCTAAACCTGCATTTGAAAGTAGAAGTTATAAAAATATTACAAGCTGTTTTATTTTACATGAAACCTCCACTGGCACCAGTTACAATGAATGTAGTAATTATATTCTCCATGTTGCCAGTAATTATCTTCTCTAGCCAGTTTTTAAAATATTTCCTAGTCGACTTTTAAGATTAACAGTACAATTACTAAACCATTGATCCTTTTAACCTCTTCTCTTAAAACCCCAAGGTGAAGGACAATTATCAAGGCAAATAATGACATTCTGTGGATGTACCACCCCAGAGAGCAAAATCTAGGGGGATGGATTTTCAGTAATATTCTTGGCTAAGAAAAGCTAGTTGCCAATATGTGATGTTATAGGAAAATATGAAATCTGACTTCAACAGGCATTCCTGGCTACTTTCTAAGGTTTGACCAACTAGTCATCCTTAAATGAAGACCAAATGTCACCTCCTTTGCAGTCAACTCTTTAGGTGACTATTAAGGGTAGAAACAGTGTGCATCCTAAGGAGATGGATGGGACACAGCGTGATGGAAAGGGAGTCATGACATAATGTAATTTAACTGTACCCTATTAGTGTGAGCTGAGAGCTACAGAAACACAGAGAAGGGGTAGATATTCCAAGCTGGACGTGGGAAAGGGTTACTTTGGAGGGCCTTGTCCTTAAACTGATTCTTAAAGGTGAGTGTGTGAGTCCTGAAGGCAAGGATGTGTAGCAGACGTCAAAGCAGACGTACAGCAGATGCACAGGCAAGAAGAGACCACTGGATGGGGTGTGTGCCAGGCAGCTGAGGGGAATGAAATATTCATGGGCTGGATGACGAAGGGCTTACTATGTCAAGCCATGGAGTTTGGATTTTATTTGCAGAGCAATGGAAGTCACCTGAGCGCAAAAGCCACAGGATCGGGTTTGTTTTAGGAATTACTACTGCTCTGGCTGGAGTGTGGAAAATGACTTGGCCAGCAGAGGAGGAATGAGGAAGCAAGGAGACTCCTTAGGAGCTGCTGCCTTGTGGAACTGTCCAATAGCAAGAGGGGCCAGAGGCAGGTCTGGGCTGGAGTCTAGTGGTGTAGGGTGGTTGAGCCCAAGGGTAGAGCTGCCAGTTCTGAGAGAGGGGCAAAAAGTCTTGAATCTCAGGGTGGCAAACCAGGGAGACCATGAGCTCTTCTGGTTAAGGCTGCCCAGGAGGAATCAGTGGGGAATAGAGAGAGGCACAGACATGCCTCTGGGACCTCAGTATCCAGCTGGAGAGATGTGACCTTCACAGGTGCCACATGAGCAGAACAGAACCCTGGGGGCTAATGAGGCCACACAGCATTTCAGTTTTGTAAGCCACCTAACTTTCATAGATAATTCTGTTTGATGTGCACAAACTGTACTGTATAGTTAATCTCATTCCAACTCAACATGTTAAATTCATGCTTTTCTTCCCAAAAGCAAAAAGGTAACTCGAGCATTCAATATGGCGGTGTGAGAAGGAGACAGAGAACTCCTACCAAAACCACAGATAGTGTGAAAATAGTTAATACAACTAACCCTAAAAAAGCAACAGGAAAGAAGGCTGCACCAGACTGCATACACACTTCATGAACAGAGCAGACCTCACACAACAGTATAATGTACGAAAGCCTTGATCCATTGGGACCTGAGCCCTTCCCCCACCCCAGCTCACCAGTAGGCGGAAGAAAAATGGAGTTGGGGAGGAGGTGGAAGCCCAGGACTACTGAACACCTAGACCTGGAGATCTGCTTTGCGAGCAGAAACCTACATTGTATGGTGCTCTGGAGGATGGGGAGCTGGGACAGATGGAGTGCTTGAGAAACAGATTCTAGCCATTTGTGGAGAAGGGGATCCACACCCAGCCGCTCTGGGACAAGGGAAAGGCAGGCAGTCTGAGAGGCTTCCTAGCAACAAGAGGGCTGCTGAAGGGATGGGGTTTGCATGAAGCTTGCTTCGTGGGAGAAGGGATGGGGGACAAGGTTGTCTGGGGATGCTCGGCCCAGCAGATTGGGAACGTTGGGGAGCTTCAGGCACTCCATCCCCCTGGCTGGCTACTCAGCTCTGAGGCCCTCCACTGTGATACACAGCCTGCCGAGCCTTCCTCCAGACCTGACAGCACTGCTTCGCAAACTGGCAGTCACTGCACTGGCATTAGGCCAGCCACAGAGAGGCCTAACCTACACCACCTAGAGAAGCCAAGCACAGAGGCTTACACCCGTGTACTTGGCCCACTGGCTGTGATACCAGGACAGGTAGGGCAGACGAGAGTCAGGAAACAGATCTTTCCTCCCCCCAGGCACAAGCTCTGCTCCACTATGCCCCCAACCTCACTCTAGGGGCTGAGCAGCTTCAGAGACTGGAGCTTCTGGGCACTAGGGGGCACCACACAGAAATATGAAACGTCAAAAGAACATGGTACAGACCAAAATCCCACAAACCCCAGAAAAAGAGCCAAATGAAACAGAACTCACCAATCTTCCTGAAAGAGAGTCAAAAATAAAAATCATAAACATGCTTACAGAGGTACAGAAAAATATTCAAAAATTCAGGAATGAATTTAAGATGGAGATTCAATCATTAAGAAATTCCATACCTGAAATGAAACTTAAAATGGAGGGATTTAAAAGAAGATTAGATGTAGCAGAAGGGATGGTAAATGGAATAGAAATTAGAGAAGAGGAATACAAAGAAGCTGAGGTACAGAGAGAAAAAAGAATCTCCAAGAATGTAAGAATACTGAGAGAACTGTGTGACCAATCCCAACAGAACAATTTTCACATTATAGGGGTACCAGAAGAAGAAGAGAGAGAAAAAGGGATAGAAAGTGTCATTGAGGAGGTAATTGCTGAAAACATCCCAAATCTGGGGAAGGAGATAGTCTCTCAAGCCATGGAGATGCACAGATCTCCCAACACAAGGGACCCAAGGAAGACAACATCAAGACATATAGTAATTAAAATGGCAAAGACCACAGATAAAGACAGACTTTTAAAAGCAGCTACAGAGAGAAAAAAGAACACATACAAAGGAAAACCCATCAGGCTATCATCAGATTTCTCAACAGAAAGCTTATAGGCCAGAAGGGAGTGGCATGATATTATTAATGCAATTAAGCAGAAGGCCCTCAAACCAAGAATACTCTACCTGGCAAGGTTATCACTTAAATTTCAGGAGGGATTAAACAATTTTCAGAGAAGCAAAAGCTGAGAGAATTTACCTCCCACAAACCACCTCTACAGTGTATTTCGGAGGGACTCCTATAGATGGAAGTATTCCTAAGACTAAATAGATGTCATGCAAGGGATATAGACAAAGACTACAGAATATGATTCATAACATACAAAGAATGGAGGAGGAAGAAAAAGGAGGAAAAAAAAGAATCTTTAGGTTCTATTTGTAATAGCATACGAAATGAGCTAAATTAGACTGTTAGATAGTAAGGGAATTACCCTTGAACCTTTGGTAACCACGAATCTAAAGCCTGCAATGGCAATGAGTACATACCTATTGATAATCACCCTAAATGTAAATGGTCTGAATGCACCAATCAAAAGACGTAGAGTCACTGAATGGATAAAAAAACAAACCTATCTATATGCTGCCTTCAAGAGACTCACTTCAAACCCAAAGACATACACAGACATGAAAGTAAAGTGTTGGAAAAAGATATTTCATGCAACTAATAGGGAGAAAAAAGCATAAGTTGCAGTACTTGTATCAGACAAAATAGACTTCAAAACAAAGAAAGTCACAAGAGACAAAGAAGGACATTACATATTGATAAAAGGGGTCAGTCAAACATGAGAATATAACTATTATAAACATCTATGCACCCAACACAGGATCACTTACATATGTGAAACAAATTCTAACAGAATTAATGGGGGAAATAGAATGCAAGGCATTCATTTTGGGAGACTTCAACACATCACTTACTCCAAAGGACAGATCAAACCAGACAGAAAATAAATGAAGAGACAGAGGCGCAGAACAACGTATTAGAACAGATGGACTAACAGACATATACAGAACACTCCATCCAAAAGCAACAGGATACACATTCTTCTCAAGTGCACATGGAACATTTTCAAGAATAGATCATATATTAGGCCACAAAAAGAACCTTAGTATATTCAAAAAGATTGAAATTGTACCAACCAGCTTTTCAGATCACAAAGGTATGAAACCAGAAATAAAGTACTCAAAGAAAATGAAAATCAGAAATGAGAAAGGAAAAATCACTACAGACACCACAGAAACACAAAGAATTATGAGAGAATACTATGAAAAATTATATGGTAACAAATTGGATAACCTAGAAGAAATGGACAACTTTCTAGAAAAACACAACCTTCCAAGGCTGACCCAGGAAGAAACAGAAAATCTGAATAGACCAGTTACCAGCAAAGAAATTGAATTGGTAATCAAAAAACTACCTAAGAACAAAACCGCTGGACCAGATGGTTTCACTGGTGAATTTTATCAAACATTTAGTGAAGACCTAATACCCATCCTCCTTAAAGTTTTCCAAAAAGTAGAAGAGGAGGGAACACTCCCAAACTCATTCTATGAGGCCAACATCACTCTAATACCAAAACCAGGCAAAGACACCACCACAAAAAAAGAAAATTACAGACCAATATCCCTGATGAACGTAGATGCAAAAATACTCAACGAAATATTAGCAAACCGAATTCAAAAATACATCAAGAGGATCATACACCATGATCAAGTGGGATTCATCCCAGGGATGCAAGGATGGTACAACATTCGAAAATCCATCAACATCATCCACCACATCAACAAAAAGAAGGACAAAAACCACACGATAATCTCCATAGATGCTGAAAAAGCATTCGACAAAATTCAACATCCATTCGTGATAAAAACTCTCAACAAAATGGGTATAAAGGGCAAGTACAAAAGCAAGACAAGGATGCCCACTCTCCCCACTTCTATTCAACATAGTACTTGAGGTCCTAGCCACAGCAATCAGACAACACAAAGAAATAAAAGGCATCCAGATTGGCAAGGATGAAGTTAAACTGTCCCTGTTTGCAGATGACATGATACTGTACATAAAAAACACTAAAGAATCTACTCCAAAACTACTAGATCTAATATCTGAATTCAGCAAAGTTGCAAGATACAAAATAAATACACAGAAATCTGTTGCATTTCTACACATTGACGGTGAACTAGCAGAAAGAGATATCAGGAAAACAATTTCATTCACAATTGCATCAAAAAGAATAAAATACCTAGGAATAAACCTAACCAAGGAAGTGAAAGACTTATACTCTGAAAACTACAAGACACTCATGACAGAAATTAAAGAAGATACCAATAAATGGAAACACATCCCATGCTCACGGATAGGAAGAATTAATATTGTCAAAATGGCCATCCTGCCTAAAGCAATCTACAGACTCAATGCAATCCCTATCAAAATACCAACAGCATTCTTCAATGAACTAGAGCAAATAGTTCTAAAATTCATATGGAACCACAAAAGACCCCGAATAGCCAAAGCAATCCTAAGAAGGAAGAAGAATAAAGTGTGGGGAATTATGCTCCCTGACTGCAAGCTCTACTACAAAGCCACAATTTGGTCCTGGCACAAGAAGAGACCCATAGACCAATGGAACAGACTAGAGAGCCCAGATATAAACCCAAACATATATGGTCAATTTATATACAATAAAGGAGCCTTGGATACACAATGGGGAAATGACAGCCTCTTCAACAACTGGTGTTGGCAAAACTGGACAGCTACATGTAAGAGAAGGAAAGTGGATTATTGTCTAACCACATACACAAAAGTAAACTCAAAATGGATCAAAGACCTGAGTGTAAGTCATGAAAACATAAAACTCTTAGAAAAAAACATAGGCAAAAATCTCCTGGACATAAACATGAGCAACTTCTTCCTGAACATATCTCCCCAAGCAAGGGAAACAAAAGCAAAAATGAACAAGTGGGACTATATCAAACTAAAAAGCTTCTGTACAGCAAAGGATGCCATCAATAGAACAAAAAGACGTCCTACGGTATGAGAGAATATATTCATAAATGATATATCCGATAACGGGTTGACATCCAAATTATATAAAGAGCTCATGCACTTCAACAAACAAAAAGCAAATAAGCCAATTAAAAAATGGGCAGAGGATATAAATAGACACTTCTCCAAAGAAGAAATTCAGATGGCCAACAGGCACATGAAAAGATGCTCCACATCGCTAATCATCAGAGAAATGCAAATTAAAACCACAATGAGATATCACCTCACACCAGTGAGGATGGCCACCATCCAAAAGACAAACAACAAGTGTTGGCGAGGATGTGGAGAAAGTGGAATTCTCCTACTTTGCTGGTGCGAATGTAAATTAGTTCAACCATTGTGGAAAGCAGTATGGAGGTTCCTCAAAATACTCAAAATAGAAATACCATTTGACCCAGGAATTCCACTCCTAGGAATTTACCCTAAGAATGAAGCAGCCCAGTTTGAAAAAGACATATACAACCCTATGTTTAATGCAGCACTATTTACAATAGCCAAGAAATGGAAGCAACCTAAGTGTCCATCAGTAGATGAATGGATAAAGAAGATGTGGTATATATACACAATGGAATATTATTCAGCCGTAAGAAGAAAACAAATCCTACCATTTGCAACAGCATGGATGGAGCTAGAGGGTATTATGCTCAGTGAAATAAGCCAGGCAGAAAAAAACAAGTATCAAATGATTTCACTCATCTGTGGAGTATAAGAACAAAGAAAAAACTGAAGGAACAAAACAGCAGCAGACTCACAGAACCCAAGAATGGACTGACAGTTACCAAAGGGAAAGGGACTGGGGAAGATGGGTGGGAAGGGAGGGATAAAGGGGAAAAAGGGCTATTAGAATTAGCACACATAACGTAGCGGGAAGGGAGAGGGATACTGGGAAGGCAGTATAACACAGAGAAGACAAGTAGTGATTCTGTAGCATCTTACTACACTGATGGACAGTGACTGTAATGGGGTATGTGGTGGGGACTTGATAATAGGGGGAGTCAAGTAACCATAATGTTGCTCATGTAATTGTACATTAATAATAGCAAAAAAAAAGGAAAGGGGTAAGAAAACATTTATGGGTGGGTGGGATGAGAAACATATTAACACTGAATAGAAGCAAGAACAACAAAAAAAGATACATATCACTCCAAGACGTGCTTACACCAACCCAGGTATTCCCGCCAAGCAGTCATACCCTGAGTTGGCCTTTTTGTTAGAAATCCCTCAACAACCAGATTTAGACTAAGCTTGTAGCCTCTCACTTCCCTTTTCTCACCTCCCTCCTGAAACTTGCTTATGCTTTCAATTGTTACCTTTTATTCTCACCATTATTCCCTTTGTTGTTAAAATGAGCAGTCATTTTCCACTAGCAGATGAGCCAGTATTTACAAAGTGCCAAGTACAGTACCCGACATATAGGGGACACTCAGTAAGTGTTACTGTTTTTGTCTGCTGTTTACAGCACTTCCCCCTCCTTGAACATAGGCCTTGGGAGTCCACTTGTCCAATTCTCCTCTCTACTTTGTTATACACATCCTCTCTATAGACGTATAGGAGGTATTGTACCTCCAACATGTTTGTACTCTAGATCACAAGGATGAAAAACTGTAACTGAGTGAGCACTGAGCACCTATTCAGGATCTTCCCTGGGAGAAGGGAGAATCAGGTATCATTTGTTATTCATATTTGCTTCAAAGACCAATGCAGTATCTCTCAGGACATGTGTACGTATATTTATCATTTGTTTGCCTGTTATGTGCCCAACAGGAGGCATGAGAATGTTTTTACTGAATCAGAATATGTCATTGCTTTTCCTAGCAACTCATGTGAGCAGATGGCAAATGACTATTTTTATGGCTTATTTCTCTATTTCATGTAGAAATATTTATTAACATTGTATTTCTGTCGCATGTGTGCAACCAGCAAGAAACCATGTTAGGCAAATTCCAGGAAGGCTGGGGAAGGGAGAATGAAAGCTGATCCACTCTGGCTTTTGTCTTAGCAGGTGAGCAAGTCGCAGCCCTCGGATGGAGAGCAAGGAACACCCGCCTATTCCCCTGAAGCCAAAAAATGCTAAGCTCTTAAGACAACATCAATAGCCATCCAGAGCGACTCTCTGCACCTGACAGCACATTTCATCCAATCTGAGCTGTCACCATCACAAGATGGACATTATTTTTATGTACCACTGAGAAAGCAAAGGCATCCCAGTCAGGGGTAGAACAGGGGAGCCCCACATGAAACTGGGACACCAAAAAGCCACCGAGAAATAAGCCTACCATGCCGAAAGGGATGGCAAGGAGGCTATGGAACTTGTGTGTGGTGTGGGGAAATCTCTTCGGAGGAGGTAAACCTTAGGCAGTACTCTGTGGGTATGCATTCTGAATTCTAACCACCAGTGAGACCCAAACACCCTGCAGGCAGGGACTCTAAGCCTCGGTCTTAGCCCAATAGTACCCCCAGGTGACGGGTAGCATCAAACTCCTGAAAAGAGGTGGACTTCAACAACAACTGTAAGCTACATCCTTATTTCAGACATGTTAATGCATAAAAATATGTGCATCTGGGAATCGATATAGAACCCTCACCCACTGTGGGAGCATCTTGGGACAGGCTCTGGAGCTGAGAATACCAAAACCAGAAAGAAGGAAGAAGAAATCAAAGTCCAAAAGGAAGACAGGGGTCCAAAAGGCGACCAAGTGCAGGAGAGTCTGACAGCAGAGGGGAGACGGGCAGGGCAGCCAGGAGCAGGTCCCGACGAGCAAACTGGGCTTGGGGATAAGTCTCTGTCCGCTTAGTCTTCTGGCTTCAGGAGTCAAGAGAGAAGGTCTTTCAGCTTTTATTCCTCATCAATAAAATCAGAAAATACCTTCCCTAGGATTACCGAAGAAATGAAACAAGCAACTAAATCCTAAAAATATTTTGTATACTACAAAAGTACTGTGGCCCTAAAAAATCATTCTCATTATTCTTACGATAAATATTTTGAATGCTTCTTTCATCAGATCCTGTGTTTTCTCATTTTCTTTTTGAAATTTTCATTTTGTAGAGGGCTGTGCATAAATTAGGTACTTTATAAGTCCGTAACAAGTGAATAAGTAATTAGTGCTGCTATCTGGCCCCAGCCCTACTCAGCCCTAAACCTTGGGGGCTGGTTACCCCCACTTTTGAAAACAGAAAGAGGAGGATAAACCAAACCATCAGTTCAGGACACAATGTATTTATGCCTGAACAAGTATAGATTACCACACATCCATTCTTGGGCTCCCACAAACTCACACCTCAAACAAAGCTAAAAAACTGGCTGGAAAGACGGGATGTTTTCACAGCAACAGACTGAAGGCAGATTCCAGGAGGCAACTTAATAACATGACTGGACAGGAGAGAAGATAGGCAGCTTTCAGATAGAAGGGATCATTTGATGATAGCTGTTCACCTCCGTAGCATCCAAGAGCCCCTTTGGGGGAAGAGACCAATGTCTACATCTGGAATACCCTGGCATTTTCTGGTCAAGCTCATTAACAGTGATCCACAGGGAAGCGAGGCTCTGGCCAAGGCACATGCTTGAATTGGGAGGAAGAGAAGGTACTCCTAGGCTACGTGTGAGAAACTGGGTTTCCATTTCCAACCTGAGTGGTCGTGGGTACCCTAAGGGGGCTGTGGTTTAGGGAGAAGGATAGGAGGGAATAGAGACTCGGATTTATCCAGGCTCTGTCCTCATCTATCACATGATTCCAGCTGGACGTGCCCATAAATGAGGAGTAGGACAGGATGAGCTAAGGCACCATCTGTACCTCACACATCATGCTTTTAGGTATTTAAGGACAGCAGGACTGAAGGAACAGTATTCTGTGCTGTTTATTCTCTGTTGCCCATCCCCCTTTTTGGGTGGGAATAAGGGGTGGATGCTAAGGAAAGAACAAACCAAATAAGTAAATATGAAAAAGACAAAAACAACTACACAGAACAGAAAAAGAAATCAAGCTGGAAAGAGGAGAGACTGGAACACACTGGTATGGACACACACACTGTGGATATTAAAGGGCAATTCCAGAAGCTTGAATGCAACGCCAGAAGTTTCTCAAGTAACTTGAGTGTGTGCATAAGAGGCTCAGGATATAAAGGATAATTTAGGGCCATGAGGAGTGGTTAAAATTGGGAAATGAATTGAGTGGTGGGAAATATGAGCAGTCTAGAAAGAGGGTCTTATACACAGTGTCACACACATATAAAACAACACACAACACACTCAGGAGACTGATCATTTTAAAACATGGGTCTATGTTTGTCCAAGGCCTGAAACTTCTTCCCATTTTATTTTATTCTGAACACTTACTTCCAGTAACTCCATTTCAGGATATTTCTATGGGGGCTACTTTAGTTAACAAACCAGGAAAAGGTGGAGACCTGTCCAAAACACTAGTTTTTAAGGAGTGATCAGACAACCTCAAGTTCTGGTCTTTTCTAGAAACTCCTTGAAGAAGCAGGTGAAAAGAAATAAAGAGCTTTTACAATGGATAACTATCAGAAGTCCCACCCCACACATTTCGGCTTGAAAGAGAAAAAACAAACTTCGGAGGCCGGAGCTTTGCTCAGTAAGGAACAGTTTCAGGAGGAAACTTGGAAGCAAGGTTTATTTCACCTCAGTCAGGCTTTCAGCCAGCATTTTTGTTGGATTCAAGTTCTTAAAGATTTAAATGTTTCCTACTCTCAACAGTTGGCTTACAGCTAAATCTTAACAGTTCTTATCTGGGGACCCTACTTGATAAGGACTTAGGAAAATGTACTAAAAAAATGTTCACACAAAGCTTTCTCAGGACAGTAGTGGTCTTTTCCTCCATGAGAAAATCTGGCCCTTACTGCTGATGTGCAGGAATTTGCTGCCCCACGGAAGATACCTCTGTGGGCCTGTGGGGTCTGCCATGGACATTAGCAATCCCAAATGCCCTACACTCTTCGTAGCACCTTTCAGATCCCACAGCATCTTACAAATGACAATTTCTGAGATCTTCACATTAGGCTCCATTGCCATCTTGTAATTTAGAAATTAAGGAATAAAAAGGTTTTGAAAAAAAGTTAAATAGTTTGCTCAAGGGCATAAAGTAAAGCCATGTTAAGATTGAAGCTTTAATCTGAAGACTGTCTGTATGCCCACTCCTTGATTTGGGCTTAGAGACAGGCTCTCTTGGGCACTTTGGTAAGGAAATTGTATTTGTTTTCTTTTGTTTTTGACGGGCATTTGTAAAGGAGGTATTGGTTTATTGTTATTTTATGCTTTTCAGATGCCTCTATGCAACTCTCCAGGAACATACTAGATTCATTTGAAATTTCAGTAATTACTCGCATTTATTGTTTGCTTCCTTTGGATTTTAAACTTCTTCCAAACCAGGACCCATGCTTTACTTAGCCTTAGTCTTTTACCACACTTAGAGCACGGCCCCAGCACCCAGAGTCTGAGAGTGGCATGCAGCCATGAAACAGCTTCATAATGACTTGCTTCTTTTTGCTGATTGAAAAAATAAGTCATCAGTTCCAAAAAAACTTACTCATGCTACAGGTATTCCTCGACTGGCTCATACGAGACTATTTCCCATTCCCTTCTTCTTTTCACCCATTGTAATGTCCCATGACACAGCAGAACAACAAAAGCTCTAAGAGCAGACTGTATCTAGAAGCTTAAAGAAGGGCTGAAAACAATTTTAATGAAAAATAAACTTCACAGTAGTAAAGACGAAAATGAGAACATTTCAATCCTGAAAATCATGACTCAGAATTTCTTTGACCATCCTGCAAGTTCTGCATTCTCTCTGTCTCTCCCTTTCCCCAAAAGCAGCTTACATACAGGCCACCAAGGATGCAGAGCAGTGGGTCATGAGCCCAAAGACCCCAGTATACAGTCTGAATTCTGTCGATAAGAATCTATGAATAACTAAGCATCTGAATTTGTGTATCTTCTGATACCGAAGAAAGTGTGGACAGGATCCATGGGTGCCTGGATTCCAACTAAGTTTGCTACAATGTGTGAGTGACAGGCCCTTAGGGTAGGAAGAGCTCCTGGGGAACTGGGCAGCTTTAAGATGCACACAGGCTTTGATGCTGGGCAGTCCTGGTGTAATTCTCAGCTCTGCCACTAGTTGGCTTGATACTGCATGTGTAGTTTTAAAACTTCTCTGAGGTTTCCTGATCTGCAAAACAGTAACTAAAAGCATACTTTGCAAGGGGATGATAAAATGTGAAGTCACATGTACAGCACCAAGCACACAGGGGATGTCCAGCGAATGGCAGTGGCTTGCACCCAAGCAGAGCTTGGCCCTCCTAGAGCATTTACAAAGCCATGTGATAACTGGGTGTTCACCCCTCTGCCTCCTCCTCTGGGCTGTGTGAGCTCTTGGAGGCCATAGTCCAGACACCCAACCCAGCTCCCAATTCAGGAGACTGGGATTCATTAGGTCTGGGGTGAAGCCTGGGCAAGGATATTTAAAGAATTAAATTCAACTCATTGGGGATTCTGATGACGTACAGTCAAGGTTTGGACCCACTAACCTAACCCAATATGGTAATCCCTGAGCTGTTTAGGACTAAAGAAGCAAGATGTTACTCAACAAATGGATTCCTGTTTCCATTTGGGGAAGAGGGAACAATCAGTTATTAGGCTATTTTACTGGGTACAGAATTGTGCAAAGCCGAGTTACATGCTGACTGGATTCCACAAAAGTTTAGGCATGAAGGGGAAAAAAAGGATAAACCTAGAAAATCTCTTCCAAAAATCCTTCTAAACTTCTGTTGTAGCTCTCCCTACAAACAGTAAAGGGGCTATTTGCTCTGTTAGCTTCAGGAGCTTTGAAATGGTTAAAAAGCAAATGAGCCCAATAGGTAAGTTTTTAAGTGTAATCTGCCTGTCTTATCTTGTCATTTCTTCTCATTACAGGTTTCCTAGGGCAGCTGTTGGGTGTGTGTCCCCCCCTCCCTGCTCCCCAGGAGGCTTAAGCAATACCAGAGGTCTCCAGGGCACACCAAAGCCACCTGGCCGAGCTTTCAGATTTCTTCATTCCCGTGTCTGGACTGTATCCCCTCCTCTGGCGAGGGCACAGCCCACATGTGAGGATCAATAGCAAGAAGCCACAGTGGTTAGGAAGGGGGGAAGCAAACAGACAGGGCTTGACTGTGAGATTTGAGCTGCACTTGTGTTAGGCTCTGCTTAGGAAAGGAGAAGGTAGCCCATGCTCTGAGGAGAGAAAAAGAAAGAAATCAGCTCTAGCTGGAGGACATCTATTAGTCACAGGAATGAAAGGAATGGATGACTTTTCATCTCTAATTATCTAGAACTACTGTTTCTTAAAGACTTAAGAATAGAGCAAATTTACCAGCAGGACTGAGGTCTAAGGTTTTGAAGTCTTTTTTTTTTTTCTTCCAATAATGATCCACACAGTCAGAAATCTCTGTGTGGACTCAGACTGTTGTGTGTCATGATGACTGGAGATTTTCCACATACGCTAAGTCAGTATTACATAGAACTCAAACCTGACTCGAGTGCACAGGGAGGCTTTGCTCACACTTATTATATAGTCAGTAATGCTTCATAAAGCTCAAGTTTAATGACACAATTTTAGCACAGCTGATATCAATAGTTCAAAATTATTGATTTATCTGTTTGCATTTACTAACCATTCAGCTTGCTAATATGTTATCTGATCGCTGTCAGTTTTTCAATTACTCTTATCGGATCAGATCCAGGAGTAAAATTCTAAGCCAAATACATTAAGTTCCCTAAATGGTCTGGTAGATGTCAGGTGAGCAGCCTGAAAACAGAGGAGAGACTGATTTAAATACCTTGGATTTCTAATGTTGGCATTCTGAAAATATTCTGGCCATTTAGCCCTTAAATGAGGGTTTAGATAGACCAGATGGGAGAAAACAAATAGAGAATTTGACACAAGAGGCTTAACTCTGATAAATCAAATGATGATCAATTTCCAATCTGAAATTTGATAAATTCAATTAGGAAACTGGTGCTCTATAGGGTGAGAGCAAAACTGTCAATTGGGCTCTAGTCACTAAAAAAAGAAACACCATTTTTTCCGAACCTTACATTGCTAAGTCTACTCTATCCCAAAATTTAAAATAAAAACATTCTTTGCTTTTCTTGCAAAAAAAATTACTTTGTTGCTCACCTTGGCCAGTGAAATCAGATTTCAGGTGGTGTGTTGTTTGAAAGTTAGTCCCATTCCATGACAGGGTGGGAACGGATGTGGTTAATGACACTGAGTAACAGAACAAGAGCATTTCAGAAGACACCAGTACTGCCCAGTTTCCTGGCCTGCCTAGCCCTGAAGCAAAGGAGAGTACAGCAGAAGAACTCAAACCAGCTAAATACACTAAGAAAAATAATCTCACCTGAGGAAAATACTGTTTATAATATTTTTAAATTATAGCAAATAACTCGTATATTAGTAATTGCCTTTTAACATGGGATTATATTGTACATAAAACACTTGAAAATTACAGTAAAGCTGACTTGCAGAAATCTGTGTTCTGTGGTCTGTATGCATCCCACCACCTGAAGGCAAAGTTACTTGTGGATCATCAAGTATCCCATTCCACTTTGTCCCCAGCTGAATGCTGGAAAGCTAGTACAATAATATACAGTAGCTCGTTTGATTCTGAAAGAATGGCAGATTTAGCTATTCTGAATTAATATTGGCTCTTCCTCGTGTAAATACTATTTGTAAAGTTTAAAGCAACAGGGCCAATCCAAATCTGATGATATGCAAAGGGTCAATCAAGTCTAGCCCCCAGTCCAAGCAAGAAATGTTGACTTCAGGCTACCTAGCTCTCTCCTGCACCATCTTCCACCCAACGAGATCAGTTAGATGAATCCCTGTGGTGCCTCTAAGGACTGTATGGCTTGAAAAACAACACTCATAAAATCGATTCTCGAGGCATAGGTAAGACACCCCCAACCCCCAAATTCAAAAGTATTATAAATCTCCCCTAATCTTTTGAGACAAGTGTTGAATCTGAAGAAAAAAACCAAAGATTCAGCTCTACAAAGATTTCACTGACCTGGGTAAGTGTTTCTTTAAAAAGAGAGCCTTGCATTTTATTACCATTTTTTTTTCTCCTAAAGGTGCTGTGGATTTTTACCAAAAGATAACAAATGTAAAGTTCAGAAAATGTTAAGACCCCGTTTAAAAACACTGTAAGTCACAATAAGCAAAGTTTGGTCATTAATTCCCAATTTCTCCTCTTCAACAAGCTTATTCTGTTTTAAGGTGGCAGGGAAAAATTCTCCAACTACTACAAGCAGACCGTATTTGGGATAATAGGGTGGAGACATGAGATGTGAGAAGCCAGAAGTGAAAAGGCTGCCTCCCCACCCATTGTGGACAAGCTTTCCCACTGAACCAAAGCATCTCTTCCCAGATGACAAATTTGGGTGTTGGAGTTGGTGATTTTTTTCTTTAACTGAGCAAGATCTATCTGTCATCATCATTTATAAGATTATTTCATGAATGTCTACTGTGTGTGTGAAACAGTGAATAAGGGGCCTAGGAGTAAATATGATTTTTAAAAATTCACTCAAAAAGAATTATGTGCTGATGAATATTTTGACAATGCTTGTTTCTTGCATTAAAAATGTGATCTGGACCTGAGAACCCGCTACCTTTCTCAATTGAATACCACAATTTTATACCCCTTGGGGTCTAGATCTGTCTATGTTATTCTCAGGAATATTGTTCTTTACCCAAAGGAAGCTGGATTCCACAGACAGCATTAGTAGGAATAATCCTGATGGGGCTGTGTTGTGTACAGGGTGGATGACAGCAGGAGGCAGGTGGGCCAAACTTGCTTCTTTGATAACTGCCCACCACAGGCTTGGCATCCGGAGGGTGGTTCCATAAATACCAGTGACTGACAACAGCCAGGATTCATTTCTTCCTCCACTCTGCCCACACCCTCTTTCTCTAAGATATTCTGTTCTATAAATATGTTTTCTTTTCGACAAAAGTGGTAAGTCTCAAGTGGAGCCTACTTCTAAGAGAAACCTGAGCAGGAAAGTGGAAAACGGAACAAGCAGCTCAAAGTGCATAGAATAGGTGTGTGTCAGGGGTTGGCCTGCCGATCTGCATTTCTGCCAGAGAAGATAGGCACAGAATGTCAGCCTATCTGCCTAAGCTGACGGTGGGAAAAATTCATCCTGGGAAGCAGTTTTTCCTCCCAGCTGTTTTGCTTGGGCCTCCCCCCGACAGCCAGATGGAAGAGTAGCAGCCTGCGGCTCCTTATCACCATCTGGTAGCTGTACAGGTGGCCCGGGGCTCTTCCGGACAGGCTGGCTTCTGCCAAGAGCAAAAGTAACTTCTCACACTGAGCAGATAAACTCACGTGAGCAAGGGCTGCCAGTTTTGAGAAAATTTGTAAGGAAATAAAACCCAGGATATTAGACACTTATCATCACCTCATTCCTTCTTCCTGATCCTTTTCCCCAACTGATTCCATTTACCTTTTGAGGACAAAAGACATGTCTGGTTCTGAAAAATAAATGTTTTGACAGCAAAGCCAACAACTTGACAGTTATAGAATACAAATTATTCAGCCACCCCAATACAATGAGACACAATAAAATAACTTTAAAGATAGTTCGAATATATCATCAACTTTTTCTTGTACTTTATTAGATATATATGGTAGATTCCCTGCAAGAATAAGAAACAAAACAAAATACTCGACCCAAGTGACCTTCCATTCACTGGTGGGGCTATATTGTGGAAAATGGAACGAAACTACTCTCTCTCGGGATAGTAAGATCTTCTAGGGTAGAAAATGCATTTTTAGACATGGGGTAGTTTCACCGCTCCTTCTCCTTCTCCTTCTCCAGGAGGAATTACTTATCTCCACCTGGCAGGACTCAAGAGTGGCCACATGATCTGCAATGACCATGTTATTACTTTCAGGAGGAAATCTGAAGCGCTACCAGGGAACTTCACCTTGCTGTTCTTGTCTTCCCCTGCTCTGAAGCGTAGCAGTTATGTAGACAGGGGCTGCTCCATCAACAGGCTGAGGTCCGCGCTGAGCAGAGACGCAGCTGATGCACAATGCGTGGGTGTAGAAATCGGCTTTTGTTTTGAAAGCCACTAGATTTGGGGTCACATAGAGTAACTACTATCTTGACTGATACTGAGTATCTTGCACACCTACTATCACTTAATAAGCACTTAATAAGGCTTGGCTGGATGGGTGGATGATAGGAAATATTCAGAAATTCAGTGGTAAAACTAGCTATCAATTGAATAAACATCAAGTATTTCTTTTCAGGGTGTGGAGACAGGGAACTTTCTGGTTAAGTGACAGCTTGGAGAAGCGGCAAGCAAAGGTTCTGTACACTAAAATAAATCTGGGTTACGTAGTTTGACAGCAGTGTGAGCAGCATTTGAAGTGTCTAGTCTAACAATCAGC
This sequence comes from Smutsia gigantea, assembly GCA_032199065.1. Taxonomy (NCBI): domain Eukaryota; kingdom Metazoa; phylum Chordata; class Mammalia; order Pholidota; family Manidae; genus Smutsia; species Smutsia gigantea. The sequence goes on along the minus strand of JAVSCE010018702.1, from coordinate 12,024 downwards.
ACAAGATTGGCCACCTTTAAACCTGCTCCAGACATGAGCAGAGAGAATATCAACTAGCCCTTTAGGAGTCACTGAATAAGTGCCAAAATGGCTTCACTTTAGTCCCCATGGATATATCTTACAATAACATAGTTTCTAGGGGCTGGATCAAAGTTAAAAACTTAGTAACCCAAGCAAGTCCCCGTGATTACCTAAACCTTCAGATTCCATTTTGATGATCGAACCGTTTAATATTAAACAGCATTTTATTGCATTTCAGTCGGGGGTGTGGTGCTAGGCTGATGCTGGGTGGCAAGGTAACACTGGTGTGATGTTTATAGACATCCCTGCTGCTCCTTACCACGAGATACTTTGTGCCTGAAGAGGCTTTTTGGGCAGGCAGACAGCAAGAACTCGGGCAGAAGGTATGTCATCAGCCGTCATTGCCTCTGGCGCCTGATACCCAGGACCAAGGCGGGCCAGCACGCCCCCACCCGGACTCAGCAGCGGTCCTCCCTTCTCTCTCCCTTATTCCCAAGTCGTCTGTTAGAGCCAAGTGCCCGGAGCCCCCATCGACCACTCTCTTCCATCTTTAGACATCAGAGGGAAGATAGAAAATTTGCTCCTCCTGTCTTGGACTTGCTTCATAGTGACCTATCTTACACCCAGGGCTGGTGTTAATGGCACCCACGCAAAGAGCACCGAGGGAAGTACACGGGGCACACGCCCCCCAGTCAAGTCTTTACCAAGAGGACTAGTCAAGTCTTCACTATGGACTAGCCCTGTGCTTGGTACGATGACAGCATTTAGGATTCCTAAAGTCCAGGCCTTAAGCTAAGGGGCATTCTTAAGTCTAGTTGATGAGAAAAGACAAAGCAAAGGAAATAAGATTACTTCTCAACTGGCACTATTTAGATATGAATAGCATGTGGGTGCATACGCCATCACTCAAGAGCAGGTAAGAGAACATAGGCAAGGCTCCCCCCGACTCAATTAAACTTCTAAGGGAGGAAAAAAGGGATGTCTAGCAAAAAGGAAGAAAATATGATGGCCTGATGGACTAAAAGCAAAGAACAGAATTCATCCCTAAGTTATTCACATATTGTTTCGATTAAAATGCAAAAAAGACACTTTACAGTTCTCAAGAAAATGATATTGAAATTCACATAAGAAAATAAGTGGTTGTAACTTTAAAAAGAGGAGGGGAAGCAGGGTGGAGGAGATGAGACGATCTGGACATGGTGTGTAGGCTAAACAGAAAGACAGTAAGGAGTACAGGAAAAAGTACACAATGAGGTTATATAGAAAGTATGCCATAAAACTGTCTACGGACAATTTCATATGACGCAAACATTGTGCTTATGTAGAATTAATCAGAATCACAACCCATGAATAAAAACAAATGGACAGAAGTTTAAGGTGATGAGGTTGTGGTTGTATTTTATAATATGAAGTTATTCATGTGTATTTCTTTAAAGGATTATACCCGCTAAATGCCACAGGTTCCCTTACTTACACCAAAAACTCCAGCCCAGCAGTTCTCAACCCTGGGCAGTAATGCCTCCCTCCTTCGCCCCATCCGTTGGCACATGGAAATGGGTGTGCTACTGGTAGCCCTGATGCCGAGGGGCACTTTTGGCAGTTAGTGGAGGAGCACCAGGGATGCAGAATGCCCTGCAGCGTGTGGGACAGTCCCACACAATGAAGAACAGTCCTGTTGACAACACCCAGCAGTGTTCCTGTTAAGAAACGGTGATGAGGCACCGGATAAAGATCAATTTTTCTGACTTCTCACATGCTACCCAAGATACACTATAAAAATCCTAAAATTCAACGAAATACCATTCATTTTATACCATTATGATTTTAAAGTAAATGCAACTTTTTCATTAAAAAGAAAGGACTGAAAAAGAACGTGATCTCTCCTCAATGATGAAAATGAACAGAAGATTTTTACATACATAGAAAAAATTCACCTTATTTCCTGAGAGAGATCATATTGCTTTGACGTTAGGTATAATAAATGAGCAAACACTGAGGGTCTACAGATCATCTCCACTTATGAAACATACTTTTGCACCCTACACAGCTGGTCCCAGACTGTGTTGTCAGTAACTTTGACCCTGAGGCAGCTGAAGAGTCAAGCTGGAAGTGGCAGGAAACTGCAGCTGCTGGCATGCGCAAGTGCTCCGGCCCCTCTGTGCCACCCAGACATGCTTGCAGCTACTACGACAGACCTCCTCCCAGGCACCGAAGAAAAGGGGTAGAGAAAACGGGGAAATCCTCTTTCATGTGGCATGTAAAAATGAGATCCTGTATGTTCAATTAAATGGTTTCTCTACTTTCCAGTACTTAGGTCATGATCATATTCAATGTCCCAAAAGGCTGTTGAGACTGCCATCTAGTGAACACAGTCCTCGTTACACCAGAAAGTCACAGCAATTATTTTAAGAGCTCATGGGCCCATGCTTTCTCAGGTGGAGTTCAGGAATTGTAGTGAGTATCCTCTTTTTAATCTCATTTGAAGTATCACTTATTTTGCATTGAGAAGAGGAAAAAAGATACTAATAGAAAGTCTGTAGTCTGTGTATTATTCTTCTTTCTAATTAAACTTTAAAAATCAGCACAGTAGTGCCTACAGACAAACTCTATTTTCCCATTAAGATGGAAGTTCTGCTCTAGCCCCAGCCAGGGCTGTTACAGCTGCACTTAACACTGGTGTGGTGTTGATCGCACAGTCCACTTGACCCACGTGGTGAGAACTTGGGATTTTCCTGAGTACCTGGCACGCTGGATTTTAAAGACCCTGTGAACTTCGTATGTAGTCACGATTCTCTCTTTGTCTTGGCTGCTCTCAAGAGCACTGAGCCAAATCAGGTGCCTGATTTTTGTAATATGCTGCGTACTACAAAACCTTACACAATACACGCCATCTCCGTCTTTACTCATTTCCTCTTCTTGCTATTTCCCTCCAGTATCCTCATCCACTGCTTTTTAAATTTATTTTGTATACCCTTTTAAGCCTTTTTTCTGAAACAAGATTGGGTACATATAAACAAAGTCCACCACTGTTACTTGGTGTCATGTGTGTCTGACTCTGCCACGGGGATCACGATCCTGTGCCCCTACGCGTATGGGAGGCAGAGGTCACAGACGCCGGTGATTCCTGCTGTATGTGACTCTCAGGGTTCCCTCTGCAGTTGCTGGTTTTCATGAACAGAGTGCCGTGGTCTGAAACTGGGGTTCACCCTAGCGCCATGACCAGAGGTACCACTCCCTTGTAATTGCTGTCTTCTTCAAGTCCCAGGACATCTGAGGATGAAGGTTAAAGTCGTCCTCACGACTTCAGGCTAAATTTCTGCAGCTTCTTCAACTGAAGGGGCTGCTGCTTTATTTCCCATCCCACAAATCCACTGTGTCTCCTTGTTTTTACATGTGAAATTTGTCCCATTCCTACATATGCGACCCTTGTATCCCAAATCACAAAGTTTTTTAAATATAAAAGTTTTTTTTAATATAAAGGTTTGTTCAGAGGCAGAATATAAACTGTTACAGCAACAGGACAAAGATGATCATACTGAAGTCCCAAAGGCTCTCCCTTCTGCCTCAAGAAACAGAGGACAAATCGGAGCCCTTACCACCGCCTTAGCACACCTCACGCTCATCTAGTAAGTCCTGCCTACATACCGCTGAACTGCATTCAGTCAGTGCTGCTTAGATAATGACCTGGAGTAAGGGTTCCTCACTGGGACACCTCAGACATGGTATCATAATTCCCTTTCTCTGTATTTTCTCCAAAATACAGAACCGCCCAAAGCACAAAGCAATGAATAATTTCCTATTAGTGAAATGGAGTGTAGGAAGTATGAGTGGGTTGGTGTGGGAGGTATTATAGGTAATATATGTGTTCATTATACCAAAAAAAGCAGTTTTTATTTCAAAAAACCTTATTTTTATATGTGTAGCCATGTGAACACAAAAGTTAGATGGCCAGAGGGATGAAGATAACTGAAATAATGCTGAGAAGATGAACTATCAAAAATGCCTAAGACATTAAACCATGGTCTCATCTGAAGGCCAGAGAATTAGTATCCAAGGTTTTGAACTTTAGACATACTCCTATCAATGGGATAAATATTCTAGTATATTAAAGAGTGAAGTGAAGCATAACTTTCTCAGTAGCTTCTTTGTTTGGAATTCAGCTTGTGTTCAGAGACAGACAGGGGTTTTTATTCCCATTTTAGTAATCACTTGAGGCCTCCACCTCTTCCCATCTATGTCCTAGACAGAATTTTGGAGATAAGCTTAGACACTCGATTTACAAATTGAAAACTAACACATCATCAGTGAGGAACTTGGCCTGGTAAGCAGGACCCTCAGTGACAACTGTATGTGACTTACTAGAAGATTCCCTAGTTTGCCTATTATTTTCACAGGTAGAAAGCTGTGGCCTGGGCACAATGCTAGCAAATGCAACTCTGGAGAGTGGCAGCTGGCATTTCTAAAGGCCAAAACCCGTCACGCAGGTCAAGCCAAACTTCCCTTTGGATGAGATGGAGACAGGACGAGCAAGCAGAATGAAAGGTAACCTAACTATACTCCAGCCAGCAGGCAAACAGTGAGCGCACAGGACACAGAAGGGGTCCCCTTTCAGAGGTAAGTAATTCAAAGCAACTCCGTAAAACCCCTGTGTTATTCCCCCAGAGGCTCGTGGAGGAAATTAACACATTTATAAACAGCAGTCTTAAATACTGGCTTCTTTCCCCTTTTTTAGCCACAGTTCCTAGAAAAGTGTGAAAAGACCACGAATGCGATTTCTGCCTATAAGTCTAGAAGGTAAAATCAGGTGTCAAAGATGAATACAATGTGTCATGGACATACATCCAGAAGTATGTCCTCCCCTCAGCACTCCTGAACTGCTTCCCTCACCCTCTCAGCTTTCCAAGTCAGGTCAGCACTCCAGGGCCTGGAATACACAATTCCCCTCTTATCTATAAGCATTCTTCAACGACCCTTAGACCCAGCAAAGCTAGGGCCTGCTGGTTCCAGCCATCTCTTGGTCAGAGTCAAGGGGCATGGATTTCACTCAGCATTACCTGATACAGGATACTGCACTTTATCAAATCAGCAGCTATAGAAAACCAGCAGTGGGTACCTCTACATCTTATTCAAGGAGGAACTATGAATTCCTTTTTTAAACTCATGCAAATAAACCAGTACTTCATTTCACTTTTCTAGTACAGAGTACACTGTCGCCACTTCTGTATCATTCACTCATCAGAACAATGTTTTCTCATTCTATACAATCTTTGCTTAAATCAAGCCTTACAATCATGGTTCACTTTAGAGATGGGACTGAGACCCCATGGAGAATTTTAATATTTAGTTTACATACTTCTATACCATTCTAATTTATTAGGATGATCCTGTATTACTTTTACAATCTAGAAAGTCTTTGAGAAATAGAAATTCTCTAACCAAATCAAAACCTGTTCATACCTTTGATCCACTTCTTGTTATGAATTTATCCCAAGGAAATAATTTATTACAGCCAGAAGATTTCACTGCAATGCTGTCTAGAGTAGTGAAGAATTAGACACAATCTACATTTTTTAACATTAGAAAAATGATTTCTAGATTATGGTACATTAATGCAATTGAATATAACTTGTCATTATTATTGTAAAGGTTTTATAAATGGGTGGAAAACGAGGCACTTTAAATAGTATTCCAAATACACCACGTAAGTAAAATGCAAACTAAAATATATAAGAAAGATGAAAATGGGTTATATTAGAGTGATAGAATTTATAGGTAATCTGAAAATATTTTGCTCATTTTTTCTTACAAATAAATACAAAATACTTCCTGACCAGTGATCTCAGGAAAATTAATTTTGCAATAGTTCCAAACTAAGATACTGACCTACCCCTCCTTTATTTAGGGTTAACTTTATTGGGATTTACATGCTTTCCTGGATTTTACTGAAATCCACTAATGGAAATGAAAGAAGTACCAGTTGGGTGAAAAGGCAGCCATACAAGATCAATGTCTGCTGAATCTACTTAAAATGAACTTGAGGTAACAATCAAAAGTTTAGGGAATTCCCCAAGAATTTACAAACAAATCTATTTGATTTATATGCCATAAACTTATTGAAGTACTTTCTTAATTAAAAGACTGAATGGTATTATAGTAACACCACCACAATGAACAGTTTAATGACATGGTAGATTTATTCCAGGCCAGGCCAAACTGCTATGTATGGGGACAGTCTTGTTTGCTTATTTGTTTTGTTTCAACCAACTTTTTCAAGGGGCAGAAGTCAAGTGTTCTTCGCTTTGGGTTTTCAGAGCATAAGGACTTTCAATGATCTTACAGAGGCTCAAGTTCCAACAGGTAGCTGGGCAAGGAAGCCCAGCAGGAGGCCAGCAGCGACCCAGAAAGGGCACAACAAGTGTGAGTGTGTACTCCTGTGTTATTTCCCAAGCTTGCATCCAAGAAAATGCTGTTATTGAAGCAATGTGTATGAATGCATCCATTATCCACTATCGCACTCAAAGTCTTTCTTAACACTGGCTTGGTTCACCTCCCTTGGAGACTAACTGGACCATCAACTGGGGTGGAGGCTCTTAAATAACCTTATGAGTTGGCTTCATCTACACTGCTTCTCAGGTGCGGTTCAAGAGGCACACCCTAAAAACCGATAACTTTCCCTGATAAACTCACAGGAGGCTGGCCCTCCCGTCAAGCCCGTTTATCCCCTTGGCTTAAGGAAGGAGGCTGACCAAACCCGCGGGACGATGGCTGCGCTGTTCCTGAGGTAGAGACAGCGGCCAGAGCCTACCCTAGTAAACTTCCACTCCCTCGACAGTGCTCACATGCAAGTAACCGTCACCATCTCAGGGGCTCTACAACCAAGACACTTTTCTATAGAAAACTCTGGTCAATAGGGATTTTTAGAAAACTATTTCTTTTGGGTTTTTAAGAGAATACATAAATATTAACAAAAGAGAATTAGTCTTCTGTTATGTAGAACATGATACACATCCAATTATTGTTACAATTCTGAAAGTTTTATATTCTTTCCTTCAAAGAGTCCATTTTATTGGATAAATCACACACACACACACACACACACACACACACACACACAGATTTTTTAAAGGCAAAACCCTTGTCACACTACAGACAACCAGGCAGGGGAGGCAGGAACATGAAGGAGGGTGCTCACGGTGCTCACGGTGCTCCCAGAGATCAGCACGCCCCTTTCAGTGTTTTTTCTTTGCCTAAAATTCCCTGCCACCCTACCATGATATTCTCTCCCAGCACAGCCAGTTAGGAGAACATGGAAAGGGAGACGTTAGAGGTTCTTACAGCCCTGGAAGAAATTTTTTCTGGAACTCTACTTCTGGGTGAAGCAAACAAGGCTGGCCCTTGTGGACAGGGGCGAGGCAAGTATGTGCAGCTGATCCTAGACTGGGTGGAATCAGGAATCTGTGCAAGAACCAGCAAGCCCAGAGAGAGGCACCCATGGTCAGCAGATTTAACCATGTCTTCAAATGGATCATGGGATGTCAGATATGACCTCAGCCCTCTTTGACCAGCCCAATAGCAGGCAAAGGGATGAGAGAAGGTAAGAGAGGGTGCCATTTCCTAATGACCAGCCAAACACCAGCTTTAAAAATAACCCATGAAAATCAGAAAATGGGAATTGAAGTCCCTGCCCCAAAGTTTTCCCTGGGTATAAAACACTCGAAAATAAAAATCTGAGTAGACGACCACACTTCCCCAGTTTCTTATTAGTTTTTAAAACAACTGTCTCATCCCATCGATGCCACCAGAATGTAAACTCCATGAGGGCAGGGGCTTTGCTTCTGTTCGCTGTTGTTTTCACAGTAGTGACAACAGGGTCTGGCACACAGCAGGGGATCCATGTGCGTGTGTTGAGTGGAAGAAGACACGTTAGGGCCTCACTAATTCCACTCCCCCTTTTCAGCTGCAGTGGCCAAATAAATGCTGTGACTTATTTTTGCCCCTTTTACTTTCAATTTTTTGTATTTTTCTATTATAAATATATATTTAAGTAAAATATACTATAAATAAAATGTGATGCCATATGTGGGGGGAAAGCAACATGGTTTTTCTCCCCCTATAGTCCTTTAAAGAGAACATGCTCATACTAATTCGATAGAATTAACTGAGTGGTGACACCCAGAAGCAGAACTCAGGACGTGGCAGAGCTTGTCTAACCACCACCGACGCTAACAGGAAGGGAGTCAGGACACACGGCCACCTAAGGACACAGGCGTGGTGCTCCCCACAGATGGCATCTGGGTATGGACACAAGGCCATCTCATTACTATTTCTCTCCCCGATCCTTAAAATAATTCTCACCAGGTGTTCATCCGCTTACAAAGCCGCACTGGCACGCCATCTGGGCACTGAGGCGCTGTTGGGAAAGCTGCTAATTTCCCCACATTCCAAACCAGTAAGGAGGAGTGGGCCATCGAGAGGCGTCCTCTGTCTCCTCTTTTCCCCTGTCTTTATGCTCAACATCACGGGCCTGGACCATCCCACTAACTTTCTGGGTAAACCTGATCCTGCTTGGTTTTGTTCTGTTTTGTTTTGACTCAGCACTTTTCTGTGGCACGGCACTCACAGCCGTTCATTATTTGAGCTCTCTCCACTCCCCAGCTGCAAAGAGTTTATAGGAAACTATGTGTGTGTGCATATTTTTCCCCCTAGTGTTGATCTTCTCTACTCCTTCATACCTTTGCGCAGGCTGATCACTCCGCCTACCATGGAAGGGCTTCGTTGGCTTTTCCTCCCTCACTTTAGGACCCAGTGCAGGCATTTCCTCCTCCAGGAAGTCTTCCCTAGGGCCCCCTACCCATGTTAGATGTTCCTTCTCTGCCTCCACAGTACCTACACATAACTTCAAAGAGCTTACCATACAGTTTATGGTTATGGTTGTTTATTTTGGTTCTTCCTTCAATTAATCCATTAGTTTCTTTAGGGAGGATGGAGTCCTCTATCTCTGTACTCCAGCACTGGCCCACGTAGCACATAATACTACTACCCCCAAAGGGCTTGGTCCAGGCACGAGTAACTGAATGGGCTACAGTTTGCCTGTACATATGATGCCGGTGACATCCTGATTTTATGGGAAATGGATACCTCAAGGCCCCCCCTTTCATCACCTGGATATTAGACATTAAGTCTCCCTTGTAAGACTGGTCTAAAGAATCACTGATAGGGAAGATCAAAAAATGACTAGCAAATAGGAGGAAAGCCTCTAGTAACATACTTTCTATGAAGCAGCTATTTGACAAAGTTTTTATCATACACTTGTACTACATACTCTTCCCCTAACATATTTAGGACATATTCTTACAGCAGGATATTTTCTATAAAATGTATTTTAAACTCTTCAGCAGATGACTCCAGTAGGTTCCAGATCAGTATACTCTGAAATTGCTTATTCCACTCTTGGGAGTTCAGTTTCCCTATGTTTACTGTTCTTACTACTACTTATTCTTCAAGACGCAGAACCAAATGTCACTCCCAGAAACCTTCCTTTATCCCACTAGACAGAAAGCGTCCCTCATCTCCTCATCCCTACAGCACTGTGTGTCTCATTCGTCTTTGTATCATCCACCACAGTCTGATGTCATGCCTCGCACACACACTGGCAGAAGGTCAACAGTTATTGTAGCCAAGAATGGCCCTTCTTGTATATCCCTGAAGTATTTATAATAGAGAAACACTAGAAACAGACTAAAGATCCAGCGTTGGAGGGACAGCTTAGCAAGAACCATGGCACACAACACAACTGGATATTATGTTCCTAACAAAGATGACCATTACACCACTTCTGCCCATTTATGGGCACACTCACATAAAATAGTACTGGGTAGAAAACACATGAAAACAAAATACACCCTGGCCCCAGCTCCTTAAAATTCCTGGATGTGCATTTACAAAGGAGTTTGGAGTTAATTAAACTTGACATAATTCGCATTTTTAAGCTTATATTCATATTATCGTGTGACACCCATCTAATATCCTCCTGTATTTAATATGCAGCCAGAAAAGCCTTACTTAGTACCTCAGAAATCATTAAAGAAACATCCCCAATGACCAATGGCTGGGAATCATCTTAAGCATGTTAATGTAATATTGTTAAGTCCAATTTTTCAAAAATGGACTTAGAGAAGCTTTACTAACTATTCCATACCTGCTTTAAAACACACCCTATCTGAAACAATCAAACCAAGTCATACAAAAAGCCTACCCTCCAAGCTGGCCTCTGTACCCCTGGGTTTGCTGAGAGCAACAGATTCAGTGAACGGGAGTGTTTGGCCAACCCAAGGAGCGCAAACAAATAGAAGAGGAAGGGATGAGAACCAGGGAGGGGTGGGGGAGGGAGGTTCCGTCTCTTACGTGTGCCCAGTGCCTGGGGTCTTCCCTCTCAGTACCAGCAGCAACACTCTCCCTCCACGAACCTGAATATCTCATCGCACCACAGTCACTGGGCCCAAATGTCCTAAAACAAGCACATTCTAATGACAAGAGACCTCTCCCATGTCAGAATGCATCTAACTTGAGGGAAGCAGACTCGAGTGTGTTCTACTTACACCAATTCCCCCAAGTTTTTTAAGAGTCTGCAAATGCCAAAGACTTAAAAATGGCACATATTTGATTACAAAAACCTTTTTCCTGCCATTTCATTTTCTAGTCACTTCCTTAGGTGTGATTTAAGTGATTTAAGTCACTTCCTTAGGTGTGATTTTCTAGTCACTTCCTTAGGTGTGATTTCTAGTCACTTCCTATCACCAGCAAAAACAGACCAGGACTAACCGCTTCTCCCCAACATGGCCATTTCTTCAATAGTTTGTTAGCACAGGACAAGAGCTTTCTCTGAAAGATTGTAAGTGGGTGGGTCTGTTACCTGCCTCTGAGGCATGTACAGTAAATACAGAATGCTCTGACAGTTTTCAATCTCATAGTGTAAGCACCACTTACATGTAAGTCACATTATTTTATATTCAGATCTAATAGCTAAATTAGTGTCTTTTAGCTTTTAAGTTATTCATCATTGCTGTGTTTATGATCTCCACCATTTCTCTTCTCAGGCTAAGAAGGGACCTTTAAGACTATGTGACTGGATATCTCTTTCAAGTCCTAAATCATCCATCACAACAAAACCCTTTTACATCTTAAGCCTAACACTTATGATCCCACTTTTCCAGAACCTGTGAGGCAGGTTTTTAATTATATGCTGGATGAAAATCCATCCTCCTCCTTTTCTCAAGACTTTTTTCTTCCAAAGATGATCCCATCATGAACCAGTACAATCAGAAGCTCACACCTTAAAGACTTAGGAAGGCCAAACAGAAGGGGGTTTAAAGGTAGAGCTTTTTATTTATTCCAGGTAAGTCTCCCCATTGCATCATTTTGCTGGACTTCCTGAATCCAAACTCTGTACAATGTGGCTGGATACAGAGTGAAGCCAGGGGCATTCAAACTAAAGGTCACGGCAGTTACAACTGACTCATGTTTACAGTCCACATACTGTCATGTTTAGCACTTTATTTTCTTTGCCACTAGATAGGAACACTCCACCAGCCCAAAGCCTGAAGTTTCCACTCACAGGAAAGCAAGAAAGTCTAAGAGAGAAGTCATATTCAGCTTCACGAAAGGAAATGATTGTACCATCTGGGAGCAATTACCTCTCCTCCTACCTAATATTTTATGTTTAGGAACCAAAGCCCTCACAATAGCTGAACCCCCCCCCCAAAAAAAACTAACAATAAAATTCATTTAAAAAAGACTGAAATATTTCAAAAATTTTTAAATGATATTAAAGAAAGGCATTCTCATCCTTACTGACAAGTGTACAGCCACAGCATGCTATGCGGAATGAACACTGAACTTAGATAAAAATTCACACAATTCTCTTGTCTACTAGCTGAGCAATCTTGGATGAGTCATTTAACCCTCCAAGTTCTGTTTCTGAAAAGACTGGGAGGTTTCTGTTAG